>VBSM01002121.1:37209692-37229615 GCA_008086735.1 Cheirogaleus medius | reverse complement strand
GCAGCGCCAGCGCGCTGGCCGCGTTTCCGTACACACAAAGCTCTCCTTGTGAGCCGGGTGCTCGGCCTGGCCGCCGCCCCCCCATCCCCGTCCCCGTCCCCGTCCCCACCTCCGTCGGCGCCCTCAAGCCTTTCTTGTTGTTGTTGTTAATTGCTTTTTTGTGTTAATTGCAGGGAGACTGGGGGCGTCGCACGGGGAGTGGGGAGAGGGCCTGGCCCAGGGCGCCCTCACACGTCGCGACTGACTCGGGCACCCCCCACCCCCACCCCTTCCCTGACGGTGGCCCACCGGGCCCAAGAGGAAGCCGCGTGGGAGTTGTCTGAGGAGGTTTTTCCTCTCTGTCTTTTATTTTGGGGTGAAGGTGGGAGACGGATTTAATGAGCTTCTTATTTTGGGCCATCCCAACCCACTCAGTCGGGCAAGGGCCCGGGTGCGGTCGGGAGGGGCCGGGAAGGGTCCAAGATGGGGGATGGGATCTGGATTTGGCTTCCTCTGCTCTGGTCCCAGGCCTGGTCCCATCCGGGGAGAAAACCTCTCTAGAAAGAATGCGCTCTCCCTGTCCCTGAAATGATCTGGGGCTGAATGGAAAATTATGGCTCTGGCATTGGAGGTGGGAGACCCATCGTGGTCCGCTCAGAAACCAGTGAGAGTGAAAATCTGCCCTGGGGCTGGGGGCTAAGCCTGACTGTCAGGGAGAAGAAGTCATCCTCTTCTCTGGCCTGGAGTCTTCATCTGAGGCCTGAAAGGGAGAGCCCCTAACAAAAGGAGCCTGGGCATCTGGGAGGCTGCCCACTGCCAACTTCACTGCCCTGCCTTTTTTCCCTCCCCTGCCCTGCTAGGCCCCCTAGGGGAGGGGCGGCAGCCCTGGCTCTGTTTTAAGTGGGTCATGGGCGGTCCCAGTGCCAGAACCACCATTTGCTTCTGGGCCATGTGAGGGTGGGAGCCAGAGGGAGGGAGGAACAGGCCCAGAGGATAGGATCCAGGGCCTGCTGGAGAGGCCCCCACCCTGTTCAGGACTCCTAAGCAAGGTAGGAGGTGTTCCTTGATTTACCCCTAGGGAATACCTTGCATCTCTCACTCATCAAGACCAGGCCAGCCAACTGAGTTCTTTGACCCAACATAGTTGCTCCTTCTCCAGGCCAATCTGGAAGGAAAGCTGGGGTGGTGCAGGCCTCAGGCAGCTGGGTCCCTCCCACCAGGCCTCCAGAGTGCTGCACCAGCTCCAGGACAGCCCTGCCCTCCCCTCAGCCTGTCTGGCGCTAGGCCCTTCCTCCCACCCAGCCGCAGACACAAGAGTCCTCTCTTCTGTGGTTTCGACCTCATAGTCTCTATAAGGGAAGAAACTTGCCTAGGCCTGGAGGAAGAGAGGGATGGGCACACTTCCTTTCCAGTGCTTGTGGCTCTCTTGACTCTTGGGAAGTCCCTTACTTGACTAAGCCTTCATTTTTCTCTATAGGGTATGGTGTGGAGGTTGTGGGTGTGAATATTTAGACCTGCCTACCTTCTTGAAGGACTTATGGGAGAGGGATTTATCCCTGAGCTCCTGGATATGGATTCCCAAGTCCTGAAACAGCTGTTCCCCCACCAGGGGTCATAAGCTTGGGGTGTGTGTGTTTATCCTACAGGTGAGGCTGGGGGCAAAGGGAGTTTCCTGCATACTTAGGCACAGGCCACAGCAGGCCTCCCCCAGGCACTGGCTGTGGCATCAGCCAGCACAGGTCAGGGCAAGCCTACAGCTCCAGAAGAGCAGCCTGGGACTGCAGCACGCTACCTGGCTCCCCTCTGGTACACCAGAGGTTAAACTTCTCTCCTTCCGCTACCACTGAGGAGGGGTTCTCAGAGCCTCAGAGCTGGGTGGTACTAGGGCTATTCTTGCCAAGCCTGTTGGCTGGGAAAAGACTGGGTTGTTTACATCTGGGGCCCTAACTCCTGTCAGCCTTGGGGGATCACTTCCCAGAACCATGTTGCAATTCTTGCCCCTATGGGCTCAGGTCCCCAGTCAGCTGCTCCTGAGTCACCCCCAACTCTCATGCAAGAGCACTGCTCCATCACCAGGGAAGGGCCACATGAAGATCCATCCTAATGACCTTGAATAGGGGATGCAGCACCCAATAGCAGCCTCTACCTCTCTCCCCTCTCAGCCCCTGTCCTGGGCAACCTGCAGCCCTTCTCTGGAGTCCCTATGAAGGCAAGGCTGGAACAGAGACCAGAGCTGTCTGGGTAGTGTCTTCCTATAAAAGAATCCAAGTATCTTCATATTCCATGTATAACTTGGCCTATTTTACTTTTCAGGCTTTAGAAAAACACTCCATTGTTCTTACAATAAAGGCTGACTTTCTCCTCAACAGGGCTTTGCAGTGTGTGTACCTTTTAATCAAACACCAAAAACCTAACTTTAAGGCAATATGCCAGCCTTTATATTATGAACAATTCACAACATATCTGAAATAAAATACGGTCACCAAGTCTCCCACACTACCTCCATCTCCCACTCCTACTAAGAACATTAAATGGGCCTTTAGGTCCCAAGCCATAGGTCAGATACTGCTTGGATGGGGACGGTAGCAGGATTCTGGCTCTAGCTGGATCACACCTCTCACTATATCCAAAGGCCCCGGCTTCCCCTGTCAGCAGCCAGCCTTAGCTCTAGCTCCTTTTCTGCCTTCCTTTCTAAAAAGATCCCAGCTGTAAGGGTCCTGGAGACATAGCACCCCTGTCCCAGAAGGGCTTCATGTCAGGCCCCAAAGTAGAGCCCTCTCAGCCTGTCACCACACCTCCCCACCCATCGTGGGCACAGCCCATTCCCAGGTGGCACGTACTGGAGGACTTTGCAAGAACACTGACACAGAGGGGAAAGGTGCTGGAAGGAATCACAGCTCTGAGAAGACATCCCAGAACTCTATTAAACAACCAGGAGTGTCATCCTCAAGAGAGCTACAGCCAAAGTCTGGAGCTGTGGCTTCCCCACCCCTGGTTTGAGCCCACAGCCCCAAGGGGACAAGCCATATGGGGGCCTGGGCCACAGTTCAGGACTAGCCTGGGAGTTCCTCCAGACCTGCCGCCAGAGCCAGGCTGGGAGCACATTGCCCTTTCTTCTCCAAGCCAAGGCCATAGCCAAGTACTGGGGGGAAACAGAGGGATCCTGTGTGCCAGATGGGGATGTTCTAAGGTACGGCCCTTTCCTTACAGGCCTGGCTACAGCAGTATGGCTACCTGCCTCCTGGGGACCTACGTACCCACACACAGCGATCACCCCAGTCATTCTCAGCTGCCATTGCTGCCATGCAGAGGTTCTACGGTTTGCGAGTGACAGGAAAGGCTGATGCAGACACCATGAAGTAAGTGCTAGACCCTGGCAGGAATTCTGCCCAGCACCCACTGACAGCACTGCACACCAGAGAGGTTGCTACCTGAATGCCTGGCTCCTGCCCTCATACCTCATCCCCACATGCAGATCCCAGCCCTCTCACATTCACCCTGACCTCCTAACCTGGGCCTTCCCCCACATGGACACACACAGCAAGCCTCACCCAACACTGACGCTGGAGACCTTTCTCTTCC
The DNA here is from genome assembly GCA_008086735.1 of Cheirogaleus medius. Classification (NCBI taxonomy): domain Eukaryota; kingdom Metazoa; phylum Chordata; class Mammalia; order Primates; family Cheirogaleidae; genus Cheirogaleus; species Cheirogaleus medius. Next base: position 37,226,054 of record VBSM01002121.1, on the reverse strand, counting down.
ATACACTGCACTGACCCCAATCCTCACACCCCAACCCACCCTAGGGCCATGAGGCGCCCCCGATGTGGTGTTCCAGACAAGTTTGGGGCTGAGATCAAGGCCAACGTCCGAAGGAAGCGCTATGCCATCCAGGGCCTCAAATGGCAGCATAATGAGATCACTTTCTGGTGAGTCCAATAGGCAAGTGCCCTTTCTCACATCTGATTTCCCTTCCCTATCAGTTGTGCTTACGCAGAGACTCAGAGGCCTCTTGCCCTACTCCCCTCTGTTCCTGGGAAGCATCCTTGGGAGTGGGGAGGAGCATGGCTCTGATCCTGGAGAGAGGTGCCGCCATGGGGGTGCGCTCTAGTGCCAGAGAGCCAAAGCCTGAGAGTCCCTAAACCCTCAGTTCTCCAGGCAGAGGCATCTGCGTGAAGCAACGGCAGAAGTGGGGTCAGGCACAGGTGGCTGGGCAGTTCAGTCAGACCCGGGAGAGTGCAAGGAAGGAGAATTTTGCCCCTTGTTATCCTAACACACCCCCATCCTCTCCCCACGTGGCTGGACCTCAGCATCCAGAATTACACCCCCAAGGTGGGCGAGTATGCCACATTCGAGGCCATTCGCAAGGCATTCCGTGTGTGGGAGAGTGCCACACCACTGCGCTTCCGCGAGGTGCCCTATGCCTACATCCGTGAGGGCCATGAGAAGCAGGCCGACATCATGATCTTCTTTGCCGAGGGCTTCCATGGCGACAGCACGCCCTTCGATGGCGAGGGCGGCTTCCTGGCCCACGCCTACTTTCCGGGCCCCAACATTGGAGGGGACACCCACTTTGACTCTGCTGAGCCGTGGACTGTCCGGAATGAGGATCTGAATGGTGAGCGAGGCAGCCCTGGGTCTTACTCTGGGGAGAGTCAGCAGTCACTTATAGGGGGGTGCTCTCTCCCTCCTCCCAAATTCTCAGGGCTGGAAGGGACTGCAGAGATCTCCTGGTCTGACTTCTGACAAAAGCAAGAATCCTGTTCTGAGCGATTTCTGTCTGGTCCCTTCTCTCACCCGCTGACTGGCTCTCCAGTCAGACTTCACGGCATCCTCATCACCCACTTTTCCAGGCAAATGTCATGTCTAGTTCCTGAGAGAAACAGGCCCAGAGAAGGCCTCAGCTTCCCTTAACACAGGTCATCTTGGGCTGGGGACCCTGCCCCAGAGCACTCTCTCACCTCCACCCACAGGAGGTTGCTGACTGGCTTTGTGCATTGAATGCCAAATAGAAAGCAGGACCTCAGGATTCCGTCGCTTTGGGTGGAAAACATGACTTGGATGTGAAACTGAAGCCTCTGGTGGAGAAGCAGGGAGCCTGAGGGAAGGGGCCCAGGTTGCCATCATAACTGTCCCTGTCCTTCCAGGGAATGACATCTTCCTGGTGGCTGTGCATGAGTTGGGCCACGCCCTGGGCCTCGAGCATTCCAGTGACCCCTCTGCCATCATGGCACCCTTTTACCAGTGGATGGAAACGGAGAACTTTGTGCTTCCCGATGACGACCGCCGAGGCATCCAGCAACTTTATGGCACGTAAAGTGTTCCTTATCCCCGCCTGGCCTGCACATTTCCCTTCCCTCATGCCCTACCGTGTCTGCACCCCCCACCGGACCCTCCCTTCCCCAGCTCCCACTTTTGATCCCACGTTCTCTGTCACCTCCTGGATTGCTTCTGCCTCCCCAAGAGGCCCATCACACCTTTCCAAGGGTGTTGTCTGCCCATCTGTCTGTCCTTCCCTTTCCTACCCCACCCAAGTCTGAAGTGCCCCTCGTGTTCTCTGCCCCAGGGAGTGAGTCAGGATCCCCCACCAAGATGCCCCCTCAACCCAGGACCACCTCCCGGCCCTCTGTCCCTGATAAGCCCAAAAACCCCACCTATGGGCCCAACATCTGTGATGGGAACTTTGACACTGTGGCTGTGCTCCGAGGGGAGATGTTTGTCTTTAAGGTGAGAGGAAGAAATGGGCTGGTTTGGGGGGCAAAGGGGATCTATGGTTGGAAGGCTGGTGGAAAAACAATAGGAGGACTAAAAATTAAAATCTAGACAAAGGGCAGTGGGGAAGCCTTGGGGACTGGGCCAGAAGTCTAAGCTACAGGACGTAATGTACTCTTCCCGTGTTGACTGGCTTCCAGGAGCGCTGGTTCTGGCGGGTGAAGAATAACCAGGTGATGGATGGATACCCCATGCCCATTGGCCAGTTCTGGCGGGGCCTGCCCGCATCCATCAACACTGCCTATGAGAGGAAGGATGGCAAATTTGTCTTCTTCAAAGGTAACCAGGCACTGCACATTAGTCTTTGGGAGTGGGGAGGGTCCCCCTGGAAGAGCTGATTCCATTTGACTCCTTCACAGACCCTAGAGCCCAAGCTGAATCCAGATCCTGCCCTTCTCTCTCCTCTCCAGGAGACAAGCATTGGGTGTTTGACGAGGCGTCCCTGGAACCTGGCTACCCCAAGCACATCAAGGAGCTGGGCCGAGGACTGCCTACTGACAAGATTGATGCCGCTCTCTTCTGGATGCCCAATGGGAAGACCTACTTCTTCCGGGGAAACAAGTAAGACCTAAAGCCCTTAACCCCAGGCCTCCTTCCTCAGAAACCACCACTACCACCCCAAATTCCCTCAATTCTGGAGAAAGCCCCCCTTTAGCCCTAAGACATTTCCCTGGAGAAGGAGCTGGCTGAGCCTCTGCTGTTGCCTAGCAACAGGCAGCCTCCTTTGGGCACCATGTGAGTGGGATGTGACCGGGTCACCATTTCAGACCTGGTCATTTGATGCCTCCTGCCCCCAACACTGAGCCTCTGCCCCAGCAGCCAGCCACTGTCATTAAGGGCTGCTGGTGGCTCCTTGCATCCTGGGCCCTCCCTTCCACCCCCACCTTCCGCCACTTTCAGCAGCAGGTCCTCATTACTCAAACCCTGCTTCCCACCCTATCCATAGCTACCCCTGCCCACTGTTGAAGTCAGCCCTGGGTCCTGCTGGCCTCTGAGGACATGGCCAGTGTCCAACCACTTTCCCTTCTCCTCACCCCCAGGTACTACCGATTTAACGAGGAGCTCAGAGCAGTGGACAGCGAGTACCCCAAAAACATCAAAGTCTGGGAAGGAATCCCTGAGTCTCCCAGAGGGTCATTCATGGGCAGCGATGAAGGTGAGAGGGACAAGGGGGGTGTCCATGAGAGGAGGGTGGGATAGGGAGTTAAGGAAGAGCAGGGGGAAGGACTGAGGGTGTCCTGAGGAAAACAGTGACAGTGGTAACAGCAGTGGGGTCCTTACCCACATGCCCGGCACTTAGCACTGGGCTTAGGAAGTCAGCTGAGGAAACTGATGCTCAGAAGGATGGAGGTGACTCAGGGGCCCTCACACTAACAGAGCTGCCTTTGCACCTCTCCTGTCCCCTCTCGGGGTCCTCTCTTGGACCTGCTCCGCCTTGTCTCGTGGCTTCCTGACCACCGTCTCGTTGGCCTCCTGCAGTCTTCACTTACTTCTACAAGGGGAACAAATACTGGAAATTCAACAACCAGAAGCTGAAGGTAGAGCCAGGCTACCCCAAGTCAGCCCTGCGGGACTGGATGGGCTGCCCATCGGGGGGCCGGCCGGACGAGGGGACTGAGGAGGAGACAGAGGTGATCATCATTGAGGTGGACGAGGAGGGCAGCGGGGCAGTGAGCGCGGCGGCCGTGGTGCTGCCTGTGCTGCTGCTGCTCCTGGTGCTGGCGGTGGGCCTCGCGGTCTTCTTCTTCAGACGCCACGGCACCCCCAAGCGACTGCTCTACTGCCAGCGTTCCCTGCTGGACAAGGTCTGACCCCCACCGCCGGCCCGCCCACTCCTACCACGAGGACTGTGCCTCTGAAGGCCAGTGGCAGCAGGTGGTGGTGGGTGGGCTGCTCCCACGTCCCGAGCCCCCTCCCCCCAGCCTCCCGTCTTCTCTCTGTCCCCTGGCTGGCCTCTCCCACCCTCACCCCTGGCATTGCATCTTCCCTAGATGGGTCCCCTGAGGGCTGAGCAGGAGGGCGCCCCTTCCAGCCTCTGCCCCTCGGGGGAACCCCATAGCTTAGTGTGTGTCCAGCCCCATCTGAATGTCTTGGGGGCTCTGCACTTGAAGGCAGGACCCTCAGACCTCGCTGGTAAAGGTCACATGGGGTCATCTGCTCCTTTTCCATCCCCTGACATACTTTAAACCTCTGAACTCTGACCTCAGGAGGATCTGGGCACTCCAGCCCCGAAAGCCCCAGGTGTACCCAATTGGCAGCCTCCCACTACTCTTTCTGGCTAAAAGGAATCTAATCTTCTTGGGGGTGGAGACCCTGAGAAAGGTGAGGGTGTGGGGACTGCCCAGCCACCCTGAGACCGTGGGAGGAAAACTCAGAGAGGGTCTTCGTTGCATGGTTGGTCAAGTTCCTCAAAGATCTGCCTCCACTTTGCCTACCCCGGAGAACTTCCAAGGAAGGAGCCTGAGCCATTAAGGACTAAAGTGGAGCTAAAGAAACCTGTAGCAGCCCTACCCCTCTCGAATGTTAGCCTTGGATGGGGCTTTCTCAGTTGGAAGAGCTGAAACCAGGGGCACAGCTACCAGGGTGGGGTGGGGCCCAGGGGAGAGGCCTGGGTCAGAGCCCTGGGGGTGAGCCTGAAGGCCACGGAAAAGGGACTTTGCTCAAATGCAGGTAGCTGGGGCTGGGACCCAAGGACAGAGCAGCCAGAGGGGACAGGATGGGACCAAAAGGGGAAATGAGGAAGTGCAGCAGCAGTGGACAGGTAGGGGCGGGGCAGGCCAGGCCAAGCCAAGCAGGGTGCACAGGGTGGGCCATGGTGCCCCGGGGAGACAAGTTGTTTGGAGCTCTCAGGAAGGGCCCTGAGGAAGGCACACTTGCTCCTCTTGGTCCCCGTCCTTGCTGACCAAGTAGCATGGCGGGAAGGGTGGGCAGCGCAGAGAAAGGAGCAGAGGGCATGCATGCAGGGACTGGGGACTTGGGGCCCTCATGGGAGAGGCCCCCAGAGGCCTGGCAGTGCCCAGTCTCAGCCTGCCTGGCCACCTCTGTGAGGGGCAGGAGCCTGGTTAGGCCCACACTCCCCTGATGCCACACAGCTCGGCCTGCCCTCCCTCTCCCCACCCAGCCCACCATTTGAAGTCTCCTTCTGCCACCGAAGGTGGTGGTCACGGTACTGGGGACTTGGGAGAGTGAGACCCTGTGGAGGCAGCGAGAGGAAAGGGATGTCAGGGGGGTGGGGCATGGGGTGGGGAAAATGGGGTGAACGGTGCTGGCAGTTCGGCTAAATTTCTGTCTTGTTTGTTTTTTTATTTTGTTTAATGTATATTTTTATTATAATTATTATATATGAATTCCATTCAAATCGTTCCATTTTGTTAACAAGGGGCATGGGTAGGGGTGGGGGCGGGGGGGCAGAGGCATCTGACCCCAGGAACCTGCAGGGCGGGGCTGGGTCGGTGCCCTCTGAGGACATTTTTGACCTTGTTCAACCTTTCCACAAAGAATAAACTGTGTTTCACATTTGTGTTGCTGCAGTTCCGTCTAGGGGTGAATGGGAAGTGGTTAAGAGGGGGCTGGGAAGGGGCTGGCGTGCATGATGAGCAGCATTTTTCCATGAGGTGGAATTTGGTATTTTTCATAAAGGAATATGTTTATTCTTAGCAGACTGAAGGGAGTCAGGGGCCAGAGTTGGGAGCAGGGTATATACCTCACTGGAGGCAGGAGAGTGGTTGACGGAACCCAGCTGCTCAACCTGGCTTCGAAGGCTACCTTTGAGACCCAAGGCTCAAAGACAAGAGGAAATGGTCAAGCTGAGGCCATTGGAAAATCTTCCTAAATTGCATTACCCTGTCGTGTGACCTGGCCGCAGAACCTCGGTTTCCTCATGCCTCTCTGCCTGAGGCGGAGGGATTCCCATGATCCGATGGCGCTCCGCTGCTGGGGCGGAAGGAAACTAGGGGGAAAGAGAGAAAGATGTTGCCCCATGGCCTATTAGGAGCAGCCATCTCTAGCAAAACAGATCTCACTGCACTTGCCCAGGAGAGCCAGGATGGTCAGGTTAGAAGGGCAGAATAACAAGGTTTTGTTTCCTCTTTCCTTACAAACTGCCGCCCCAGACAGTGTTCCCAGGCTGTCTACCCACCCATTCTCCGAAACCAGCCTGGAGGGAGGAATCAGCTCCGTGCTGAGTCAGCTCAGCTGGGGGAGAGCTGGCCCCTCTCTCTACCCCCTTCCCTTCCTGCCTGCCCAGGCCCCCTCCGCAGCCTGCCTCACGCAGCCCTGGCCCCATCTATGCCAGTCGGTCTACCCAGCTGCAATTCAGGGCTGGTTAGTATGATTGCTTTGGCAGAAGGGGTACCCCACCTTCCTGTCAGCCAGGAACCCTGACCCTATGCCTGGTCTTCTGCACCTTCCCTGCCAACAGCTGTTTGGCAGAGTCTGTGTGTCTCAGTGGAATTGGACAGCACCTCCCCACCACACTTACCGGCCGGGATAAGACGTTGAGAAGGTGGCAGGGGGAAGTCAGGGGCATCTGGGGGTGGTGGGGCCAGTGTGTGTGGCAAGGAACTCAAAGATGAGCTCATGGCCCCTTTGTGTTTTTGTGGTCCACATCTGGAGGCAATTACAGATGTTATCCAGTGGGAGTTTTGCAAAACACAGCTGGAGCCAGTAGAGGAGCCTGGGGAGGGGGGACTGCCAGAGGGAAGAGGAGGGGAGCCTGGGGCTCCCGCGCTGGAGTGCGGTTTCCCCATCACGAGGAAATTGTTTGGCCCTGATTCTGGAATCACAAGATGCTCTCTGGAGCCAAGGGGGAGAGACGGGAATGGAGGACCAGAGACAAAGGGGGAAGAGGTGGAAGATGGGCTTCACGGGCAGGGAGGGTTGCAGGGTGGAGGCTGCAGGGTCTCGTGCCTCTGACGTGCTGGAGCCTGCCCAACCCACTCCAGTGACAGTGCCCAGCGACCCTGGGAGGTGCCTCAGTGATCACAAGGCCCCACTGAGTGAGCTGCCAGGTCAGGCTGGGGTGAGGGGAGAGCAGAGGGCCCTGTGGCTTCCAAGAGACCTGCACACTTCGCTTCCACTGGCCCTACCCCTATTTGTCCATTGGGCCTGACCCAGTTTCTACAGTTCCAAGTTCCTTTATTCGAAAGCAGCACATGTGAGTTGGAGCAGCCAGGAGGGAGCCAAGGGGAATCTGCAAGGAGGTTTGGGCAGAACCCAGGAAAGCTGGTGCTAGGAGACGCTGGACTGGAGGCAAGGGCCAAGGAGGAACAGTACTCTGCCCACCCCTGAACCCCACACATTTGGAGGGGGGCCATGGACTCCCTTGTCATCTCCTCACCTTCTCCAGGGCTCCTGCCACCAGCTGGGCCCATGCCTCCAAGGCTGCCAGCCAGGCGCTGGGTCAGCGGGATGGGAAGGGAAGGGAGGGGAGATCTAAGAGCAATCTGGCCCTGTAGAGGAGAGAGGACTGGGCAGAGTGACACCCGCACACACTCTGGCTAGTTCTGCTGGTCCTTCCCTGTTTCTCCCCCAGGGGCCCCTCTCACCGCAATCTGACAGACTTCCCAGTTCTCTCTTCCCCTCTGTATCCCTCCTTCCCCTTCCAGCGATGGGAAACTAACACTTGCTGAGGTCCTTACAACACATGATAACACAGGCACTAACATTGCCCCCATTTTACAGATGAGGGAACTGATGCCCAGAAAGATCAATGATTTGTTCAAGGTCACAGCTTGTTAGTCCACATTTAAAACCCAGATCTGTCTGATTTTTTTTTTTTTTTCCCTGTACAGGCATTTCCTGGCAGTGTCTTGGGTGTCTCTTCCAGCTTAGACCCTGTGTAGCTGGGTGTCTTTGCGATAGCGCGTGTTCTGGGGATCTGTCAGCACTCACGTGCTTGCTCACTGTGCCACGTGGCAGCAGCATCCTAGGGGGCAGGAGTGCAGGGGAGAGCGTTCTTCCTCAGGAGCCCACTTTGCGAGGCCATCACCTCCCTTCTTGGGGGCAGAAGTGTCACTCTGAGGGAAGGAAGGTGGCACCAAGACCCAGCGAAAGGGACTGAGTGAGACAATGGAGGGGGGGCAAATGGCTGTGTACAAGGGCCTGGGGGGAGGCGGAGGCCTTCGAGGGTGGTGCCCAATCCCTAAGGCCCAAAAAACCCCAGCCAAGACTGCTCTGTTGTCCTGCAGCTCCTATACCCTCTTCCTACCCAGCCCCCCAAATCTGAGTTCACCTCCTTTAGGAGATCAAGTCTGCACACACAGCCCGACCCCTGGGGGTTTCTGCCTTCCCCCGTCAGACAGTCTTGAGAAACTGGGGAGACCAGAGGCAGCCTGCGAGGGGGCTGGAAGGGAGGCAGGCCTGACTGGCCACAAGCCACCTTCCAAATGAGCTCACACACATACTTTCCACCCTGGCCCAGGGCCGATGGCTCAGCTCCTTCCAGGCCAGCCTTCCCCAGCCAGGCCCAGCCCCCTCCGTCCTCCCCTGCCACCAGTCCTGGCCCCAGGGGTTCCACAGCAAGATCATCGGGTAGGTACCCCAGGCCAGGGCTGTCACCACATCCCCGAGAAGCAGCTTCCTCTGCCTCCATGCTGAGGCCAGATGCCCCCAGAGTCCCTTATTCCTTAGCCACTGGGGCCTTCATGGCTTTGAGGTGGAGGAGACCAGCTCCCTGCCCCCAAAGACCTACACCTGGGTAGGAAGGGACAGTGGAGGGGACAGAAAGGGTGGCAACACTGTGGTAAATGGGCGGAAGGGCTTCCTTTGGGTGCCTGAAGTAGCTCATTGACTCAGGGACCAGGCCAGGTCTGGGAGCTGCCTCACCATGGGTCACATCCTGCTCACTCACTTGATTTCCCGCTAGGGGCACTTCCCTGACTCGGGGCAGGATGGGGTCTGGTTGAGGCAAGGCCAGGCTGACCACAAAGCAGGGAAAAGACTGGTGCCGCAGAAGGCCTAGCGGACTCACACACACATGACAGGCTCCAGTTCACTTTAATTCGTGCTGTTCAGAGACACCGCCCTTCGCCTGGCTTCCAGAGACATGTAGCACCAGGCGAGAGGGCAACATCAATCCCCCAAAATGCTCTCCTTGCCCATTCAGTGCCTGACTCTGTGCTGGGAGCATGTGCTGTCCTGACCGGGTGCAATAATGTCCCCTGATGTTCTATGAGTTAGGAGATTCAGACACAGCAGGCAACTCTTCCCATTTTGGACTCCAAAATTATGGCCACTGTGAGTGGATGACACATCTGTTGCCCTCCTATACCTGGCACTGATGGTACAGATCTATCAAGGAATTACTATAATTCATAATAATACTGTCCCCAAAACAGCCACTGGACAAACGTGTTCTGTCCTCACTTTTCTCACAAAAGGGTAAGATGATGCTAGGCACACAGGAGGCACTCAATAAAAGTTCGCTGAATTGAACTGCCAGTGGCAGCTGTGATTATATAAGTATTGTATACATAAGTACTGACCACATAAGATAACAATTCATTGAGCTGGCCGGCGGGCGCGGCTGCTCACGCCTGTAATCCCAGCACTTTAGGAAGCAGAGGCAGGAGGATTGCTTGATGTGAGGAGTTTCAGACCAGCCTAAGCAAGAGCGAGACCCTGTCTCTACAAAAAATTGAAAAAGTAGCAGGGTGTGGTGACACACACTGTGGTCCCAGCTACTTGGGAGGCTGAGGCTGGAGTATCGCTGGAGCCCAAGAGTTTGAGATTGCTGTGAGCTATGATGACACACAGAGTGAGACTCTGACTCAGAAAAATTGAGCTGTACACTTAAGTGCACACTGTGAACTTCACTGTATATTTTACCTCAATCTTTAAAAGGTTAAAAGAAAAGCAAGGAAAATATATTGAGGTAAAGAGGTTCATACCCACTGAATCCCCACTTTGCCCCTATAGGCTGTCCTCCCTCCCTGTTGGGCGTCAGCCTTCCACCCCCAGCCTGCCCTTAATCTGAGAGTGGTTGGTTTCAGGTTGTGTTGACCCAGGTCTTCTGGAAATACCAAGCCTTCAGGTTGCACCCCCTGCCCAGCCTGCTCCTAGAGGCTGGAGGGCTCAGCGGGAAAGTCTCTCTGCCCTACACCGCTCTAAGCTCCCTGCCAGATGTCCCCAACTCTCTCCTCTGCCCTACTGGCTGTGCTCCAGAGGTCCCCCCACTTCATCCCTGCACAGGACCGCATGTAAGTTCTGAGTGGAAGAAAGCAGGGGAAGGGACCTAGAAGAACACCCACCGCACTCTCTCTGGCTGGGCCCACCCTCCCTCTACAGCAGAGACCGACTGGGCAGAGTTTGCAGGGCGGTGGCGCCCCCTTGTGGTGGGTTTTGGGACTGCAAATGAACCTGGAGAACTCAGAGAGGCAGGGGCAAAGCCGGCCCCACTGGGGCCACGGATACTGCTCCTTCCGCTTTTCCACTTTTCATGTTTCCACCATGGACACCTGTACTTAAAGGGGTGGGACTCTGGGCGAGACAGGCAGACAAGCCGTTCTTAGCCTTCCAGCTGCGGAAAGGGAAGAGTCAGAGTTTCCGTCTGCTGTCCCCGTGCAGGGGTTGGTGGGCAGCCTTCACTAACTCCAGGAAGGGAGCGGGAGTGAAGTGGGTGAGGGACACAGGCCCGTGGGAGGGAGGAAGGGAGGCACTTCTATGCCCTGTCCCCAGAGCCCCTCTGAGTTGTCACACTGCCCCCCTGTGGACGCCTCAAACACTGATCACTCCCGGAAGCCTGTCCTGGGGCCCCAGGGTAGGAGTCCAGGGGAGGCTCTGCCCTCCTGGACTGCAGAATGCTACTACACGACTCCCCTTTGGCCAAAGCAAGCAAGCCTTTGTGTCCCCTTTATCTAGGAGTGGGACATTTCTGTGCCAATTCCATTAGGTCTTTGGAGATCATACCTAGGCCTCCTGGGGGGCCTCTAACCTGCACCCACCCTTCTGTCTCCCCACCCTGGGGCCAGGAGAATCCTTTGGTCCTAGTCTCACATTTCTAATTTTGTAGCTTAAAAAAATTCCTGTAGGTATCTTGTAAATAGCACTATATTATCATGTTGTTTGTATCTGTTTAATGTAAATAAAGTATTTTCAAAACCATCTTAGTATTTCCTAATTTTGTAATATACCAGAGGCTCAAAAAATGGACATGGTTGAGTCACTTCTAACCTCCAAGAGGTGTCTCCACCCCACATAAGAACTTGAACTGCATCTCATTTGCTTCCAAGGCATAAGGAAACTAGTTCTCATAACCATGAGGTGGGGTCTTCAACTCTCTCTCTCCCTTCAAACATAGAGGTTGCCCCATGTTGAAAAGCTCTCTCCTGGATACTGCTACAGTCTCCAGTGATTTCCTCCATTTTTTCCTTTTCTCTCAAGCCAAAGTTTTAAAAAGCTGTCTACATTCCTTTACCAGTCATTTCATTTTAACTTAACCTCTACACCTGTATCCCAAAAGGCCTTCATAACCCTTTCCTTCCCACTCCAGAGATTTTTCTCTGCCTGCACTTTCTTTAGCCTCATGTTAGGATCTAACACAGTTTGCTTCAATAAGCTCCCTTTGCCCTTGTCTTCTGTGAAGTTAGCTATCCTGAAACCCAAAAGTCACAGAGTTGTCAAGGAACCAGGCCCAGACCGGTATCCTTCTATATCAGCCCATGACCTCAGCTTCTGTATCTCAAGCAGAATAGGCTGGCTTTTATTTATTTAAAAAATTTTTATTCAATTTTTAAATTTTGTTAGAGACAAGTTCTCACTCTGTCACCCAGGCTGGAGTGCAGTAGCACAATCACAGCTTACTGCAACCTCAAACTCCTGCGCTCAAGTGATCCTCCTGCCTCAGCCTCCCAAGTAGCTAGAACTATAGGCAGCTAATATATATATATATATATATTTTGTAGAGAAGGGTCTTGCTATGTTGCCCAGGCTGGTCTCAAACTCCTGGCCTCAAGTGATCCTTCCACCTCAGCCTCCCAAAGTGCTGTTTACAGGCATGAGGCACTGCACTGGGCTACCTGACTTTCTTTTTTTGTTGTTTGTTTGTTTTTGATTTTTTGAGACAGTGTCTCACTCTGTTGCCCAGGCTAGAGTGCCGTGGCATCAGCCTAGCTCACAGCAACCTCAAGCTCCTGGGCTCAAGCGATCCTTCTGCCTCAGCCTCCCGAGGAGCTGGGACTACAGGCATGTGCCACCATGCCCATCTAATTTTTTCTATATATATTTTTAGTTGGCTAATTAATTTCTTTCTGTTTTCAGTAGAGACGGGTCTCGCTCTTGCTCAGGCTGATTTCAAATTCCTGACCTTGAGCAATCCTCCCGCCTCGGCCTCCCAGATAGCTAGGATTACAGGCATGAGCCATAGCACCCAGCTACCTGACTTTCTTTATTTGCTCCATTAACTCCACAGATTATACAGAATAAACAAATTCTTGTTTCACACTACAGTTCATCAAATATTTGAATCTAGTTTTCGTGCATTCTATCCCTCACTAAAGATAAGATTTTCTTTAGTTGAAAAACCTTTCTAGTTCCATAAACAGCTTATTATATAGCATGACGTAAAGACCCCTCAACATTCCTGTCACCTTCTCCTGGATTATTTCATTTTACTACTCTTTTCAAGTGTGGCTTCCAGTACATGGGGAGGCTGTATCACACAGTGGTTAGGAATGAGGGCTCTGGACTTGCACAATCTGGGTTTGAATCCAGTCTTTACCACTTCCTAAGTTGGGTGACCTGTAGCAAGTTATATATCCTCCCCGAGCTTCAGTTTCCTCATCTTTAAAGTGGGGCTAACAATCCAAAAGGTAGCTAAATGAATTAAAGGACATAATCTGTGTGATGCCTGTGACTGGCAGTCATTGATTCATTTATTCATTCATGCAACAGGCATTTATTGAATACCTGCTATGTAGGTACGCATTGTTTTGGGCACTGAGGACACAACAGTACACAAGTAGATTCCTGAGCTCATGGAACTTACATTCTTGTGACAGGAGCAGGCAATAAATGTGATAAATGAGTAAGATATATACTATAGAGTGTGTATTAGATAGTGAAAAGTGCTAAGGAGAAAAAATTAATTGAGGAAGGGAGACAGAAAGTGTTGGGGATGTAATTTTAGATAGGGTAGTCAGGGATGGCCCCACTAAGAACCTGAGGATATGAAAGAACAGGCCATGTGGTTGTCGGGAAGAAGAGCATCCTAAGCAAAAGGAACAGCAAATGCAGAGACCCTGAAGTAAGAACATGTTTGCCATATAAGCCTCAGAAAACAAGGTGGTGTGGCTGGAACAGAATGAGCAAAGATCAAACGGGTACCAGGGCAAGATCCCACAGGGCTTTGTAAGTCATTGTAAAGACTTTGGCTCTTACTCTGATTGAAATAGGAAGCCTTTGGAGTAGAGTAGAAGGAGGACATGATATTTTAGCACAGTGTAAATACTCATTATTATTTCCATAATTCAATACGGTCTGATCAGTAGAACAATCACCACTCACCCTTATATAATGCTTACTATGTGCCAAGCCACTAACTGACACACCTTCCTTCAAAAGAGGAAAACGAATTCATCTTCCTTTGAATGTGGGCTGGACTTTATGACTTGTTTCTAATAGAATCTGACAGAGGTGACAGCGTGTGACTTCCAAGAGTAACAAGCAATAAAAGACACTATGTCTTTCACTTTGCTCTCTTTCAGATCACTTGTTTTGGAAAAAGCTAGCTGCCATGTTGTAGGACACTCAAGAAGCCCTATAGAGAGGTCTGTGGGTGAGGAACTAAGGCCTTCTGCAACAGCCAGCACAACTTTGCCAGGCACATGTGTGAGCCACCTTGGAAGCAGATCTTCCAGCCCCAGTCAAGCTTTCAGGTATATATTTTTAGCTGGCCAATTACCAATTAATTTCTTTCTATTTTTAGTAGAGATGGGGTCTCGCTCAGGCTGCTTTCGTACTCCTGACCTTGAGCAATCCACCCGCCTCGGCCTCCCAGAGTGCTAGGATTACAGGCGTGAGCCACCGCGCCGGGCCCCTAATTTCTATTTTTGTTTTTGTTGTCATTGTTTTTAGAGACAGGGTCTCCCTATGTTACCCAGGCTGGACTCCTGGGCTCAAGCAATCTTCCTGCCTTGGCCTCCCGAATAGCTGGGCCTAATTTCCCTTTACACGAACAACAGTTAAGCCATCTATCCTTTTTGTAAGTTAGTTGGGTTTTGTTTTGTTTTGTTTTTAATTTTAATTTTCTTTTGAGACAGAGTCTCACTTTCTTGCCCGGGCTAGAGTGCCGTGGCATCAGCCTAGCTCATAGCAACCTCAAACTCCTGGGCTCAAGCAATCCTTCTGCCTCAGCCTCCCAAGTAGCTGGGACTGCAGGCATGTGCCACCATGCCCGGCTAATTTTTTCTATATTTTTAGTTGGCCAATTAATTTCTTTCTATTTTTAGTAAAGACAGGGGCCTCGATGTTGCTCAGACTGGTTTCGAACTCCTGATCTTGAGTGATTCACCCACTTCAGCCTCCCAGAGTGCTAGGATTATAGGCGTGAGCCACCAGCCTGGCCTGTTTTTAACCTAGTTGTAGGATTTTGCACTTTTATCTCTTCTCTCATTGTAGATAGCTCAGATCCATTGTTTAGGTTGTCAAAATCTTTTGATTCCTTATTTTGTCTTGTAGCTTTTGATTCCAATTTATGTCATCTTAAAATCTCATTAACTCTACATTTAACTTCTACAGTTTCAGATAATTAATTTTTTATATGTTTACTGGGACTCCCCAGATTGACGTCAATTTTGATGTGTGTGCTATGAATACAGACTTCAACCTGAGACTACTAGTTGTACTAATATACAGCCCATATTTTCCTGTTGGCTTAAATTCAGATGGTCTATGTTTATGATACTGCCAAAGTAATACTCCCCCAAAAAGAGAATGCTTTTAGAATGATGTGTCTAGCTAGTTCTTGGTGAACTATGCCAGATACTAGTGATGAGTGATGATCACCTCTATGGGTCAGGATCTGATGAAGAAAAGAAAACAGTCTATGCCAGATAGTTCAACAGAAAAAATTTAACAAAGAACAAAGTCACAAACATGATGAAATTGCTGAAAACCAGCCAGGAGTGGTGGCTCGCACCTGTAATCCTAGCACACTCTGGGAGGCCGAGGCAGAAAGATTGTTTGAGCTCGGGAGTTTAAGACCAGCCTGAGCAAGAGCGATATCCCGTCTCTACTAAAAAAATAGAAATAAATTAGCTGGACAACTGAAAAATATGTTTATATAAAAAGAATTAGGCGGGCATGGTGGCGCATGCCTATAGTCCCAGCTACTCAGGAGGCTGAGGCAGGAGGATGGCTTGAGCTCAGGAGTTTGAGGTTGCTGTGAGCTATGCTGATGCCATGGCACTCTAGCCTGGGCAACAGAGCGAGACTCTGTCTCAAAAACAAAAAAATAAAAATAGGAAAAAAAATTGCTGAAAACCAAAAGGGAGATGGTGAGGTAGTCCAGAGATTAGCAACAACAGGAAGCTGGAGGAGTAAAGGGGGGAGGTAATGTCACCAGAGCCTAAAGGCTGAGCTGGCTACCTAATGGGAGCTAGAACCACAGAAGATGCACTGCTTCTGCTGTAGACAAAGCTGAAGCTGGGGGGATAGAGCATATCCTGCCTTCTCCTTCCCCACTTCTCCTGCAGTCTCCCATTAGCGCCTCCTGCTAGCTGAACCTAGCCCAAAGTCACTTGGCAAGGGAACCTGGGAAATGTAGTTTTCAGGAAGGGGCAAGAGAATGAATCTGAGAGTAGACAGGTACTATTCTAGAATAGAATAGCATCTATTCTAGAAATTAGCCAGGTGTTAAAGTCTTTGCTCTGAAGATTCTATAATCTACCATGTTTAACAGCAAGGACTCTGATCCAGACAGTTTGACTCAAGTCTTGGCTCTGGCGTGCTAGTAGTTTGATCTGAGCAAGTTGTCCAAACTGTTTATGACTCAGTTTCCTCAATTAAAAAATGAGGACAAAAATAACACCTACTTCCTAGAGGTGTAGTGAGGATCAAATGAGATAATATATATGAAGTGCTTAGGACAGTGCCTAGCATATAGTGAATACTCTACAAAAGCTAGATATTATAATTTTAAAAACTAAACATCTGCCTTTTTTCCTTTACTTCCACTATCTTTCATAATTCCTCAAAAATTTCCAAGAATATTTCCACAGGCCCATTCCCAAAGGTACTTGAGGGTTTAGGATGTGAATTATTTGGGCCTGGACACTTAAACTTTCTAAACTAATTAAAGCTTAAACTCTGGCCGGGCGCGGTGGCTCACGCCTGTAATCCTAGCACTCTGGGAGG
>VBSM01002121.1:37196579-37207297 GCA_008086735.1 Cheirogaleus medius | reverse complement strand
CCCACCCTGTCTGCCCTTGCCCCCCAGCCCCTGCCGCCACACCCAGCGCTGCCTGCCCCAGCCCCCGGGGAAGTCTCCAGCCGCTCCGCGCAGCCCTCGTCCTCCCTCCAGCTTCCCCAGATCGCCCTGCTGCCGGACCTCCTTTGGAGGTTACACACCGCAGCCTTCTCCCCGACCCCCCTCCACCCCCTCTTCCTACAAACTGCCCGGAAGTCCCAGATGGCTTCCTTTCCTCCTTGAGTTCAGGTGAAGAAAACTCCTAAGGGTGACTCCCTCTCTTGCCCTCTCTCGCTCTTCCTCTAGGGGGCGCTCTGGCACATCCAGACCGGATCATTTTCCCAAATCCTGGTGAGTAGAGGGAAGCCCTTGGGCTCTGCAGCCTTGGGAATAAGGGGGCACTCAAGAGAAGGACTGTCACTTCCCTGAATTCCATGGGACCTACCATAGTTTTAGAGTGGAAATCATCCATCCTTTATTTTACAGGTGGGGAAATGAGGGCTCAGTGTGGACCCTCACCTGGTAGCTGCTATGCGCTATTTCGTTTTTTCCTGGAATAGCCATGCTTGGTCTCCCTAGCCAGAATGTAGTCTCCTTGAAGGTAGAGACAGTATTTCCTGCTCCCCCTGGCCCAGCTTACACAAAGAAGACCTCAGAATTGTTTGTGGTATTAATAATTAAGGAGAAGGTATGAAGAGTGTGGAGAAGAACAGAGGGGCTAGAAGGCTGTAATTCTGGGCGTGTGTGTGTGGAGGATGGGTGCTCTGCTCCTTCTTGAAGAGCCCAGGCCCTTGGAGGCCTCAAGCCTGGGGTGGGTGGGATGCTAAGGGGCTCTCTACCAGTGTCCCTACCTTCCTCTCCAGCTTGCGAGGACTCCCCAGCGGTGCTATTGGAAGTGCAGGGCACCTTGCAGAGGCCCCTGGGCCGAGACAGCCACAGCTCCCCTGCTAACTGCACCTGGCTCATCCTGGGCAGCAAGGAGCAGACGGTAACCGTCAGGTGAGAAGCAGGACGAGACCCCATTCCTCTCCCCTGCCCTTCCCCTCCATGTGGAAAAGTCTTCCGGGATGACTTCTTCATGGAATTTCCATCCTTGTCAACAGGGAAGAGGAGAATTTGATTTGGCCTAGTCTGCCCTAAAAGCTTGACTTGTTCTGGGCCAGACATGGTGAATTGGAGGTGGGCTGGGGTGGACATCTAGCTTGGGTCCTTGGCATCTCCAAAGGACAGTGGTCCCTCTAGAAACAGTCCTGGGCTCAGCTAGGACTGTTTTGAGGAGTCCTTCAATCCACTGTATGTCCCTGCCTGGGATTCACAACTATTCCTTAATCAGCTTAGAACATTCCTCAGCCTCCCTAGATTTTTTAACATTCCAAGTCTCCCCAAGCTCTTCTGACCTTGGGTCACGGGGTTGGGGGTCCATGTTAAATACCTGGCTGTTTGCCTCACACAGTTCATTTTCTGTGAATTCACCCAGAAACGGGTAGGTGAAGAAAGAGGATAATCTGGGGAGGGGCTGTTAGGGCAGAGGGGTCAGAATACCAAGGGGAACCCAGGTCTCACCACCTGGTACTTTGGGGAGTGTGAGTTCTGGTTAATTGAACCGTATGGTAATCGCCAGTTACTCCTGATACCATACTTGGGTGACAGTGCTGCAGCAATTGGAAAGCAAGAAATCTGTTCTAAATTCAGTCCCTGAACACAAGTCCCTTTTTCCAAAGGGCTCTAGGATGTATCTTTTGGTCTTATGGTACCACTGGCCTATTTTGGGACTATCTCCATTGACTACATTGCCTACAAAAGAATTTGGTTAACTGAGTTTTCATTTAGCTATTTGGATCATGGATAAGCAGATGTTTGTGCTTCTTGGGACAGAGGGGGGTTTGGTGGCACTTGGGGAGGGGGAAGCCAGCGGTGGTCAAGAACATCTCCTATCCTACTCTCCTCTACTTCTGTAGGTTCCAGAAGCTGCACCTGGCCTGTGGCTCAGAGCGCCTAATCCTGCGCTCCCCTCTCCAGCCACCGATCTCTCTGTGTGAGGCACCTGCCAGCCCTCTGCAGCTGCCTGGGGGCAATGTCACCATCACCTACAGCTATGCTGGGGCCAGAGCACCCATGGGCCAGGGCTTCCTGCTCTCCTACAGCCAAGATTGGCTGATGTGCCTGCAGAATGAGTTCCAGTGCCTGAACCACCGCTGTGTACCTGCTACCCAGCGCTGTGATGGGATCAATGCCTGTGGCGACGGCTCTGATGAAGCAGGTTGCAGCTCAGACCCCTTCCCTGGCCTGACCCCAGGCCCCATCCGTACCCTGCCCTGTAATCACACCTTGGAGGACTTCTATGGGGTCTTCTCCTCCCCTGGGTACTCACACCTGTTTTCAGTCTCCCACCCCCAGTCCTGCCACTGGCTGCTGGACCCCCATGATGGCCGGCGGCTGGCAGTGCGCTTCACAGCCCTGGACTTGGGCTACGGTGATGCAGTGCATGTGTATGATGGCCCCGGGCCCCCTGAGGCCTCCCGGTTGCTGCGTAGTCTCACCCACTTCAGCAATGGCAAGGCCGTCACTGTGGAGACGCTGTCTGGCCAGGCTGTTGTGGCCTACCGCACAGTTGCTTGGAGCAATGGTCGGGGCTTCAACGCCACCTACCATGTGCAGGGCTACTGCTTGCCTTGGGACCGACCCTGCGGCTTAGGCTCTGGCCTGGGGGCTGGCGAAGGCCTAGGTGAGCGCTGCTACAGTGAGGCACAGCGCTGCGACGGCTCATGGGACTGTGCTGACGGCACAGATGAGGAGAACTGCCCCAGCTGCCCACCTGGACACTTCCCCTGCGGGGCTGCTGGCACCCCCGGTGCCACAGCCTGCTACCTGCCTGCTGACCGCTGCAACTACCAGACTTTCTGTGCTGATGGAGCAGACGAGAGACGCTGCCGGCACTGCCAGCCTGCCAACTTCCGACGCCGGGATGAGAAGTGTGTGTATGAGACGTGGGTGTGTGATGGGCAGCCAGACTGTGCGGACGGCAGCGATGAGTGGGACTGCTCCTATTCCCTGCCCCGCAAGGTCATTACAGCTGCAGTCATTGGCAGCCTGGTTTGCGGCCTGCTACTGGTCATCGCCCTGGGCTGCACCTGCAAGCTGTATGCCATTCGCACCCAGGAGTACAGCATCTTTGCCCCCCTCTCCCGGATGGAGGCCGAGATTGTGCACCAGCAGGCACCCCCCTCCTATGGGCAGCTCATTGCCCAGGGCGCCATCCCTCCTGTGGAAGACTTTCCTACGGAGAACCCTAATGATGTAAGTGACTCCCCCCAACCTTAGCACCTCCTAGCCCCAACCCTGCCATAGCACTGCCACTGGACCCTCCTTCATTCAGCCTTCTGGCCCTCTGACTCTGGTGTCTGCCTCCTCACCTTGCAGAACTCAGTGCTGGGCAACCTGCGTTCTCTGCTACAGATCCTCCGCCAGGACATGACCCCAGGAGGTGCCTCAGGTGCTCGCCGCCGCCAGCGGGGCCGCCTGGTGCGTCGCCTGGCGCGCCGCCTCCGCCGCTGGGGCCTGCTTCCAAGAACCAACCCCTCAGCCCGGGCCTCTGAGACTAGATCCCAGGCCGCCCCTTCTGCTGCCCCCCTTGAGGCCCTAGATGGCAGCACAGGCCCAGCCCGTGAGGGCGGGGCAGTGGGAGGGCAGGATGGGGAGCAGGCGCCTCCACTGCCTGTCAAAGCCCCCCTGCCATCTGCCAGCACGTCTCCAGCCCTCCCTGCTGTCCCTGAGGCCCCAGGGCCATTGCCCTCACTGCCCCTTGAGCCATCACTGCTGTCTGGAGTGGTACAGGCCCTGCGAGGCCGCCTCCTGCCCAGCCTGGGGCCCTCAGGATCAACCCGGACCCCACCTGGACCCCACACAGCAGTCCTGGCCCCAGAAGATGAGGACGATGTGCTGCTGGTGCCATTGGCTGAGACAGGGGTGTGGGTGGTGGAGGCAGAGGATGAGCCCCTGCTTGCCTGAGGGGACCTGGTTCCCCTGGGGGCTCTAGTCATAGCCCACTAGAGGGTGGCTCAGCTTCTCCACCGCTTCCTTCCCTGTCCCTTGGTCTGAGGGGACTTGGTAGGCCTCCCATTGACCCTGTGTAGCTGCTGTAAAGCTAGGTGTCCCTCAGGCAGGTAGAGGGCTTACACAGAGTCCCCTCTGTGCATGACAGAGACCACAGACCCTCCACTACCACCCTCTGCCCATACCACCACTATTCGAGTGGTGGTTTTTAAAAAGTGAAGTTCTTAAAGGGTCACAGGCCTGGACACTCCATCCTTGCCAAACCCCCACCCAAAAGTGGCCTTAAGCATCAGAATGCCCATTGGCTAGAGACTCTCCGGCCCTCAGGGAGGATTTGGGCAGTACCTGAGGTTTTGCCAACCTCCTACAGGGCCTGGCTCACAAAAGAGCGAAACAAATGCTTTTGTCCCATAGCTAGGCCATTGCCCAGGAAGTAGGTATCAAAAATAAAGGAATCATAAATTTTAAAATTTTGTGAGTTAGCTGTGAGCCTGAGCCCTGCCTCTCCACCCTTCTCAGCTTACGCTCACCTCGTCTTGCTCCTCCTAGTGGAGGCCTTTGCTCTGCCCTCCATGTCCTGCCCTCTTCCTATTCATCTTCCCACCACCCCACTGTTGATTCTTATACCACTCAGAAGGTAAGAAAATTCTGGGAACCCTACGGACCAACCCTCTCCACCTGCACTCACCGCCTGGGGCCTGGCTCTACAGTGGCTGACAGGAGGGGGAACACCAAACCCCTTTACTCACTGCCAGGCTGGAGGGCAGGGAAGCCAGCTGGGCCCTGCAGCAGGGAAGGTTCCCATTTATAGAGCACAGATCACAGGAGCAGACTGTCCCTGGTGGAACACAGGAGCCGTGACTCCCTGCCCTCCGCCCTCCACCCCACCAGGCACTTAACAGTCTGTCTTATGCAAGACAGATGGACTCTGAGCCGGGATGCCGAGGAGCAGGCAAAGATGAGTGGAGGGAGCAATCACAAACACTCGGGGTATGATGGTGCTGGCACCACCATGGCCAGATCCAAGAGGTCTTCCTGGAAGAGGGCCTGAACTGGATTCTAAAGAATGCTGTCAGCAATTGGGATAGAGCTGTGAATTCTAGGCAGGGTGAGAGTCCACAGGACAAGCAAACTGTGGAGACATGAGGGCTAGGGCTGCAGGCTGGACCTTGGACCTCCTGAGAAGGGGTGGTGGGAGCACAGGCAGTGGCCAGAGCCGGAGGGCTGGGCAGGGTGATGGAGGAGGGAAAGATCTGGGAGAAATGTCAGAACCCAGCCTCTCTCTGGTGAGCAAAGTGACAGAAGCTGCCCCGGAATTTGAAAGGAAAATAGGGGCAAAGGCCCAGCCTATCTTCGTAGCTCTGGTGGAGGGTCAATTACACTCTGTCCACATCCTCAAACCTAGCACTCTTGCATGGTTTTCCTCTCCCCTACTGAGCAGGAGCCTGGGGAAGGAGCAGAGAAGAGGTGTGGACCCATGTGTGGTCCTGGGACCCTGGGATCTTGGCTTAGGGAAGACCTGGGCTCCTTTCACCACAGAGCCTTTCCAGATATTGGAGAAGGTGCTTCAGAGAACCTTGCAGTACTGTCCTCCCTTTGGGCCCTCCTTCCCAAGTGCAAATGGTCCCTGGGTGCACCTGGTGTCAGGCCCAGTGTAAACAGTGAAGCAGGGAGTGTTGGCTCCCCCCCACCCCGCCTTGCTTATTTCTTCCCCCATAGTCACCTCAAAGACCTGAAGCCTGATATCTTCATCCTTTATCCTGTTCCAGACTTATTCCCTCCTGTGAGGTATTTTCAGCTTGAAAGTGCACAAAGATTTAAGGTAAAAGAATGTTCCTCATGGTGGAATGCTTCAAAAAGCTGGAGGGAGACCTGTGCTTATAGATTAGTGGGCCTGAAAGAAGTTTCAGTAGGTGCTGGGTGTGTGAGCTGTGTGAGGTGCAAACAGTAATACTAATTTGTCAGCCACAGTGAAGCCCCAGGTGGGCAGGGAGAGGAACTTCAGAGAGTACAGGCAGTATGGGGAACTAAGGGGGTCCTGCCCAAGTGAGGGCACTAGGGAGCAGTCACTCAAGTTTATTTTCACCAGGGCCCAAGGAAAAAGAAATGAGAAAACTTACAATTCTGTCCAGATAGACACCACTATCCAAGGTGCCCAGTCTCACATCAAAGTTCTTAGTGGGGATGAGGAAGGTGTTCTCAGCATGAGATGGGGCCCAGGCTGTTAATCAGAGTCTGAGATAATGGAAGATACCAGAATTCAGTCCTCAGGGAGCAAAATTCTGGGCCTGAACCAAGCTCCAAGCCCTGCTGGGAGGGGAGAGGCACTCCCAGCCACACGGCCTAAGGCTGTGGGAGCCTCCAGGTGGCTGAAGAGTTAGGCACCTGCTGAGTGCCAGACCTTTATCACCTGTAGTTAACCCACAACAAAGCCATGCCATTGGCTTTCTCAATCCCATTTCACAGGTTCAGAAGGAGCTTCAGAGAAACTATGGGATTGGCCCAGTCTCCACTGAGTGGCAGATTTAGACCTGGCTTGGTTTGGTTCCAAATCTTTCCCTTGTCCCATTATCCCACAGGACCTCCCCTTCCTGAGGGAGCCTGGACGTGTTCCAGACATGTCCAGCAGAAGACCATTTCCAGCCTCCTCTTCCTAGAGGGAGGTTGTTCAAGGTGAAACTCAGGCTGCTTATGTGGCCCACGGCTGGATCGAGAGCAGGCAGAAGTCACAAGTCACAGTAGAGAATTGTTGCTGGGGTCTGCAGCCCCTTACTCTTACCTGGTATCGTAGAAGAATCCAACCACCTAAGTGAGTTTTCCAGATACATAAAATTTACTCATTTACAGTATAAAACTTTAAAAAAAAAAATAAAAAGCTCTCATTTTGGAAGGAAATCATTCTAAAACGTTACACTCATCTTCAGCATATCTGCAATATAAAATTTTCTCAATAGCTGAGGATCATTCATAGAAACCAATGGCTTCTCTGCGGCAGTGTCTTCAGAAGCTGTAAGAGTGGGGGCAGGGGAGCTCTTTGCTTTTATGCTAAATAACCTTAGGAACCCCCCCCCCATTTAAAATATTTATGACTGCTTTACTTTACTACATTTGTTTGTTTATTTGTTTTTTGGTGTTGCCTCCCTTGCTACCAGGCTGTCAGGTCACTTGCTGCTCTAAATGTGCTTCTAATCTACAGTACAGGTACGCAAATGAACACAGTAACATGGTGAAAAGTAAGGGTAAGTAGGCGCGTTTGAGGACTGGAGAGTCTATCCAATGAGTAAAGCACATGAATGTGTTAGCTGCTAAGGAGTCCTTTCTGTTCCCTCCAGACCCTGCACTGTTGCCCTGTAGTTCACCTCCAGATATGTGAAGTGTCACTGCACAGTATTCCCAGGATTACTATTTGCCTCTTCCATTGGAAAAATCCACTGAGGATTGCAATATAAATTGTTCCCAATAATAGGAGACAGTTGGAACATTTAAGAGAAGGAAATCAGCATAGTGTAGAAATGAAAAGCAGTCTCTGACACTGAAAAGATATGAGTGACATTCCTGGTGTTCCCATTTTCCAGCTGCATGATTGCTTTGGGGACAGGCCCCCCACCCACCACTGTGAGCCGTAGGGTCATGAAGATGAAAGGAGATCATGCAGGACAGTGCTTAGCACAGCACCTGGCAAAAATGGGGCAAAGAAAGGAAATCAGAATGTGTTTGGATGCTTGAGGGTGTCAGGAAGGAGGGGTACAAGAGCAGGAACCTGGGGGAAAGGGAATTGGACAGAAAAGAAATAGTAAAGGAGATGCTCCAGCTGGGCTTCCTACAAAGAGGCAGACATCATACATTGTGCATGTGCCTTGGGTAGCCCAGAAGGCCTGGCAGCTGCCCCAAAGAGCACTGGTGGGAGGTGGGGAGGAGGATGGCTGGCACTCCCCACCCCTCACTTAAGATTGGGAACTCCTTTGGGATGGCTAGCCTTGTCTCTCCCTTTTTTCCTGCTGTAATTAACACTGGCTGGGGGGCCTGGAGGGACAGAGAGAAGAGGTGAAGGAATCCCCACAGTGGTTTGCACCTACCTGAACGTAGTGGTGAAATGAAGCTGCCCGTGTGAAGCAGCCTATTTCCTTCCTAGGAGCCCCCAACTGCCTAGGGGATGGGAAATGGGAACTTTGGTGGCTTTTAGCCCAGAAGAGGCAGGGTGGAGGAGATGGTGGCACAGTGGCCGTCCCCCTGTCCCTGCATCTCTTTTGGCCTATTTCTCTTTGTCTTTCAGATCAGCTTTTAGTCTTACTGCCTCATCCCTCTTTTTAGCCACTGAGCACCCCCTCTGGGCTGGACACTGGACTAGGTGGCTAGAAACATAGACACAAGTAATCCAGAGTCCTGGCTCCTGGAGAAAGACTTCAGCTCCCCTAGGTCCCTGCCTCCTGCCATCCTCAGCTCCCTTACTCACTGACACCCCCTCAACCCCTGTCAGTTCTGGACCTCTGACTTTGTTCTGTCATGCCTTAACCAGGCTCCGCAGTGTGTGCTCCCAGAGGGAAGCGACACAAAGGAAAGGGGGGGGGGCAGAAAGAAGGGAATCCCGCTGACATCACTGCTCATTAGCATGTGTGACCTCATCAGGGGGTGGGACAATTTCCCCAGGTGTCTGGGGGGAGGGCGTTTGTGTGTGGGGGGGTGGTATTTAAAGGAAAAAGCTGACAGTGCTGCTGAGTGAGGGAGCCGGTGCTGCGAGCTGCCGGGCTGCACACGCACACGCACACCGATGCACGCGGACCCCGACACCGACATGGACACGGACACAGAAACCACAGCACTCTGCCCCTCTGGCAGCCACCGGACCTCCCCCCCAGGGACACCCACACCAGGTGAGGGCTAACCTGGGCAGGTTCGGGCTGAAAACCATGGGGGTGGGCGCCGAAGCTCTGATGGGAGGTCTGAACTAGGGGTTGAAAGAGCTTGAACCCAATCAGCAAGAGGGGAAGAGCAAGTCAGGAAGTGGAGAAGACCCCTCCTCACATAAGGACTGGGGCTGGATTAGGGTGGAGGAGGAGAGGAGCTGCCTAAGTGCCCCCTCCCCCATCACTCCCAGGGGTTTGCTTGAGAAAGTGTACATGGCCCCTCGATCAGCCTCATTCCCAAGAGGCTGGGACAGGCCGGAGGGAAGGGGAGGAGAGGGACAGCCTATAAACCTGGGAATCACGGGCAGGGGGCTACCCTGGGGACCTGTTGTAAGGGTTTCTTTTGGCTCCAGGAGGCCCTGGCTGCCAGCCAAGTATTGATCCTGGGCTATTTCCAGCCTTTCTCCATCCCCCTTTGTTGTGTCTGTTGTTCCTCCTCCAGTTACCCTGACCCGTGCATTGTCACTCTCCCTTTCGCTCAGCTCACTCAGGCACACTCTCTCTCTACCTCTACCTCTCGGAGAACACAATATTCTCTCCCACTCACAGGGACTGCAAGGGATGCAGGATTCTCACACAGCCATGCACAGGGGGATGCTCACCTACAGGGCCCCAGGAAGCAGCAGCCCCTCTCACCCTCCTCCCCCAGGGACTAAACACAATCATCCCAGAGAGCAAGAGCCCTGTCCCTTTGCTAGGAACAGGTTCCCCACAAAGTTTCTGACTCTGCCAGTACCTACCTACTCCTCAGAAGCTGGGCAGCAGCTTCAGTTTCTGTGCAGGAAGCTATAGGAGGCAGGGCCTCTTGGTGGAAGGAGGGGCAGCCTCCTCCCACCCTACAGGGCCAGAGTCCTAGTCTAGGGGTGTGCCTATGTGTCGGTGTAAACCGTGAGTGGGTGTGTGAGCCTGTGTACAGGTGCCTCCCCTGCATGAGGCATGTTTTGAAACAGGTTGTGGCTGGGACCACACAGGGAAAGCCATCATGTCAGCTCCACGGAGGCTCACCAGTTCAGGCTTTTGGGGAGTTTAGTATAAGAGGTCACGCCAAAGAAGATTCTCAGTTCCTTTAGGGTCCTAGTCATGGACTGGGTGTGGCTGGGCCTCTGAAGCCAGAGCAGCCTGGATTGAGCCGTCTGCAGATGGCTGGACATACCCCACTCATAGCCTCCTTTTCTTTGCTCCCCCCTTCCCAGAAGCAGATGCCACACTGCTGAAGAAACCAGAGAAACTGTTGGCAGGGTTCGATCGGGGTGGGCCACCCTCTGCCCCAGGGGCCCCCAGACGAAGAGGCAGTATGCCTGTCCCCTACAAGCACCAGCTCCGGCGGGCCCAGGCTGTAGATGAACTTGACTGGCCACCTCAGGCTTCATCCTCTGGCTCCTCTGACTCCTTGGGCTCAGGGGAGGCAGCCCCTGCCCAAAAGGATGGCATCTTCAAGGTCATGCTGGTTGGGGAGAGCGGCGTGGGCAAGAGCACCCTGGCAGGCACTTTCAGCGGTCTCCAGGGAGATGGTGCTCATGAACCAGAGAACCCAGGTATTTGAGGGAGCTCTGTGTGGGTCTAGAGGGCTCTGGGTCCTAGTCAGGGATGGAAGTGCTTGTGACAAGAGCAGCACCTGACAGTGTGGTGGCCTGTAATCCTAGCACTCTGGGAGGCTGAGGAGGGAGGAATGCCTGAGCTCAGGAGTTTAAGACCAGCCTGAGCAAGCCGGGGGCGCGGTGGCTCACGCCTGTAATCCTAGCACTCTGGGAGGCTGAGGCGGGT
>VBSM01002121.1:37153887-37186486 GCA_008086735.1 Cheirogaleus medius | reverse complement strand
GAAGGATTGCTTGAGCCCAGGAGTTTGAGGTTGTTATGAGCTAGGCTGACACCACGGCACTCTAGTCCAGGCAACAGAGTAAGACCCTGTCTCAAAAAAACCCAAAAAACTCCAACTATGAAGGCCTCAGGCTTTTAAAGGACAGCAGAAGGGGGAAGGAAGAGAGAACAAGATGAGCAAAGACACGGAAGTGGAAGAATTCAGGATGTACTGAGAGCAATGGGTATTGATAGGAAAAGTGATACTTCCTTACTGACTCCAAGGCCTTGGCTTCCACTTGGTGCCAAGAGGCAGGTAAGGTTAAGTTCAAGAGATCTGAAGCCAGACTTCTAGAATTGGAATCTCAACTTGCTGTGTGATCATGGGGTTAATTATTTAATCTCTTTGGGTATTAGTTTCCTTGTTTACAAAGTAAAAATAACCTACCTTAGAGGGTAGTTATGAGGATTAAATGATTTAATGCACATAAAGTGATTACAATCACGTCTAACCCATAACAAATCTTACCTAAATGTTAATTATTATTATGCCACATCCTACCACCTCACGTTTCAGAACCATGATAACCTCTTCTCTGTCTAAGTATTACTTCCTGATTCTCACCATATCCTTTTCTTTACAGGGAAAAGAGGAACTGTGATAGAATTTCTCCCAAGTTTTTGATTCATTTCCCTTCATTGTAAATACCAGGACTAAAGGTTCACAAGTCAAGACCCTGCTTCCATTTGTAACTCACATCTGGGGGTTGTTGAGTCTAAGGAAGAAAGAGGCAAAATTCCTATGGCAACAACTCAGTAAAGAACAGGGAGGAAATACCACCACCTTAGGGAAAGCAGAAGCACAGACCATAAACCAAAAAGTCAGGTGAAAATCTCATTTATTTATTTTTTTAAGAGACTGGGTCTCACTCTCGTCACCCAGGCTGTTGTGCAGTGAAACAATCATAGCTCACTGTAGCCTTGAATCCTGGGCTCAAGTGATCCTTCCACTTCAGCCTCTCAAGTAGCTGGGACTACAGACACACATGAAAATCCCATTTGAACTGGGGACTGGTGGGGAAATTCTAACTATGCTGGGAAAGGATCTGGGTCAGTCTCACCTCTACTGCATCCTACCTACCACGCTAACGTAGGAGAGGTTGAGGGAAGTTTCTTTTATTTTAGGGTGGGTCCAGAGGCTGTTCACTGCCCCCTTGTCTCTACTCTAACCACCTCCTATGGAGGGATGAGTAACAAGGCACTGAGTCATACCCAATGACATAAGCTGTCACTCATTAGATGCTATCACCTTATATGGGGCAAGACTAGAGCAGAAGTTGTCTCAGATGTTTCCTTACTTCCACCATTGTCTCCCTCCCAGCAAGAGGCTGTGTGAGGAACCAACAAGGAAGAACTAAGGTGGAAGGACCAAAGTACAGAAAGGCCAAAGTAGCTAGGGATAGGAACATAAGGAAATCAAGCAGAGGAGGGCAGGGAGGCAAGGTCTGTGGGTATTTATAATTTGGAGGAGTCCAAGCCAGCTGTGAAGAGGTCTGGTTCATGACCTCAGGATGACTAACAAAAATGGACCCCACTGTGCTTCTCAAGATGCATTAACAGCCAAATCAATAACTATAGGGGACTGGGTCATAGCCAGCATCTCCTACCTAAAAATAGTGCATTCTCCTTCCCTTCCTCCAGGTCCAGAAAGCAAACTAGGCTAGGACCGAGAAGGGGTGGAGGTGACAGTGAAAAGAAAGCAACAGAACAGACTGCAGGCCTGTAAGAATCAGGAATGCTATGGTTTCAATGTGCCTCCCAAAAGTCTGTGTTGGAAATTTAATTCCCAATGCAACAGTGTTGGAGGTGGGGCCTAATACAAGGTGATTGGGTCATGAAGGCAGAGTCCCTCATAAATGGATTAATGTCAACCACAAGTTAATGAGAGAGTTATTTCAAAGTCAATTCAGCCCCTAGTACCTTTCTGTCTCATGTCCTTGCTACCACCCTCTGCCTTTCTGCCATGGGATGACCCTTGCCAGATGCTGGTGCCATTCTCTTGGACTTCCCAGCTTTCAGAACTCTGAGAAATAAACTTCTTTATAAATTACTCAGTCTGTGTGTTCTGTTATAGCAGCAGAAAACGATCTTAAGACATGAAACTAGAGTCCCAGTGGCCTTTTAAGACATAAGCAGGCCTTAAGTACTTACTGATTTAGTGTTAAAACCAACCTCAAAGGCAAACATCACCTGCTTAGAAGTCTGAGAGCTAACAAATTAAAACCTAAGAGCAATTATCCATATTTTTAGCATAACAAAGTCTTAGCATTCTGTTGCCATAGAGATCAGTAAAGAATGGAGGAGCCCCATAGAGCCCTGCCCCCAGTTCGGGCCCTCTCCTTTCAGCTGGTCCCTAAGCTGGTAGGCCAGGCTCTTCTCTACCCCTTGTCATAAGGCTAAGAAAGTAGGCAAAGGAAGGTGCATCTCCCCTTTCACAGAGCTATTCCTGGAATACTCAGCTCCCTGGAATTCACTAATCCTAAGCCTGTTATCCCAGACAGAGCCATACAGAAAGCACGGGTTGAGGGAACTGACAGAGCAACAGGAGACATTATGTCCAGAGAACCTGGGTATACAATGCCAAAACCCTTTAGATATTGGACTAAAATTGCTACCACAAAGAAGTCAAAGGCAGATATAGAGGCCAACAGGGTAAGAATGGTGAGCTCAGGAGGCTTCTCTGGTATTTAAGCTCCTTAAGATCACAAAACACCCCCCCAAAAAGTACAGAATGTGCTACCATCACACTGCCATCTGGTGGAAAGACAAGATCTGTCCTTAGGCCCAGAGAAGGAGCCTGGAAGTCTGTCCAGTGGGCAGGTAGGAATGGAGATAGTTAAGATAAAGACAGATGGAGAAGGGCACCATGGGACCAACAGTGTAATGCATACAGAGGGGGAACCCTGCTCAAGTGTGAGCCTTTTGTCCTTTTTTTCCCCTAAAGGTTAAATAAAACAAAATAAAATAACACAATGGTATTACAAATGTTTTATATTCCTAGAAGCATCATGGTTTTGGCTCATGAGACGTTAACATCAGACAGACACACCAACACAGACCACACACATATGGGCAGCAGCCACCACCACAAGGGGGCTTGCTTTTTGTACAAAGTTTATATATATATATATATTTATATACACAGACACAGGGTATAAAATCCAGTGAGAAGGGCTCACACGTGCCCAGGTAGGGGATGGGAATGAACGGCTTTAACTGCCAGGGTTGAGGCAACAATAGAGGAACACAGGAAGTAGTAGAGAGTAGCAGCCTCCCTCCATCCTCGCACCCTGGGCCAAAGGGAGGACAACCTGGGAGGAAGTACAAGTATACTTGCACTGGGAAGAAGTACAAGGAAGTTGGAAGATACTGGAAAAGTACTCCACCTTTTATTAAACTTCTGAAAGCCCCTAAGGGCATCCAAAATGCCTGGCAGGATAGATCAACTCCCATGCCTCCCAGCAAGATGCTGAGCCTACAGTAGTTTCTGGCCTCAAGCTGTACCAAGCTGAGGTCTAAGGAAAGCTTCACAATGCATATGTCCATGCTATCTTCTAGGGCCCTTGTAGCAGAAAGCCAGGACCTTCAAGGTCCACCCTCCAAAGTCCTCTTGATTCTTAGGTCCCTGACAGATTTTAGGGTAAAAGGTATAGAAAAAGGAGAGAGGTTAGTTCCTTCAGTTAATGCCCTATGGCCTTCCCAATGGGGGAGGAATCATGGAATCACTAAGGTGATTGGAAAGGGCAAGAGAGTCATCTCGGAGACAATACACACAGAGGAACAGGTAAGAAAGTAGGTGTAGATTCTGTTCTCTTCAACTGGAGGCTTTGCTCAGCAGAGTCCATTTCCAGTGGGGCCATGGGCAGGAGCTCTTCTTGGTATTTAAGGGTGGCCCCAATTCCCTCAGAGTTAATGTCCATGCCCTCAGAATGGCTTGGTCCATAAAATGGAGAGATGGGGCCATGGAAGAGGAGATGTGGAGAAGGGAGTGGCAGGACCCAGAAGCACAGGGAAGCAGCGTACTGTGCCACTGATTTACCTGTGGCAAGGAGAAGAGGTAAATGAAGAGCCAAGGAAAAGAGAATAACCAAAAACTAAAATGAGCTAAGCCCTGAGACTTACATGGTCGGGGGGGTAAAGAGGCTGGAGAGCTGGAAGCACTGGGAGGCGACTGCCTGGGAGGCAAGGTTCAGGGCTGGACTCAGAGCTAGAACAAAGAGAGGCAGAGTAAGTAAGCAAGCACAGAGCATTCCTTCTTTCCAGGCCCCCACCCCTCTCTTCTTCCCAAGTCCAAGTCTACCAGTCAGAGCTGCTGGGTTCAGGGCCCCCAAGGGAACTGCTCCATTCAGCTGCAGGGCAGCAGCTTGAGCAGCAGCAGCAGCAGCAGCTGCAGTTGGTAGCTGGATTCCAGAACCTAAAAGGAGAAAAAAAGGAGGGATATCAAGTCCTGACTCTTGATCTAAAAGTCAACACCATGTTCTTTACCCTGTGGAGATACTCTACCTTCTGCCAATTTGGCCATGAGCTGCAAACGTCCACCTGCTGATCCCAGATCCAGCTCCTGGTCCCCATCAGGAAAAGTGATGTCTGTGCCACCATCCAGCCGCTCAGTCACTTGGCCAACCCTCATAGGTCGACCAGCAAGCTCAAAGCCATTCAACTGTTCCAGGGCCCGCCGGGCACACTCAGAGTCAGAGAACTATGAGAAACCCAGGCCGTGTCAGTCATCTTCTGGCCACAGAAATGTTCTCAAAGCCCTAATAATAATCCCTAGTCCTACTATCCCAAGACAATTGCATGCTCACTGCAGTACAAACTTTTCTTTCCCAGGGAATGTTACCTATCCCCCCATCACCTCAAAATGGTTCTCTGAAAAAGACCTTTTCCAACTGACTCAATGGCAGTCACTTTTCAATCTTCCAGCTCCACTAAGAATCTGAACAATGTAGAAGCCTATTATCTGTAGGGAACCTGGCCTGACAGATGTTTCATAAATGGGCATATGACACAACCTAGTGCTAAGAGCAAGACAGCAATCACACCCCCATATACACACCAGTGCTGCTGACTAAGTGACCTACTGACCAGAAGGCCTCTACTCTCTGGTCCACTTCATCAGCAGCACCCTGGTATAAAGAGGATTCCCAGTCTGCTCTTTGTGGTAGTGTCAAGGCTGTTGACCTAAAAGGTAGCAAAACAAGAGCAAAAATGCCCCCATAGAAGCCTTTCCATGTCTGAGTCACACAGAAAGCTAGGAAAGGTTACTTGCCACCACAGGATTGTCAACACCACAGCTGGCTTTGTTTACTCTGGTATTGCCTGCCCTAGGGCCTAGCACGTGGTACTGACAATTCCTAGGCAGGTGGTGTACGTGGCCTGCCTTTACTGGACACTTCTGAGGTGAGCAATTCCCATGGCAGAATACAACCCACTGACCCTCTGCCCTGTGGGCAACTGTGTGGGTGTATGCTGCCTGGATTAAGCCCAGAAAATATCAACTCCTATCAGACTTTGTGGCTGGCAGCCAGTTCTCAACCTAGAGCCACATGAGGCCAGAAGAACCAGTTACAGGAATTAGAAACAATTTTGTTGGAGGGTCAGGAAAAGGTGGAACTTGCCCACTATTAGGTGGCTTCACTATTCTCCCCATAGTGTATATTAATATGAAGATCCTTCTCAATGGAGAAACTGTTCCAAATGGGGCAGCACCAGAGGAAAGTATAACTCCTACTCCCACCCCTATCATGAGAATACATCAATTCTATAGAACATGTCTTTAAAAGCCCATACCTAACCTCCCTCATACCCCCAACATTTTAGCTGCAGCCTGGAATCATTACTATTACCCAAAGAGCAAGTTGCAGCACCAGGGAAGCTGGTTGAACTCCTGGACACCCCCATACCAGGGCCACTGACAGAGTGTAGGAGCAAAGCCAAGATCTCAAGCAATGCACTCATCTCAAGGGGTAGAAGGCTAGTCCAAGCTTCAGGCACCAGGGTTTATGGGTCATTTAGACAGTTCCTAAAGGAGGAGGATGAAGCTAAGCTGCAAAATCAGACAAATGGATAAACCCAAAGTAAAATACAAAAATTAAAAGACCAGTGACTCACTGTAATGAAACCATAACCTTTAGAGCGGCCTGTATCTGAGTCCTTCATCAGAACGATATTATCAATCTGTAGAAAACAAAAAAATTATTAATAATCTTTTGACTAGCCCATACTTTTGATCTTTCCTACCCAGATTGTCTTAAATACTTTTAACTTTCTAGCCAACAAATTACATCTCTCCAAATCTTTTAAAAAGAGACAAATGTCCTCTTTCTTAAAAACACTGTTTCTGACTAATCTTACTTAATCTGGACTCTATTATTTGATTTCATTGTGTCTGACTTGTCTACTGAGCAGCACGAGCAGAGATGGAGCCAAACTTTCACAGGATGGATCCATATGCCCGTTACAATGTATGAAGTGGTTTTACCATGGCCAGGCAAAACAGACAGGTACGCTCACCCTCTCCACTTTTTCCAATTCCCTAGGAAACTGGGAATCCTTTAGAGGTTTCCCTCACTTTTACTCACTTTGCCAAAGGGCTCAAAGATGCCCCGGAGCATGTCCTCAGTGATATTGAAGTGCAGGGAACCCACATAGAGGCGCATTGGTCCACCACTGCCCTTCTGCAGATTGTTGGCCATGGCAGCCAGTCGGTTTTTCTCAGCCTGAGGAAGGAAAAAATGATAGGTCATGTCCTACGCTCCCTCCTTCCTTACAGTCTTGTATTATTAATATGTCAGTTTCTCGGCTAGCTCACCTGAGAAGCCTGTACAATGATAGGCACTCCCAGCAGCCGTTGTCCAGTCAGCCCAATGGCCAGTGGCACAGATTGGATTTCACAGAATTCCACATAGGCAATGCCCTTAGAACGACGGGAGTTCCGATCTGAGATAATACGCACATCACGAACCTATCCAGGGCATAAAGGAAATCCTGAGTTGGGCATAAACGGAGATAGACAGAAGATAGGCTACTCAGAAGAAAACTAGGTGGGAGGGTTACCTTGCCAACAGCAGAGAAAAAGTCCTCCAGGTCTCGAGGCCGAATGCGGGCAGCTAACTGCATACAGAAAACTGTGCGAGCATCACGTTCCTCAGGACTCAGATTATCAATTGGCTCCCTAAACAGTAAAATGTGTTGAGACCATCTCTCCCAATACTTGGTCTTTGTTCTTCAACACTCAAGTACTATGCAGTCCTGTAATTTGGCGCAAACAACCTTTTATTAACCTCTCACAATCCCTAAAAAGTGCTCATTATCAACTCACCTGACTGGGCTCTTCTCTCTGAAATGAGGACTCTTACTGTGTCCATACATCCGCCTAAGGAATAGAGAAAACATAAAAGGTGAAACCTTATTCACAATGGTCCAATACCAGGTCTTCCATCAAGAGAAAACCAGATTCTAGCACTTCATCTCACAGCAAACTTTTTTTTTGAGATCTGGGGGGCCAGGGGTGGAATCCTATAGTTTAGGTGTTTGCTCCCTCCAAATCTGATGTTGAAAATTGATTCCCATCACAGGTGAATTATTTTCTTTTTAAAAAATTTTTTGTAGAGATGGGGGGGTGGGCATCTTACTATGTTGCCCAGGCTGGTCTCAAAGCTCCTGACCTCAAGTGATCCTCCTGCTTCAGCCTCCCAAAAGTGCTGAGATTTTAAGCGTGAGCCATCATGCCTGTCCACAAGTGAATTAATACCACACCTTCAGGTACCGAGTATCCTGCCTATCACAATAGGTTATAAGCACCCTCAGGCAGGGTCCATAATGCACTTGTTATTTTACCCAGATTACAATACGGAGGTGATTTTATTAGCAAAACTAATATTCACCCAGGGGCAAGTGGAGGACTCCTATAGCGCACACGATCCTCACGACGCCGGTCCCGACTTCGTGACTCACTAGTATGTCGACGATCCCAGCTACGGCTGCGGTGATGATGCTGACGATCCCGACTTCTGCTCCAACTGTTTCTCCGTCTATGCCGATCCCGGTCTCTACTATGACTACAGATGGAAACAACGACTGTCATGCATCGCATAACATTTTGGTCAACGGACAACTTTATATATGACAGTGGTCCCATAAGATTATAATGGAGATGAAAAATTCCTATCGGCTACTGATGTCATAGCTGTCTTTGATGTAGTCCAACACGTTACTCATGTGTTTGTGGCAATGCTGGTGTAAACAAACCTACTGTGCTGCCCATCTTATAAAAGCATGGCACATACAATTATGTACAAATGGATCTCATGAAGACAGAGAATAGACTGGTGGTTACCAGAGGCTGGCAAGGTTAGAAGAAAGGGGGCAGGAGATGAAAAGCTGATTAAAGGCTTTTCTAAACCATAAATGTAAGGTCTGAGAAAAGAAGACCTAGCATTCAATAGATCAATAGGGTGATGATAATTTACTATGACCGATTATATATTTCAAAATAGCTAGAAGAGAATAATTCAAATGTTTCTAACATAAAGACAAATATTTAAAATGATGAATCTCCCAACTACACTGAGTTGAAATTGACAAATTATGACTGTATTAAATTGTCACATGTACCCAGAAACTATATACATCTATTATGCATCAATAAAAAATTGTTTTAGGCCGGGCGTGGTGGCTTATGCCTGTAATCCTAGCACTCTGGGAGGCCGAGGCGAGAGGATCGCTCAAGGTCAGGAGTTCAAGATAAGCCTGAGCAAGAGTGAGACCCCGTCTCTACTATAAATAGAAAGAAATTAATTTGCCAACTAAAAATATATAGAAAAAATTAGCCGGGCATGGTGGCGCATGCCTGTAGTTCCAGATACTCAGGAGGCTGAGGCAGAAGGATTGCCTGAGCCCAGGAGTTTGAGGTTGCTGTGAGCTAGGCTGATGCCACGGCACTCTACTCCGGGCAAAGAGTGAGACTCTGTCTCAAAAAAAAAAAAAAAAATCGTTTTAAAATAAAACAACTATGTACAGCATATAGTTTATAATGATAATAAATGACTACGTTACTAGTTTATGTATTTACTATGCTGTACTTTTTTACTGTCATTTTAGAGTGTATCCCTCTACTTATAAAGAAAAGTTAACTTTATAACAGCCCTAAGCAAGTCCTTCAGGAGGTATTTCAGAAGGCACTGTTACCATAGGAGAGGACAACACCATGCGTATTACTGCCCCTGAAGATCTTCCAGTGGACAAGCTGTGGAGTTGAAACATGTTGTGCAGGCCTAGGCTAACGTGTTTGTGTATCAGTTTTTTCTTTTTTTTTTTTGAGACAGAGTCTCACTCTGTTGCCTGGGCTAAACGGCCATGGTGTCAGCCTAGCTCATAGCAACTTCAAACTCCTGGCCTCAAGTGATCCTTCTGCCTCAGCCTCCTGAGGAGCTGGGACTATAGGCATGCGCCACCACACCAAGCTAACTCTTTCTATTTTTGGTACAGACGGGGTCTCACTTTGCTCAGGCTGGTCTCGAACTCCTGAGCTCAAACGATCCGTCTGTCTCGGCCTCCCAGAGTGCTGGGATTATAGGTGTGAGCCACCGCGCCTGGTCTGTATCTTATTTTTACTATACTTTTTCTATGTTTAGGTACACAAATACTTATCATTGTGTTACAACTCCCTACAGTATTTAGTATATTAATATGCTGTACAGGTTTGCAACCTCAGAGCAATAGGCTATACCATACAGCCTAAGTGTACAGTAGGCTCTACCACCTAGGTCTGTGTTAGAACACTCTATGATGTTTACACAAAGATGAAATCACTTGATGCATTTCTCGGAACGTACCTTTGTCGTTAAGCAATGTATGACTGTTAAAAAGCAAACAAATCTATTTTGGCTTTAACGTATAGCATTCCCTGGTATCTTTTAATTTATAAAAATTCCCCAAACCCAAAAGCCCCCAGAATTACTGACCTACGCTTTCTATCCCTGCTTCTACTATGGCTCCGACTCCTCTTCTTCCTGTGAATGACAGTGTAAATTCTTACTACTGAAAAGGTTTCATTGTCTCTGCCAAGGAAAAGGAATGACAATAAGACCAGGGTGAAGCCAAAAGCAGCAAAAGATTGAAGCCCAGAAGAAGGTCTGGCAGTAGTTCACAGCAATTGCACAACACCAACTTACACACAGCCCTGAATGCTGTCAGGCATCTGAAGCGGCCATTTTTCCCCCTAAAGCCAAGCAAAAGCTGGTGTTTCCAAATCAGAGGTCCTCTTGCTATTTTATTCAAATGAAATATAGCGATGCTATGACTGATCCACAAATCTACACTGGAAAGTGAAGACTAAAGATCATTAAACCAAGTCACAATTATTCTCATGACCCAGTGGAGCCATTACTAAAAGTCAGAAGTCTTAATAGAACCCTCGCCTCCCCTTTCTGGTTGTTTCTCCAATGGATACAGTTATTTCCCTTCCCCAAGTTGCCAACCTATTTCTTCATCCCATACTCACTTGCTTGCCTCCCCAGCGGTGCTGCTCACACTGGGGGCACTGCCACTGTTGCCGGTGCTGCTGGTGCTGTTGGTGGTATTGCTGGGACAGTCCTTTTTAACCTCTTTCCTTTGCTGCTCATCCTGAGTAGTTCACCAGGAAATTGGCAGACAGACAGATTCCATTGGGCAAAAAGAACAAAGGTGGACAAGGAAGAAATCAAAGCTCTTGATTATCTAGCCAATTTTTGAGTACCTGGATCTCCTAACAAAGAGAAGAAAGGAAGCGAGGAAACTACCCAAAAGGAAGAGATCAGAATGGCAGATTTTGATGTCAAATTTCAGCTACCCAACATCTGGTCCGTTGACATTTATTTCTCAGGAGAGTGAAAAATTGGTGCTAGGTCTGAGGTACACTGACCTATTGCGTCACTGAGAGTTATGAGCAAAGCACACGTTACCAACACTACGTTATGCGCTAACCCTGGTTTTTGAGGACCTCGCCAAAAGTATGGCCCTTGAATATAGTCTCCAGCAAAGTTTTCTAAGACTATGCCTTTTATGATTAGTCACGGTACAAAATAAACAAGCAAGGGAAAAGGATTCACAAAATGTTGAAACTGATGAGCCACTACTCTTTCTTATTAGCCCAAGTCCAGGAGTGAGGTGGGAAATATTACCTCTTCTTTTTTATAGGGAGCTTCCAGCATGGCCTCAATCACTATATCAAAGTCATCAGATGCCATCGTGTCAGATCTAAGGAGAGGGTATCAATATGTAAGAACATGATTTATATTTTTCTTCCCCTTCCAGCACCACACATTTCCTTCCCCCTCCACGAAACAGACTTCAGGACATACAGCTCTGTTTCTTGAACTCCAAAGGGATCTTATGTGCTATCCCTTACCCTAGGTTTATTTTGATACCTTATAGATCGGAACTAGTTCTGCTTTATGGCTTAGAAATGTTCATAGATCTAAAAGAAAACTGAATACCCAGGAAGAGACAAAATATAATACAGACCCTGTGCTATGGAAAGAAAATGCTGGCTGGGCGCGGTGGCTCACACCTGTAATCCTAGCACTCTGGGAGGCCAGGGTGGGTGGATTGCTCAAGGTCAGGAGTTCGAAACCAGCCTGAGCAAGAGCGAGACCCCGTCTCTACTAAAAAAAAAAAAAAAAATAGAAAGAAATTAATTGGTCAACTAAAAATATATGGAAAAAATTAGCCGGGCATGGTGGCGCATGCCTGTAGTCCCAGCTACTCAGGAGGCTGAGGCAGGAGGATCACTTGAGCCCAGGAGTTTGAGGTTGCTGTGAGCTAGGCTGACACCACGGCACTCTAGCCCAGGCAACAAAGTGAGACTCTGTCTCAAAAAAAAAAAAAAAGAAAATGCTGGTACTCAAAATTACTATTCACTTTACAATGGACACCAGGCCTCCATTCTACTGTTCAAAATTTGGAATAAATAACTGGTTTAAACTTAAAGCATAAAAATAGGTTTCCAATAAAAAGGTAAAGATGCAAGACTAAATCAGACAAAAGACAAAACACACCAAAAGGCAGATTCGCCCTAAGCTAAGCTCTTCCTCTCACATACCCCAAACACCAATAATTAGGATCTCATCACTAATTTTCTGTCCAATACCAATTAGAATTTAGGTAACTCAGAAATTATGATTAAGATAGGCTTGACCAATCCCATTTTGAAAACTTTCTGTCTAGCAGGTAGGGTAAAACTTCTTGCCGCCTCCAAGGTTTCACATCTAGTAACCGTCTTTCCCTACGCCACAAGTCTGTCAAATAGGAAAAAACGATATCAAACAAAATCAACAGGATAAATTATTCAAATTACTGGCCTGGAATTATCAACACACATAACATGGATGAATCTCAAAAATTCTGCTGAGTGAAAGAAACCAGACCAAAAAAGAGTATACACTGAATAATTCCATTTATATAAATTCTAGAAAATGCAAACTAACCTATACTCAGAGAAAGTAGATCAATGATTGCCTAGAGATAGGAGTGAGTGGGAAGGGGGAGGGAGGAAAAGATTTTAAAAAGACCACAAGAAAACCTTTGGGAGTGATGGTTTTATGGGTGTTTATATATATCAAAACCCATCAAACTGTACAGTTTAATGTTATAGAGTTTTATTGTATGCCAATTATGTGTACCTCAATGATGTTGTAAAAAAAAAAAATAACCTGAGGAATTTCTTTGCAAGGAGGCTGTCATAATTAGACTTTCCATATCCGCAAGAGCTCTGTCCTCTCTAAAGTAGCTAATGTACCCTCCAACAATGCTGCCCTGGTTGCCCTCAAAGTCCATACCCTATTTTGATGATTTAATAAGTGTAATAATGACATTTATCGTTTACAGTAGCTACAATTGCTAGGCACTGTGCTAAGCATGTTACAGAGACAAGATTCTTAGAAAAATAACTTGAAGCCAAATTTAAGGCTTAAAATAGGAATCAAAAATCAAATAGGTATATCTAAAAACCAGTGAACTCAATTCTTATAATAACACCTTACTTATATTTATTTAGCAATCAAAGGTAACACATATACTGCAGGCAGATACCTGATCCATTCACAGATCTTAAAAACTGAGGTTTTCTGAACTACTACAAAGTCATATAGCTCAAGTGAAGGAGCCAATTCTTGATCAGAAAGGTCTTCTGACTCCAAGTCTAATGTGATGTTCTATCCATTATTATCAGGTTACCTCTCTCTCATATGGTTTATAACTTAACCTTAAAGGAACTAAAAAAAAAGATACAGAGTATCAAAATGTGTACTTTTAAATATTCTACTAGGTTTATCAGAAAAATTAGTCCCATTAACCACACCTTATCATGAGGCTTCTATATCTGTGCCATGTACAGTATACATATAAAAGTATCAGGAACCAGACTAGTAATATATACACTACCTGGTCCACTGTGGAAAAATGGTTCTAAAACTAAAATCTTTGATCCTTAAGCTGTTCCTTTCAGTCATTTTGGCTGTCAAGTCTATACAAATTTTCTAAGTGTTACAAACTTTTTATTTTTTAGAATCTGCCTTTTCCTCTCTCCAAATGAAAAGCATCTGATTTTAAAAATTGCTCACTATTGAGTGCTAGCACAGGGTAAGTAAGGGTAACTTCATACATGCACAAAAACTTTCACTTAAGTTGACAAGCTTCTACAAATGAACTCTATGAATCAAGTTTTCACTCAGAAACAAATGAATGAACCTATTTACACACAGATACAGAGAACACAACACACGATTTTGAAACTTGCAATCTTACTGGGTTTAGTGCTTTTCTAGATGTCCTAAAGCAATAAAGTGTCAAACACTATGCATTTTCAAGTTGTTAGTTTTCAAAATCGCTGTGTCCTAACTTACAGGCCAACGTGCATTCAATTCCATCCATATATAGACTATGTTTTCTTCCACCCTACTCCAAAAGCTGCATTAAAGACCCACAATCATGGCAGTGCCTGGACCTTGTCATAGCACAGTAAAGACCCAAGCGAGCAGGTAGACTAGACCCCACTACTGAAGAGGCAGAGGAGAGTGAAGAACCACTGTCAGTTCAGTTCAGGAAGAATTCACCAAGCGCTGGAGTCCCAGGGGTGATGGTAGCGCCATCTCCCGGGTCTGGTCACTGAGCTGGGCACCTCCAAACTGAAAGCAGCTTAATTAAGAACGGGAACAATGAGAAAGATAAAAACATTACTTGAAGGACTGTCCTCCCCATCCTATGTTAGAAACCAAGGCTATGCGTTATAAAATGGTCCTACAGCAACCGACTGGCACCATCTTTGCGAAAGCCACCATCCAGTGCTTAATCCTCACTTGTGGCTTCACCATACCCCTCCGAAATGTACAGTCAAAAAAGTTAAGAAAAAGCCCATATTGGCCAACACGATGAACATGAGTCTTCAAGAAACTGGGGACTGAGGAAAAAATCTCAATTCCCTTATCTCCCTCTGAGTGGTGGCACGAGTGGCTGAAAACTGATCATATATGTCCTCTCAGGCTGCAGAGGGTGGATGCTCCCTCTCCAAGATGGGCGACCCTAAGTGTCAGGGATGCAGGGACCTGAAAATAGGTCAAAGTCACTGGATCCTTGAAACTGCATCTTTATCGGTATAGGACATAGGCACAAGGGAACCCACCTCTAAAGTCCTGCCAGTAGGTTACCTTTAGGTAGCAAACACTTCCAGATCAAAATAAACCAAATAAGATTTTTAAAAATTTTGTTTGCCTAATTCTGCTCATGACGCCATTTTCTGCCTGTGACGTCAGGGGAGGCGCCCAACGTCACGCATAAGTGACGTCTTGGGGGAACGAAATTTCAGGGCTTCTCACCAGTTCCGGGTCCCCACAGGGGGGGTCCCGGTTTTCTCTGTTCCTTTGGATGTGTTGTGGAGCGCGAAGCTCAGCTATTTCCTGGAGTCTCTGCAGGAAAAGCGGCACTGCGGCCAGAGCAGCTCCTCTTCCCGCAAAATGGCGGCAGCCCCTCCGTCTTCCAGCAGCGTCCCCAATCTGCGCATGCGCCGGACACCAGGCTGTGGAAGTAACTTCTCTGGTTTCGCGGCAACAGTCCAAAGTACAGGTTCTCATTGGCTAAAGCCCTGAACATAGGTGGAGCAAACTCAAATGTCTCTTAGCAACCACCAAGTTCCCATCGATTGGCTAACCTCCCCAAAAAAGTGGAAGCGTCCTTTGGTAGCCGCCCATCAGTCTCTCATTGGGTAAACGACTTGCTTAGGGCGGGGAGAACCGGATCGAGAACCAGAGTAAGGAAGCCTTGGTCCCTACTTCCCGGTGCTCACTTAGAC
This sequence comes from Cheirogaleus medius, assembly GCA_008086735.1. Taxonomy (NCBI): domain Eukaryota; kingdom Metazoa; phylum Chordata; class Mammalia; order Primates; family Cheirogaleidae; genus Cheirogaleus; species Cheirogaleus medius. The sequence continues at coordinate 37,171,123 of VBSM01002121.1, read as the reverse complement.
TAGGCCAAACCGAGGAGCGGAGCCAACCCTGAGGTATGATAGACGTCCTTGGCCGCCCCTAATCTGATTTGAAGTGGTCCCGTCGGTGTTCCTCGGGACAGTTTTGTAAAGGAGAGCGGTTGCATTTGCTTCACGTCCGAGATGCCTGCGAACTCTACATCCCCATTCTAGGTGGGCTACCTACACAACCCTTCCGACCAGGGAAACGTGTCTCGCCACAGATTTGTCTTCTTCCACACTCTGCCCCATCACCACCTGGTCCCACAAGGCATATATACCTTCGGTTCAAATCAGCGTCCCACACACCTCCCACTGCAAAGGTAAACTTGAAACAGGTAACCTCAAGTAACAGTGACCTAAGGTTACTCTTTGGGTGCAGCAGTACACTGAGCCCTCTAACCAGAAAGGAATAGGCCCTGCACGGTAGCTCAAGTCTGTAATTCTACCACTTTTGGAGGCAAAGTCGGGAGGACTGCTTTGAGGCTGAGAGTTCAAGGCTGCAGTGAGCTACGATTGTGCCATTGCACTCCAGCCTGGGCAACAGAGCAAGACCTTACCTCTAAATAAATAAAAAGGAACTGATGTCCACCTTTACTTTCCAAGGGCTTCCAGGACCCCGCCACACCGCCCCAATTTCAGCTGCCTATCAGAAACGTAGTTGGTTGTAACACAGAGCCAGGGTCAGGGGACCTGAGTTCCAGTTCTGATTTGGATACTAACACCATGTCACTGTATCCATTTAAAATTCCCTCTCTGTAAAATGGAAAATTGAATTAGATGAGCTCCTAAGACTTCAAACTCTAACCCTGTGATTTTATTCAAACAAAATAGGTGGATTCCTGCTAGAGATGCCTGGAGCTGGCAGTGCAGCAGCTCAAGAATCCAGAATGGAAGCTGACTTCACTTACTATTCCATCTTTCTTTCTCCAAGGCAGCAAACTCTATGCCTCCTCCCCAGAGAAAAGCCTAACCACAGGTCCTAATGGACCAGAGCTCATTGTAGCTGATCAGAAAGGCCTATATGCAGAAGTACCAGCATCACTACTCAGCTTCCTAACTAGGGAAACCAGCTAGGCCCCTTTGGGTCTTAGATAGGATAAGGCAGAGATCTGAACATGCCTGAGCTAAGTGATGTGTGGGAAAACAGCGGCAGAGGGCGGCGGGGTGGAGCAGGAAAGGGCCATAACTTTATTTGTTTTTCCTCTTACACAAAACCATCAAAACAAGAACAGAGAAGGCTGAGGAAGGGCTGAAAATGTGTTCCAACCACATGTTCTCTGGACTATTCCAGGGAGCTCTTGAGGCTGAGTGTGTAGCTTGAGATCCAGCACTAATTCCTCATGCCCTGGCCTGAGGTCTTCACAGATTGGTGGCTTGAGCCCTGCAATTTTTCTTATCCCTTGCCCACCTTGACGTAAGGTAGGAAAGCAGATTGAAATGCTCCTATCTGATGGGCAAGAAGACTCATAGCCCATTGATGTACTGCACCTTCTGTGCTACTGGAGCAGAACCTGAAGCTGCTTCTAAGGCTCTGGACACTTGCACGCAGGGCTAGAGGCCAATGGTGTATGAGCGGCCTGTGGGGTTATGAATAGCAGAACAGACTGGTGCTGTCACAGCCCACTCGTACCAGACCTTCTTGGAATTGCTGCATCGCCAAAAACGCACACAGATGGTCTGGCCTTCACGCACCGTAATGGGCTGCTGTAAGAAGAAACACAGGAGGTTCAGGGTAGAGCTAATGAATTATATGTGGTCCAGGAGGTCAGGTAAAGTTTATAAGACTATATATATATATATTTTTTTTTTTTTTGAGATAGAGTCTCATTCTGTTGCCTAGGCTAGAGTGCTGTGGCATCAGCCTAGCTCATAGCAACCTCAAACTCCTAGGCTCAAGCAATCCTCCTGCCTCAGCCTCCTGAGTAGCTGGGACTACAGGCACTCACCACCATGCCCAGCTAATTTTTTTCTATTTTTAGTTGTTTGGCTAATTTCTATTTATAGTACAGACGACGTCTCGCTCTTGCTCAGGCTGGTCTTGAACTCCTGAGCTCAGGCAATCCTCCCACCTTGGCCTCCCAGAGTGCTAGGATTACAGGCGTGAGCCACCATGCCCGGCTAACAATATATATTTTGAAGGAGACCTGGAAGATAAGTTACCTATGTGAACAGATGAGCAAAGAACTTTATATGAAATGGAGAGTTCTGGGAGAAAGGTGTGAAAGCCTGAAGTAGGAAAGAAGATGGGTATTAGAGGAACCAAAAGAAGGTCCACAGCACTGAAGCAGTGAAGCTGAAAAGGCAAGCAAAAACTAGATTACACCAAGTCTTATTAGCAATGTCCTAGATTTGGATTTCTATCCTAAGGGCAGTGGGAAGGCATTGAAGGATTTTGAGCAGCAGAGAGGAGAGGTCATATCGTTTTTTGTTAAGATGGCTCTTGGGACGGGCACAGTGGCACTGTAATCCCAGCCACTCGGGAGGCCAAGGTGGGAGGATCACTTGAGGGCAGGAGTTCAAGACCAGCCTGGCAACACAGGGAGACTCTATCTCTACAAAAATATTGAAAAATATTAGCTGGTTGTGGTGGCACGTGTCTGTAAGCCCCAGCTACTCAGGAAGCTGAGGCAGGAGGATCACTTGAGCCCAGGAGTTCAAGGCTGCAGAGACCTATAATTGTACCAGTGTACTCTCTAGCCTGGGCAATAGAATAAGACCCCATTTCTTAAAAAAAAAAAAAAAAAATTAAAAATAAATAAATAAAGGTGACTCTTGCTCAAGGTAGAGAATGGACAGAGGAGTAGCCAGAGGAAATGTGGAGAGGCCACTACAGGTAGAAGGCCACTACAGATAATCCTGGTACCTGTCACCAGGATTCAAGAGCATATGAGAGCAGAAAATGGGTCATAGCCAATTATCTTCCTGAGAGAAGGAAAGAGGCAGAACACCAATGGCAAAATTTGCTCCTTAACCTACAAAGTCTTAAAGGTAATTCCTACCTTAATAGGGAAGAGGATGGGAAACCATGAGAACATCCCAGGAGAGTGAGTCTCTGGACGGATACCTGTTTGGACAAAAGAATGAAAAAATGGAAGTTTCCATGACTGTGCATTTTGTCTAGGTTTAGGAGGGTCTATTCTATGATCACAGAAACAATCAAAGATCTCCATTCATTGACTCTGGGGCTCCCCATGAATCTAAATGAAAATGTGTACATAAGCTGCCCTGGCAGCCCAACCTCATGCCCTGCCATCCACTGCCACAGACACTCACTCAGAGTGATGTCCTGATAAAGCACAGTCTCAAAGTAGCCTGCAAAGCCATGCAGCACTGTGTTCACCTCCACAGGAAACTCCAAGGTACAGTAGCGGTTGTTGTCAATCATAGGATCTGTCAGAAAAGAACTGTGTGGGTGACAAGAGGCCAGAAGCCCTAGACAACTTGGTAAAGCATGAGCAAGACCCAGGAAGGGAAGCCAAAATAGGGCAGATTTAGGACAGCAAGGGAAGAAAGCAGGAGGGTGAGCTCACACACCTCCAGTCAGAGGATAGCCATACAGGAACCTACCTCTGTTGGGATGGCTGAAGGTGAAACAAGGCTGGGGTGCAGACAGCTGGTGGAAGTTGTGCAGCCGTACCACATAAGGCATTTCAAACTGGGCCTGTCCCACGTAAGAGAAAGAGAGAGCAAGAGCTAGAAAAGATAGGCAAGAGATACCTACTTCCCCAAGGAAAGAAGTTCAAGCCTAAAGGACACAGAAAAAGATTACAAAAGCATAGTTTTACTTCAACCACTTTCCCCACCCTCAACTTCATCTCTTCATCGTCTCCAGTGGAAGAAAATAGTTGAAGCAAATACAGAAAAAGAAGAGGACTAAAGACTACCACTTCATTCCAGAAGAGTGGTTCTTTACCTCAGGATCACGGTCCTTTTCCCGACAGGCTCGGACCTCATTGTACAGCTTGGAGGAGGAGATGGGAGCCAGGAAGGAGGTGTACTCCCCAGGAATGCTCACGCCATCATCTGCAGAGTAGGAAGGTCACATTAGTTCCCGAGGGAGGGAAATATTGTGTCTGTACAAAATGAAGGCGCAACTCTCCCATATCAAAATAGACCAAGGCTGGCATGTACATGGCAGGAAGAGGCAGATCCATGTCGCATTCCCTGGCCTGCCTGCTCCCAGTTCCTGTCATGGGGGATTCCACTTCTAGGTTAATTTATAGTCACACAAGATTAAAACTGAAGGAACTTAAGACAGTCTATCTGGTGAATCTAATGGTTCTTAACTTTTTTTTTTTTTTTGAGATAGAGTCTCACTCTGTTGCCACGGTTAGAGTGCTGTGGCATCAGCCTAGCTCACAGCAACCTCAAACTCCTGGGCTCAGGCGATCCTTCTGCCTCAGCCTCCCAAGTAGCTGGGACTACAGGCATGTGCCACCATGCCTGGCTAATTTTTTTTCTGTATTTTTAGCTGTCCAGCTAATTTCTTTCTATTTTTAGTAGAGACAGGGTCTCGCTCTTGCTCAGGCCGGTCTCAAACTCCTGAGCTCAAACGATCTGCCCACCTTGGCCTCCCAGAGTGCTAGGATTATAGGTGTGAGCCACCACGCCCAGCTGGTTCTTAACTTTTGTGGTGTCAAAGCCCCACAAAAGCCCAAGGTATGTATTATGTCAGCTCAGGGAGTCCACTTCCCTCCTTTTACAGATGTGAACACTAGGGTTTGGAGAATGACTTTATTTGCTAAGGGCACAGAGGCAGTGTAGCAGCAGAGCTCAAACTCTTATGATCTAGAGACCAGCCTGGGAAATATAGCAAGACCCCATCTCAAGAAAAATAAAAAAACAAAAAAAGCAACCTCATATGATCTGACCCAAGTCCAACCCACTTTCCCCTAAACCCTGTAACCTCCTCCCAGGTTGCTGCCCGCCCCCCATCATTACCCTTCACATATACCCAAACCTGGAGGCACCTTTTAGGAAATGCTGGGCTCCATCGAGGCACTCAGGTGACAGTTCATTGTCAGCGAAGGAACCCAGAAGCTCACTGACAATGATGTCTGCTTTCTCTGGAGCCACCCATTCCCTCATGTCTGATGAGACTACTGTCACCTGGCTTCCCCACTCTTCAAACTGCCAGTTCTCTAGGCTGAAACAGACGATAAGGTAACAAGAGATGTTAAAGAAATTTGGCAACTGGGACAAACTTCTCAGCAAGCAGGTTGCTACTCACGTCACCACAGCATTTGGGTTCTTCTCCACAGCGTACAGCTTTATCCGCCGGTCAGCCTGCTTGGCTGCCCGCAGGGAAGCATTCACCAGGGGACCCCGACCTGCTCCCAGCACCATCAGTACCCTAAGAAAGAAAGGGGAAGTGTCAAGCAGACTCAGCATATAAAGAAGTAGGCATGCAAGTCCCTAGGAAAGAGGGGAAAGCACTCACTGGACATTGGTATCCTTTTCCTCTTCTGATACGCGGTCTAGCAGACATTTATAGATGGCCTGGGGGAGGGAGAGAAGACTTCATGGCTATAATCCCATCCTGCCCAGGTCATCCTGGCCCTGCGTTCTGCTAGCCTGGACCCCACACTGTACCTGCTGGTACTGAGAGTATTTGATGGGGTCCTTTTCAAACACTTCATATGTCTGAGATTCCAAATTGTCCATCAGTGGCTGATGAATGAGAGGAAAAAGACAAAGTTAGCCCAGTTTCTGGCAAAGAACAATGCACCAGAACACCAAAAACTTTCCATTGCCCCTGAACTTTGTTAAGATTTGGGGGTACCTACTGTCAAGAGACATTTTTCACCCCCACCTTCCTCCTCTCAGTATACTCCAGACCCACCTGGAGCGGGGACTGCAGATAGTCTTCATAGCCCTTGGCAAAGAGTTCATAGGCATTGGGTGGAGGGCGGTTCTGGCTTAAGTATTCCAAGTACTGGAGGTAGGAGCAGAACTCCTTCTCTGAGTGGTGGTTGGTGCCGGTGATGATAAACTGCACCTCCAGCTATGAGAGAGGACGGACCATCAGATACAGCCCTCAAACCAAGATTCTAGAATATTATGGTTTATAACCAAAGAGTCATAGCACAAAATAAGGCCCAGACCAATAGTTCCCTAGTGTCTGCCCCAATACCAACAAAAGCAGCACAAGTCTTCAACAAATTTATAAAGCTCTCTTATGCCATATAAGCTTCATCCTGGCTCAGAGTCCCATGAATCCTTGCTGTAACTTCCTAAATGAAACCTTATGTAAAGTTCTCAGGTCTGATTCCTTTTGAAAGGTTTCTGGGGCTCCCAGTGACATTTGCCTTTTTGTTATCAACCCCAACTTTGCTGAAATTGCTCTATAGAAACCAGAGAGGAAAAGAGTCAGCCCCACAAGAAAAAAGCATCATACACGTGAATAAGGCTGGACCACCTTTAGAACCCTTCTACCACTCACCTTGAGGAGCCGGAAGATAAGCCTCTGGTGCATCTTAGATAAAACAGGAAATCCCTTCTTATTGGTCAGGAAAATGCTGGTAGGAAGAATGGCTGCTTTGATGGGCTCCCCAAGCCAACGATCAATGACATGATTAGATGGGAGGTCAGCACCAATTTCAAGAGCTACACAAGGGAAGAGAAAGACCTGTCAACCACTGCCAAGCAAGAAGCCCTTTCTTGCTCCTTTGTGCAATATCTGTTTACTTCTTTAAGAGCAAGGCAATCTAAGGCACAGGAAAGTAGCAAAATTGCTAAGTAAACATGAAACTCCTGAATCTTATTCATGGAGATCAGAGAAAGGAGACCTATTCCAGGATCCTCATGGACTTACCCACTGCAATCCTCTTGCTATAGTCACACAAAGTCCGGAAGTTGTGCCACCTATCCAGAGTCAAATACAGAAAGATAGAAAAATACAGTCAAATACACGTGGCCTACTAATCACCATAGCTCAAGGAGACCTCCTTACAGGTTCCACCCTCACCCTACCCCTTGCCCTGGTATAATAGTAAAGGGAGACATACCACATCCATGTTTTCTCCTCTCCACTGTACTCCTCTGTGTGTGTAGTTGGTGCATTATCAATTATATCATCCCTCAGGTCTTCTGGTGCCACCAAGGGTACCCGCATCCAGAACTGCACATGAACAGGTACCCTTTTAGAACTCTACTTTGAACTCACTGGGTCTAAAAACTTCCTCCCAATTAAAAAGATCTTGATCTGGACCTCAAGTGAATCCCTTTATTTGCTTTTACTGATTTGTGATTATGTATGTGTACATGTACCTTGTATATATCCTTACATAAATATCTGTCTTGTCTTTTATTTCAATTATAAATTTCTGGAAATAATTATATATACTCTATGTTTTAAAACTCTCTTCATACCACTTTTAGATGGGGAGCGTGGGAAATACTGATATTTTAATTCTGCCAAATACACCCTTTACTGCATGGCTAGGCACAAGAAGGTACTTAGGACAGCCTGACTACCATGCTATGCAGCAGGAAAGGAGCCCCTTGGCCATACCATAGAGGAGTGGTGGCCAGTGTGGATGTGGTTGGTCAAAACTCTGGCCAGGTTGGTGTTATCTTCCTGATTCAGGGGCAGCAGGAAAGCTGGAAGACCCAGATATGCACCAAAATTCAGCTCCTGTAACATGGCCTGGAATGGAGATCAAGAGGAAAAGGTTAAAAACTAACAACCAAATAGCTTTAACTGGATTGTATCCGTTGATTTGTTTTTATTTACCAAGTTACTGGGGGGGGAGGGTGCCACTCTTTCCACCCAGCTTGGTCATAGATCTAATTTTTAGAAAGATCCAGCAGAGAGGTCAAACAGTCTTACCGCCTCAGAGTTCCTGCGGATCTTTTCCACTTTTGAATCTGGACGAATCCATGGAGAAAGCTTTCCCACAATTAGCGTATTCCAGTCTGCACTCCCCCAGCCAAGAAAGACAAAAGCTAAATAAGGTTCAGCACTTTACTTGTTCAATTTCTAGTTCTTAGCAAGGAATCCAGAGTAGAGATGACAGACAAAGACTGTTTCTATACACATATGGGACAGCCTGATACAGAATAGGGAACTGAGGCTTTTAGCAAGTAAGCAAGGAGAAAACAATAAGTTATCTATATCCCAGGGACTAACCAATACTTCCAAGTAAGAAAAGGAGGAAAATGTAGGCTTTGATAAAGCATTAGTTGTTACTGCCTCTAATAATTAAGGGCATATGGGATGGTCCCTACCCCTTCCTGACAGCAGTAGGTCTGATCGTGTCTGGGGGCCAGGCCGATTCTTAGCAGGTTCCTGAGTGAACTCCCTCTTGAAACGCGGGTGGAAGACAGGCATGCAGAGGAAATCAAACCTATAACCGCGACAGACCCAGAATCATCATGTAATGAGAGCAGGAGTGCCCAGAGATCCAAGCAACTGGATTTTCACTATTGACTTTCCACAGCCCTTTCAGCTGCCATCAATCACCCCCACTAGGCTGTTGAATTTCAGCCCATCTTGAGGCATGTCACTTCCGCTGCACTGTGCCTCAATTTCTCCCCCAAAACACAGCCATGACAAAGATGAATAAGGAGAAAAGATGGAAATCACGCCAAGTATTTTTTTCTAGTATAGTGTCACTGGCTTTCCAGCGCTGCTCATGCCTCCCCCCTCAAGATTAACCTCTTTTCTCCCTTACTCGCTAACAGTTTCTTCCACTCCCAGACAATAATATTGACCTCCAGGGCCCTTTTTGAGTTTACCCAACAACTCCCCTGACTTTTGGACTCAGTGACCACACGCTCCCATAAGTTTCTTATGTTCCTGAGCTCCTCCCCGCCAAGAAGTAATGGTTTATCCCGCCCTCATCCTATCCGACCCCTTCACCCCTGCCTCTTCGATGACTAGTCCGCCCTTCTCCGTCCCCGAGTTCGGACCCCGCATTCCGCTCGTGGAGGTCCGGCCCTCACCCCTGCTTGGCCACAGCCCCTAGTGTGTCAGCTATTTCGGGGACGCAATTCAGGTCCCTCCCGCTGGACACGCGGCTCCCACCAGCACCCCCGACCGCCATCGCCGCCATCTTTTCCCTCGCGCTGTCCACGCCGGGATTCCTTGATACTAGCAGCCAATCGCAAAGCCGAAAAAGGACCCCAGAAGGCGGGACGAGTCGCCTTAACAACCAGAGCGTCTTCCACAGCTTCTGAGCAGGAGGAGGAGTGGTGAGAAGTAGCTCTTCCTGCCAATCCGCTGGCGGCACAGTGACGTGCAGCGTTGTTCCCGCAGATCCACCAATCTTAGGGTCTGATTTATGACGAACTTCAATTTCCCAGAATGCTTCGTGATCCGCAGAATGCCGTTCAGAGACTACACCTCCCATGAAACCCTGCAGTGTACCCTTGAAGTATTATCATTGAAAGAACCATTGTCGTCTCAGGGCCAGTGGCGCAATGGATAACGCGTCTGACTACGGATCAGAAGATTCCAGGTTCGACTCCTGGCTGGCTCGGTGAGGCAGTTGTTGCTTTTGTGGGGCATCTTCATGCAATATAAATGGTTCTAATCGACATTTTCTCCTCATGCAATATAAATGGTCGTAGTCGATATTTTCTACTCTCTCTTTACTTTCAGTGCTTAAAGTTTCTTCATTATCTTCTCACGCTGTCATGTTTAGGTCTCAAGTTGACTGAGTTCTGCAGCCATGTTATGTCAGATTTTCCCGTCTCCTTATTCAGAGATGTTTCTTGCATTACTTAGGTCCATAAGAACACAGAAAACTGGGTTTATGGCTGGTGCTATTAAAATGGACTTTGTCGCCTATGTTTTATTTTTAAATACACTGTGGTAATTCAGCCACTAATTCCTAGTGATTCTCTGTCTTAAATGATGTAAATAAACGCCTAACCACACACACACCTCAAGATAGAGAAACGGAATTCATGGTGAGGGATTACAATGGGCAGAAGTCATGAAATTGCCTGGCAGAGATCCGAGAGGATCTACATTTTTCCATGTCAACATCTGTTAGAGAGATGGAAATGAGGGAAAAGAACGAAGCAAAGAAAGACCTAGGGAGGGAAATGGAAACAACCTGAAGGCAGGGAGCCAACTGGTGTTAAGGGCCCAGAAGTGAGGGTGGAGAGGAGAACACAGTACACTAGGCCCTGTGCGGAGGCGCTGACAGAAACTAGGGGTGACTGGCAGGGGTCCATGAGAAAGAGAAGTGAGGGGTGATGCCTAAGGTTCTATCCACACAGTGAACGTGACAAGAAATGACTTAGGAAGTATCAGGGTTTGGGTTTGGTCATGCTGAATTGGACGTCTAGGGGGCGCTGTGTAATAGAAAGTTGGATGAACAGTGATCTGAACCAGATTGGGAAGTCGCCAGAACAAAGCTAGTAACTGAAAGCACTGAGATTGAATGAGATCACCATGGCCCGTGGGGGGACAGAGCCCTAGGAAACACGGAAAGGGTGTGTATAGGATAAACTCTGGGGAACCCTGGTTACAACGTAAGTGCCCCAAAAGGATGAAAGTCGGAAAACCAAAGAACTAAGATAATGCACCATGAACCCTGCCTTCAGGGTTGGATGTGCTTTTGTCCATTATCATTATTATTATCATTATTATTATTGCCACTACCAGACCTTTTTCTGCTCCAGGATCCCATGCAGGATATCGTATTACATTTAGTTGTCATGTCTCCTTTGGCTCCTCTTGGCTGTGACAGTTTCTCATATGTTTCTTGTTTTTGATGACCTTGATAGTTTTGATGAGTATTCATCAGGTATATTGTAGGATGCCCCTCTGTTGGCATTTGCCTGATGATCTTCTCATGATTAAACTGGGGTTATGTGTTTTGAGAAGGAAAATCACAGAGGTAAAGTGCCATTTTCATCACGTCATCTCACTCCTGATGTCAAGCTGGTGGCTGCTCTGTTGGTTGTTAACTAACTCATCATGGGTGAGAGGGAGGGAGGAAAAAAAATTTATGAAACAGTAATGTCAGTTTTGCCATCAGTTAAAATAATCTTCAAAAAGATAATGTGAAAAGAACCTAGAATTTCTGACCGACCTTAAAATAAGTTTACATAGGCTGAATTTCATATGTGTGTGTGTTGTCTTTGTTTTTTCATTCAAAATGGCCTCAGCTATGTGGCAAGCATGATGCTGAACATTGGTCAGTAATTCTATACCACATTGCTCAGACCTTTCCTACAGCGCTTTCCTATGCCATGAGTCTGTCTATATACGCTAGGTGTAAAGGAGCGAGAAAGGAAGGACTGAAAAAGAAACAGAGAACTTTGAACAAGACTTGTCCCTAGGCATTAAGTCAAAGTTGGCGAAGCCTATCTTACACTCCGGTCCTCTCTGCTGTGCCTTCCATGCCAACCTGTGTGTTGAGAAGCATGTGAATCACTGTTGTTCTGTGGGATGTAGGCCTTTACCGAGGTGGAGTTAGGGAGATGGTGGGACAGAAGGGCAAATACCCCAGGTGGGAAATAATGTTACTCTTTCCAACAGGAGCCCGTGATCAGTAGGTCAGAGCACAGGAGACCTGGAGAGGAGGCCTCTCTCCCAGATAATCCTCCCAGGGAGCACACCAGCATTCCTCACCTTGAGGCCCAGTTCTTCCACTGGATTCTGGTCTTTGTCCTTGCTTAAACACCTGCAGCCTATCATAAACCCTCTTTTCACCTTGTGTTGTGCTCCCCTCCTCCCTCAGCATTTGCCTCCCTCCCCAGGCCCACCTTCGCTCACCTCCATGCCTGCCCAGCCAGCCACTCTCTTCAACACCACAATAATGGCCCGTTTGACCCTCCTACTGCTCCAAATTGCTTCTTCACAATCAAGGCTGTCCTCCAGCTACAAAGTGGCAGAGTTACTGAGGCAAAATAATCTGTGCCGATTTGCATTCTCTTTCTTGTCATCTCTATTATACAGTATTTATCTGTCAAAATGAATAGAAAGCAGGAACTGTTCTGAACATAGAAAAAGATGGAAAACTACCCAATTTATTTATGAAGTCAGAACATACTTAACATCAAAACCTGTCAGAAGTAGCACCCAAAAAAGCTATAGAACCTCACTTATGGATATAAATGTAAAAATCCTAAAATATTTAGCACTAATAAATAAAACTTAGCAGTATATTAACATAGTAATTATATAACATAACCAATTAGGGTTTATCCCAACAATTAACACAAAGTTAGGTGTTAGGAAATTTATTTATATGATAGGTCAAAAATAAACCAAACAAGAAAAACATTGGATCATTTTTATTTGTCAAAGAAGACATGGTAAGTCAATTGCATTTTCTATGAACATTCTTAATAGTCTTAATATTCTTCATATATGTGTATATATTAATATGAAGTCAACAACTTATGTAAAGATAAACAAGAATGTCTAGTTTCATCACTGAGTTATTTAATATTATTCTGAAAAATCCAATATAATGAGACTAGAAATAGAAAAAAAGAGGTTATAACTTTTGGAAAGGGAGATACAAATTTATCATCGTTTGCAGATGACATGATTGTATACATAGAAAATCCATGAGAATCAATTTTAGAATGATGAGGATTAATAATAGAATACAGAGAAGCCACTTGACACAAGATAAATATAAAATAATTCTGTAGCCTTCTTATCTACTAAGTTAGAAGACATAATTAGTAAAAATATCCCAATAATATGATACTTAAGAGCATGGCCTGCTAAGCCAAGATGGCAAGAGGTTAAAGCCCTGTTCATCTATTTATTAACCATCTGACCCTAATCCCTCTGGCTTCAGTTTGCTCATCCACAAAATGGGAATGTAAATAATAGTTCTTATAAAGTTGTTATGAGGATTAAATTAGTTAATACAGTAAAGTACTTAGAATCTGCCCTGCACATAGTAAGCCTTCAACATATATTAGTTATTATGATTAGTATTTTCCCCATTCACAGTGTTGACAGTAATATCACCATAAAATACTTAGTTGTATGCTTACTGAAAAATGTGAGACACCTACATTAAGAAAATTATAAAATTCTGTAGAAAGATAGAAGACTGAAAAAATGGAGAAATAAGCCATAATCTTAGAAAAAAATGAATCTTATAAAAATGTCAATTTTTACCAAATTAATTTCTCACTTTTACAACATTCAATCACAGTTCTAATGGAATCTTTTGTTACTTGATAAAATAATTCTACTGTTCATCTGCAATAAAAATCAGACAAGAAAAGCAAACAGAGAGGAGAAAAAAAGGGAACTCTCTATATTTTTAGCTTTTTACCTCAAACTCATTATGAAACAAGTAATATAAAAATAAAGGGTTATAATTGCAGTTAGTACAAGAATAGACAGAATAAAAGAGCCAAACTAATACCCCAGAAACAGACTAGTTGTATGTGTATACATGGGTATGATTAAATATACAAACTTAAAGCCAGGCACGGTGGTGCCCACTACCCAGGGGAGCCTAAAGCAGCAGGATGGCTTGAGCCCAGGAGTTTGAGTCCTGAACTGCATAGCATGACCCTGTCTCTTTAAAAAATAAAAATATATATATATATGTATATGAACTTAATTTGTGATAATAATGACAGCTAACATTTATGGAGCTAGTATATTGTTTCAGGTTCTATGAAAAGCACTTTGCATTCACAAGGGCCCTAAATCTTCACAAGAACCCTGTGAGATAAGAAGTGTTATTCTTACATGGGTGAAAGAACTAAGGCTTAAAGAGGTTAAGTGACTTGCCCCCTGAAGAAGGGTGTTAGATGGGGTGCAAACCTAGGTCAAGTGATTCCAGAGCCTTTGATCTTAACCATAAAATATATCATCTATAGTTTTCCTTTTAGAACAAACTGGGACAAAGATAAATTAAGAGAAATGCTTAGTGTAGCATTTTTTATAATTATAAAAAATGTAAAACAACAATTTAGATATCCTATAGGGATATGGTTAAATAAATCATCCATGCAATGAAATCTTAAGCAGCCATTAAAATCAATGTTGTCAAAGGAAATTTAATAACATGGAGAAATGTTCATGATATGCCATTAAGTGACACATATTACAAATTTTGCATACAGAATGACTTCAACAATGTGGAAAATATCATATTTTCCAAATTTTCTATCATGAGCATGTTTATATTACAGGGACAACATTTTAAAAAATGTGTTGCCAGGCACAGTGGCACCAACTGTGGTCCCAGGTACTCAGGAGGCTGAGGTGGGAGGATTGCTTGAGTCCTGCAGTTGGAGACTAGCCTGGACAACATAGTGAGACCCTGTCTCTAAAAGAAAATGTATAAAACCTATTACCTGTCCCTGGTTTTTCTGCTTGTTTATGTCCTTTCTTTTGAAGGCCTAACCAAGGCCCTCCTCCTTCTTTGTAGGCATCTGTTGATGTCCAACCTTCAGCAATTACTCTTGCCTCATAGCAATAATCCTCCTAGCCAGGCCAATGTTTATTAAACTCTACCACATGCCAGGCACTTTAAATATATTACCTCACTTAATCCTTAGCACATAATCTTGTGAGGTAGGAATTGATATACCTATTTTATAGATGAGAAAACAGAGGTTGTATGTCTTGAACAAAGTCATGTATCAATTAAATGAAAGGGCCAGAAATAAGAATGCAGTTCTTCTGATTCCCAGTCAGTACTTTCTTTTTTATGACAGCATTTCCCAAAATGTGGTCCAAGGACCTCTTGCATGTCTATGTGAGGACAGACTCTCTTCATTTACTTCAGCCTAAGCCACATATCACTGCAGAGAGAAGCAGATATAAGAATCCAGTTGTCTTCTATTAAGCCAGACATCAAGGAGATTTGCAAAAATGTAAAACAATGCCACTCTTCTCAAACAAATTTTTGTTTTTGTTTTGGAAAATACAGTTATTTTTCATTAAGCTGTGTTATTTATGTTAACATGCTTTTAAAAAATGAATTAATAGTGCTGGATTAATTAATAGGTGGCTCACACCTGTAATCCAGCAACTTGGGAGGCTGAGGCAGGAGGATCACGTGAGCCCAGGAGTTCAAGGCTACAGTGAGCTATGATGGCACCACTGCGCTCCAACCTGGGCAGCAGAGCAAGACCTTGTCTCTAAGGAAAAGGAAGTGAATTAATAAGCAAATATTTTTAAATTTTCTTAGTTTTAATTTTTAATATGGGAAATAGCTATAGATAAAACTTTCATAAACAAAAGCCATTTGGAGCCCTCAAATATTGTTAATCGAGTAAAGCAGCCCTGAGACCAAAAAAGATTGACAACACCTGCTTTACAACCTTCTCCCCTCCAAGAACTTCTGATGTCGTAGATAAGATCAAACATACTTCCCAGTACTGTGATGACAATTCAAGGCCTGTCTGGCAAGCCCCTTAAAGAACTTGTAACAAAGTGCTTCTGGGGATTTAAATGATAGCAAGACCTTTTCTAGCTGTAATGATAATGGGAAAGCAGAATTTGAGGTGAGCCTCAAAGACGATAGGATTTTAGGAACAAAAGAGTTTTTGTTACGTTGATAGAACAGTAACAAGCATAGGAAAGCATGCAAAGGGGCGGTGAGACCATGGGGTGCAGCTCAGGGTGAGTAGAGGATGTAAGTGGTGGGGGAAAGGTGAGAAAGGGAAGCTGCACACTGAGAGCTTGAATCCACAGCTAAACCACGTAGACCGTGTTTGGTATGCAGTGGGGAGACCTGAAGTGTTTTGAACAGAGAAATGACAAAAAGAAGTGAAAATTACAAAGTACTTATGAAAAGCAAATCAGAATCATCATGAAAATTGATCTGGCAGTGGTATAGAAGATGGGAGGAGGGGCAGTTAGAACAATTTGCAGGGGCCCAAAATGAAGACCGGAGTGGGGCAGGACAGGGCAGTGCAGGGGAGAGATGCCCATGGGCCATGCTGGCTGGTGCCACAGGATGGCAGGACATTGGTGAGGTCTTCTGGTTGAGGGCCTGGCCCCAGCTTTGTAGGCCCAGAGCCTCCATTTGTTATTTGGCTCCAGATGGCTCCAAATCTCTGGAACGCTCTCACCAGAGACCAGTATTTAAACTACATTGTCAGTGTCAGTGGGAGGATAGTACTTTCCAGGGGCAGGGATACTCTTTTTTTTCCAGAGAGGGTCTTGCTCTCTTACCGAGGCTAGAGTGCAATGGCATCATCATAATTCAGTGCTCAAGCAATCCTCCTGTCTCAGCCTCCTGAGTAGCTAGGACTACAGGCACACACCACCACGCTCAGCTAATTTTTCTATTTTTTTGTAGAGACAGGGTCTTGCTCTTGCTGAGGCTGGTCTCAAACTCCTGACCTCAAGCAATCCTGCCTCGGCCTCCCAAAGTGCTAGGATTACAGGTGTGAGCCACCACGCCCAGGAGGATACTCATTTGACATATGGGGCATCCTCTTTCCAGAGTCAAGGAACCAGAGAAGCCAAATGCACAAAAATGACATTGCTTGGAGGGTACATGTTTGGACCCAGGAGATCAGAGGGTCTTAGGACCACATATTCTGTAGCCAAACTGCCTGGGTTCATGCCAAGGCTCTTCAACTTACAGCTTGGTGACATTACATAAGTTACCTGATCTCTCTACACCTTACTTAGTTTTCTCATGTATAACACGGAGGCAGTAATACTGCTTACATCAGAAGTTTGCTGTGATAATTAAATGACTTGCTATATGCAAAGTGCTTAGAAATCATGTCTGGTACCTAATAAAGTTTCAAAGCTCCTGTTTTATGGCAAGAGCTTGCAACCAGGGCTTGTTCTTGCCCCAGTGTAGCCCCTCTCTCCAGTGACCTAACTCATATCCCCACTTTAGTGTCTGTTTCAAACAGGTTAGGGCTGGATGAAAACTGGAATACCTGTGTGCTGGTTAGTTTAATGTGTCAACTTGGCTGGCCTATACTACCCAGATATTTAATCAAACATTCATCTAAGCCTGGCACAGTGGTGTGTGCCTGTAGTCCCAGCTACTTGGAGACTGAGGCAAGAGTATCCCTTGAGTCAAGGAGTTCAAGGCCAGCCTGGGCAACATAGGGAGACACCCCCACCGCGCCCCTCCCCCATCTATCTCTCTCTCTTTCTTTTTTGAAGAGACAAGGTCTTGCTCTGTTGCCTACGCTGGAGTGCAGTGGTGCAATTATATCTCACTGCAGCCTCAATTTCCTGGGCTCAAGGGATCCTTCAGCCTCAGTAGCTGGGACTACAGGTGTGTGCCACCATGCCCATCTTTTTTTTTTTTTTTTT
>VBSM01002121.1:37105277-37133054 GCA_008086735.1 Cheirogaleus medius | reverse complement strand
TTGCTCAGGCTGGTCTCAAACTCCTGAGCTCAAGTGATCCTCCTGCCTCAGCCTGCTAGAGTGCTACCATGTTTCCCCAAAAATAAGACAGGGTCTTATATTTATTTTTCCTCAAGAAGACATCCTAGGGCTTATTTTCAGGGGATGTGTTATTTTTTTTAAGTACGGTACAACAATCTACATTTATTCAAATATAGTTAAGTCGTCTTCTTCTGGAGCATCATCATAACTCTCCAAACCCTGAATTCCATCCTGAATTTCTTGCAACTCTATTTCCTTTAGAACCATTGGCCCCAATCTCTCATGTTGAGCAATAGAGCTCTCATTAAATGAGCAGGGCTGGCTTATTTATCAGAGATCCAGTGAGCTCTGGGTCCAATCTGCACAGTGGAGCAGAAATAATCTCCCTGGGCTCAGTAGGAGACTGCTTGCTGAAGCTTTTCCCCTATCCCCTGGTGTTTGTGGGGATGAGAGAGGCCCAAAGTGCTGAGTAAAATGGCAGCCACAGTTTTCCTTTTTCCCCCTGGGGACACACAATACCTAAAGTGGAGCATCCTGCTCCTCCCTTCACTGAGGAGACTTTCCCCTCGAAGCCTCCACTTGCAGCACACACAGGATGGCCGGGAGCTGACAGGGGGAGCCGACCTTGTTGATGGGGCTGCCCGCACCTTTCTGGTCACCTCTGGGATAGTAGCTGTCACAATGGGGCAGATGAGAAGGGCTGCTCGTCTTCTTTACCCGCTCCAAGACGAAATGCATGGGTTGTGCAGAGATACGCTTCGTAGCCACGCCCATCGCTAGGTCTTATTTTCGGGGTAGGGCTTATATTGTGCAAATGCTTAGAAATCCTGCTAGGGCTTATTTTATAGGTAGGTCTTGTTTTCAGGGAAACATGGTAGGATTACAGGTGTGAGCCACCACGCCTGGCCTATTCCCTTCGTTGTAGGTACAATCTGAAGGACCTCATCCAACTTGCTTCATGTGCCTGGAAGTAGCTCTTTCTCTACATCCTTTTTGACTGAGGACAGTCTCCAGCATGATTATAAATGGAATCTTACCATTTCCTTGGCCATGGGAGGTCCAGGGAGACAGTCAAGTCTCTAAGGAGTAAGGCAGAGAAAACCATCACCAGCTTTATTCTTGATAACCCACATTCAGTCCTGTGGTGAACAGGGCTGGCTAGAGCAAAGAGCTGTAGTCTGTAGTCAAAGCCTGACCCCTTCTCAAGTTAGTGACAAGTTGGAAAGAAATAACAAAGAAAAAAAGTAAAAAAAAAAAGGCTGACTCTTGTGCTGAGACTTTCATCTAGAGGCACAGAATGGAGTCATAATTCTTACATTTTTCCCCTTTCCTCATCTCCGGACTAGTGGCTGTTGATGAATATCAGGTGGCAAGTTGACCAAACAAGGTCCATCTTTTGCTGTGTACTTAGTAGCACCCATGAATCTTTCATCATCAACTGTAAATATTAATAGAAATATTAAGGAGGTGTCTGGGTACAGTGGCTCATGCCTATATGCCCAGCACTTAGGGAGGCTGAGGCAGGAAGATCCCTTGAGCCCAGGAGTTTGAGGCTGCAGTGAGCTATGATTGTGCCACTGTACTCCAGCCCAGGCAACAGGGCCAGACCCTATCTCAAAAGAAAAAAGAAATATTCTCTAGCCCTGGCAACAGAGCGAGATTCTGTCTCAAAAAGAAAAGAAAAGAAAAGAAAAGAAAAGAAATAGTAAAGAGGAGCAGTCTCTCAGCAAATAGGAAGAAGGGAAGCTCTGATGCAGTTACACTGGGGAGCCTGCCAGTGATCATGTGTGGTGACTGGGGCTGCTCTTCTGCCATGGCCTGCCCTTATCAGCTATTATCACTTATTTTTCCTCAGGAAGAAGGGAGAGTAGACTCAGTGGCAGGAACAGAGTCTTGGAGATCCCCAGGACTGGGACAGATCAGCACAGACCTAGAAAGGAATGAGCCAGTCAGGTCAGGAACAGAGAGAGGCCAAAATCAGAGTAAGAAAGGGTCAGAGTGACAGAGTGGACAAAATCCCCAGAGTAACAGAACCAAAAGGTTGGATGTAAAGCTACACAAGCTTGTCTGGATTCCCCAGGCCTGGAACAGCCTGGTGAGAAAACTTCCCAGTCACAGGGTCTCTGTATTCACTTATTTAATAATAATAGTTAAGAAGAAGCAATCTCAGCTGTAGAACAAGTAATCAGTTTCATAACATTTCTCTCTCCAAGAAAGCGCATTTCCCCCTCTGGCACTCAGTTGTGTGAATCTGAACTCATTTCCTCTCACTCAAAGGTCCTGTCTATGTAATTCCCAGGTTGGCTAGCATAGTCATCTTAGAAGCCCCAAATGTGGAAATTCTGTCCTCAGGAGTCATCACTTACATTATGAAACGCACTGAGTGACACTGAATGGAGACTAAGGTTCAAGATTACCAGATTAATTTGCCTAAAGTCAATTCACCTACAGCCAATTAGTTTAAAATATTTATCAAATCTGCAGCATTTCAAAAGGACTTAGCAGATTCATCCTTTTACTTTTTATTGCTGTTGTCTGTATAACCTTTGTTAGTCAACTAAATATGCCTCATGCCTATTCATTTGTTTAAGATATACTGGCATTTTAACAGTAGGAATGTAGAAGTTAGACCAAACTATCAAAGTCATATTGAGCTCCATTATATTTTTCAAGGCATCTAATTTGTAAAGGAATATTGGATTAAGAAGCACAAAAAAATGATACACAAAATGTCTGAACCAATTGTATTTATTGCTAGAAACTTTAAACTTTTTTTAAAAAAGTGTTTGAAAAGTAGAGAACATAGAAAAAGACATCCATAAAGGCAGGAAGCAATCTCATCATTTGCAAAGTGCTGCAAATTTGATAAATTTATGTTGCTGATAATAACTCAGAAGTACTCTTGGATGAACAGATAGAAATCTTTGAAATACCCGAAGCATGACAAAAAAGAATAGGACACCTACGTGGATATAAAAAACCGAAAAGGTAATCGGGTTTTTGCCAAATTGGTCATTAAGTGAACTGAACTTTAAGTAAACAAGTTTTCTGTGAATTGGTTTTAAGAGATCTAGCTTTAGGTGAACTAGTTTCAGCCAAACTGACTAGAACTAAATCAAAGTGTTTTGCTCCCTCCAGCTCCCCAAACCCCAGAATTTTGGAGTTGTGTTGATGCAATCTTTGATCCCTCTGAGAGGTAGCCGGTCTGGAGTGAGATACAGCTAGGGAACCAAGCGTAAGCTCCTCACGCTTTTGTGCCCTACACATGGTGTCAGATATGGGGTCAGCCAGGTGCTTACCATAGTATCCTATCTCTGTATCTAGATAAAGAGGTAGAAACTCTGGACCTTCTTAATAAGCTATTTCTTGGCTTTCTTCTAAGGACTAGGAGAATTCCTCATCCCTCTGCTGGGAATGGGGACCAGCTCTGGGTGACCCTGCTGCCTGTACTGCCTGTTTGTTAGGGATTCACACGGGCCTGGGAGGCTCGGCAGGTGCCTGTATTTGGTTGCTCTTCTCAGCTGGGGGAGGTAATGAGTGGGTCTCTGTGGATATGGAACTTATTGGGTGGGATGTCTAGGAAACTTCAGGCTAGGCTAGCCACACTCCCAAATTTAGGTGCATTGAGCCCTACAGCCCAGTGTATGCACATAGGTGCATTCATACACACACACACACACACACACACACACACGCATGCATTCGTACGCTCGCTCTCTCTCTCTCTCACTTTCTTCTTCTTGAATCACTCTTACAATTGGTTCCCTAGCAGTAACTCACCACTCCAGACCTCCTACCTCTCAGAGGGATCTCAGATTACATCAACCAAAACCCCAAAACTCTAGGGTTTTGTGGAGCTGGAGAGAGCAAAACACTTTTAGTTTCTGTCAGTTTGGTTGAAACTAGCTCACCTAAAGGTAGGTCTTCTCCTGTAATCCAAATCATTGCTTAACTTAAGCACAAACATATACTGAAGATATAGACCAGAATCAGATGTTCATAAAGTATTAGAACAGGCCTGTATGTGCCTGAGCACAGGCTGCATACACAGAAAGAGCTCCAGTCACCCCACCCTGGCAATTAGAAGCTTCCTCCTCGAGAATCCATTTGGAATGTCATGATCTTTGGGTCTCTGGCCCTTGGGGCTCTCCCCAAAGAACTCTTCTGCCAGGCCTGTAGAGTGCATTCCTTGCCTCTGCTGGCCTCAGGGCCCACTTGCCAGAGGAGTTTGTCAATGTTGTGATGGCAGCAGCTGTGAATGCAGCTCAGATATAGTTGGCAGGAGGCTGTCGGGCATTGAGCCTCTGCATGTGGCAGCCGTGGCAGAGCAAGTGCCCATCCAGAGGGAAACAGCAGCAGCCTTCCTCATCACTCAGCTGCATCCGGCAGTCCTAGGGAAGAAGGCACCTAGTTCACCTCAGCCCAGGAAGCTTGGACACTGAGGACATCTTGGGAGTCTGCCCTGCTCAATACCAGACTCCTAGTAACTGGAAGAAAGGGTTGCGGGGAGGGAAGGATGGAAGGTATGGAAGAGAAACCTGAGAAAAATACCTCATTAGGACACCAGGTGTCGCTGCTGCAGCAGAAATAATGAGACAAGCCGCATTTCCAGCAGTTACCAGGAATCCCTAGTCTTAGAGTCTTGACTCTGGAGAAGTCAGATTCAGAAAGGACTAAACTACTAAGACCAAAGAGAGTGACTGGAGGACAATAAAGAGACTGGAGAGAGGTCACAGCACTCTTTTGTTTTCCCATGCCCTACACCTCTCCCATAAACACCTGGCTGTTGTAGGACTTAATTCCTCCCCTTTCCCTGGTTCCACTTCTCTAGCAGTCCTGGACCCCAATACTCACCTCGCAATGGTAGCACTCAAAGTGATAATCCCTGTCCATGGATATCACCCTCACAATGTCCTCACAGCCCTGAAACATGCAGACCCCCATGAGTATAAGAGCAGCATGATGCCCCCAAATTCCACCCTCCCCCCATACATGACCCTTCTCACCCCAATGGGAAAGATCACAAAGGTCCCAGAGCTTCTCGGCAATCATCTGTAGCTTTGAGATGCCTTTACAAATCCTACCAGAACTCTCCCTGTCTTCTTCCTTCGGCTGCCCCAGGAGGGCATGCCCCCACATGGAACACTGCCTCTCTACATGCCCTGGCCTTGACCTAGCTCTGCCAGCTGTGGGGAAGCAGAGGGAAAGGAAAGGGGCAGGTGGCAAAAATGAAGTAGGCTAGGCTGGAGACAAGGAGATCCAACAGGGTCTGCTTCCTCACTGGCTTTTGGCTTCTCTCCCTAGGCACACCTTCTGCACACACAGCTTAAATCTTTTCTGACCCTTTCCTATAAGCCCTGAGGATTCTCCCCACCTTTTTTAGACCCTACATCTGGGATCTGGTGACCTTGACCTCAAAGAAAGTCTCCTCCTCTGGACTGGGATAGCAGAGATAGAGCCTGGGCCCAGTGAGGCTGTCAGACATGTCCAGGCCCGGATGTTAGGGTCAGGGTAGTGACCCCAAGAGCAGAGTCACACGGGAATCTTTGCAGAGTACATTCCTCAGCACCACCACTTCCCATGGGAGGCCAGGCAGCATGTCCCCATCCCTTCCCCAGGGGCACTGGCACTGGCTGCCCTGCATACTGCCCAGATATACTGACCTCTGAGGGGAGGATGGGTTGGCCACAGGCCGCACACTTAGGGGCATAATTTCTGAAAGACAGAGGGCAGAGATGAGCTGAGGTTGGGGAATCCTTGGGCCCAGTTCCACACCACACTTCAAGGGGTGGACTCACTTGTGGTAGTCGGTGACACAGTACACTTGGTTGGAGAAGTCCACTGTGAAGGGGATGCCATCCAGGCACTTGTTGCAAACAATGCATCGGAAGCAGCCTGGGTGATAGGACTTCCCCATCGCCTGTAGGATCTGGCTCATAGGGTGGGAAGAGAATCAGTCTCCCTCCAGTTGCAGCTCTCCAGCTACACATTATGTTCCCTGCTACTCCCGCTAACCTCATCCAACTCCCTGCTAAACTGCTAGAATAATGCTATGTAATTTGAGAAAACCAAAAAGTCTTAAAATGGAGGCAGAAACCATGAAAAAGGCCTTAGAGAGCATTCAGGCCAGTGGTTTTCAACCCTGGCTGCATATTAGGCTCATCTAGGGAGCTTTTTAAAAACATCAATGCCTGGGTCCCACCCAAGACCTATTATCACAATCTCTGGTGATGGGACCCAGGCATTGTATTTTTATTTTTTTTAAGTTCTTCCCAGGTGATCTGGTAGGCTGCTAGGACTGAGAATCACTGATTTAATCAAATCTCTCCTTTTTACAGGAAAGAAAACTGAGCTCCAGATGTTCCCAGCCAGTAGCAGAAAGGGGATTAAGACCCAGGACCCCATACTCCTAGCTCAAGCTAGAGGGCCTGGCTGTGCCTGCAGAATTAGGGAGGGGCCAGGTCACAGAAGCCTGGGATGGCAGGCTTAGGAGCCCAGACTTGATCCCACAAGCAGAGGGAAGTCACTGTCAACAGTTCCTCTGGGGAAGAATAGGATGAAAGTGATTCATCTGGTGATAGGTTCCTTCCCCCAACCTACCAGTGTCCCTGATTCCACTCCTCAGCCTGCAACTCACAGAGTCTCAGCCAAAGGCACTTTCCTTACCTTCTCCAAAATCAAGTGACCACAGACACAGCATTTCTCAGCTGCCTCCTGAAACCCTGAAAACTAGGAAGAAAAGACAAAGGGAGGATGTTACTAAGCTGAGAATGATGGGTGTAACCCCAATGGGCCCCCAAGAAAAGGAGATCCCAGTGTGGGTGCCAACTCCAGGTCCAGGGGACCCCTTACTCACCAGATAATCTTCCTCACAGTACACAGAGCCATTGACGCTGTAGAAAGCTTTGCAACGCAAAGTTCGCCCTAGAACAGCAGAGAAGGGGCTGGAACCTATCCCACAGCCCAGGCACAGGACTTCTCTCACTCTGGGGTCACTGTTCCCCAATGTTGCATGATATATTTAAACCTGGACTTTAGTGCTTTTCTTCCTAACTGCTGTCTATCCTCCCTTGCCACACAAAAATCCCACCTGATGCAATTCCAATTTGCTTTGGCCTTTTTCCAGCCAACTTCCCTCTCCTCTGCTCACTGCTCTTCCAGCCCCTGCCTCCTCAACAGTTTAGAAAAGCTAACCTAGAAACTCATGAGATACAAGGGAGGAAAGAGGGAAAGGGAGACGTAGTCAGAAAGGCCCTATAAACAGGACAGATAGACAAACAGATGAGCCTAAAGAGAACCAGGCAGAAGCTGGGAGAGAGAGAAAAGCTGAGTGCTGGAGTCAGGCAGAGATAAGAGATTAAAGGTTTAGCAAAGGAATCAGAATGGGTAAGCAGTGGGGAGGGGTAATGAGGGAGGTGAGGGGGGAGTTAAGGCCACTGTGAGAACCCCCCCAAACACTGTGAGCACCCCCCTACCCCAAGTGGGCCTCCGGAGCTAACAGCGGGCATTCCTGAAGCGTGATGTCATCAGCTTGGCATGGCCTGGTGGCCTGCACTCTAGGGAGGTGGCTGAACTCTGACCAGCCAAGAGAAAACCCCCCTCTCCACCCCCCACAACTCCCCACTCCCCTAGCCCACCCCAGCCCTTCCCACATTCCAGTCTTTCACTGTCGCCCCAGGCAACTGGGCTGCCCAAGACCAAGCCCCACCAAGGAGAGGCTGGAGGGCCGGCAGGAGTCCAGGCTGGGCAAGCAGGGAGGCATAAGAAAGAGGGAGGAACAGAGGAGAGGAAGGAGTCTGAGCAGAGGAAGGGAGGATGGACTCCAGAAAGCAGATCTCCTCCCATGGGGGAGGGAGAGCCAGGTAGAGCAGGGAGGGGAAGCCAGAGAGAAGGTGGGCCTCCGGACACTAGGTGGGGACCCAACAGCTGCTCTGTGAGCAAACATCTCTTCCTGCTCCCCATAGCACTTGTAAGTGTGTATGGGCAGGGGGTGCTAGAGTGGCCGGGCTGCACTCACCACAGGAGCAGCACACAAAGCACTGGGTGTGGTAGAGGCTGTCCAGGGCCTGGCAGGCGTTGCTCTGCCCATAGATGCCTTTGTTGCACTTGATGCAGGTGCCTAAGAGGAGAAAAGAGGTTGTCAGTGTCACACCCCACTTCCCTAGCTCAAATCAGGGATTCCCAAGCTTTCCTGATTGCTTTTTCCTGATGTATCAGAGGACACGGCCTCCCTCTGATGGGATCCCTTCTGGGAAGAGACATGAGATGCAGCAAGATCTTGGCTGGGGAGAGCCATTCTTGTTCATTTGATGATTCATTTTCTGAGCATCTACTTTGTGCCTAGCACAGTACCCACTACTGAAGAAAACTGGAGAAAGTCAAAGACATGGTCCCTGGCCTTCAGATGTCTAGTTTTTGTTAGGGAGAAAAGACTACAAGGGCAAGGTATGATCCCTGTTGCAGCACGTGAGTCCACAGGGGCTCAGCAGCAGATAAAAAAAACTTCCTAGAGTAAGAAAGCCAGGCCCAGAAAGCCTCTCTGGGACTTCAGTTTTCCCATCAGTAAAACAAGCTGCTGTTCAGCTACAACATTTCTCTCTGCAGCAGGCTTCCAAGGATGGAGAGAAGAATCTGGTTCAGCAGAGGGCCCTGTGCAGAGGGGACCATGTGAGCATGACTCCTGTGGGGAGGTGGAGGTGGCTGCTGAAAATGCAGGGTGGTTCCAGGAACCAGGGTTGCATAGGAAGGGAGGAAGGGTAGTAGAACCCCTAAAGCCTCCATGTCACCTTCTATCATGGGAGAGACACAGAACTGAAATGCTCTTCCCCAACACAACGCCCCCCCAACCCCTCCCCCTAAGATACATACACCTGGCTCTGGCACCAGCCTTTCCTGGGTGTGTTCTTCCCTCCCTCCACTCCCCAATTCCAGGCCTATGAGTGAGGGCTAGGGCCTGTCTTTGGGGAGCAGATCCCAACGGGCCCGCCCCACCTCTTCCCCTCGGCACACTGCCACACTCCCTGCCTGTCGGGGCCCATCCCAGTCTTTGCCCAGGGGCTTGGGAGCCTGTGCAGCAGCTGCAGCAACTGATGGGCCCAGGCCTGTCCTGCTCCCACCCTCTGGCAGCTGGGCAAGGCTTCAGCCAAAGAAGAGGGCCCCTAGTAGGGGCAAAAGTAGGAGGGTAGAGTCAGGCTTGTGCTGGGGGTAGAAGGGGTTTGTAGGGGTACTGTTGAGGGAGGCAACCTGATCCCAGAGAGAAGAGGCCCCCACCTCTGAATTCAAACTGCGGCCTCCTCATGGAAGTAGATGGAGATATGCCTCAAGATTGCCATGCCAGAGGGTCCTGTCAGAGCCATTCTTAGGGAAGCCTTGGACATTATGGGAAGATAAGAGGAAACTGTTCAGGCATGTCTGCCTTACCTCCTCTAACCCAGCATATCCACACCTAGGTTCTTCCTGCCATTTTATTGCACTCTCTCTGAGTTCCTTTCTTCCTTTTGGCTCTGATGGTTCAGCCTAAGAGACTTCTTTCCCAGCCACCTCTCCTGGGCCTCAAAAGGAAACTGCTAAATGGGCCCTGTCACTCAGTTTCCCTTGATCAAAGTAGTTTAGCATCATCTGCTCTGGGCTTTCCTCTCTCAGGGTGGGTTGGGGTGGGAAAAAAGAATGGGGAGGGGTTGGGGTTGAACTATGTAGCGCCTTTCCAACCTGCAGCCCTGCTACCCCTGAACCTCCTCCCCAACCATCCCCACCTGGCTGTGTTCATCTCCCTATTCCCATTTCTAGCCATAGAGTTTTACACCATGGGGCTCAGGGCAGGCAGAAAGTTGAGAAGGATATGCTTGGAAAACTGAAGTGGCCCAAAGCCACTTTGAGGGGGGTGTTTTGAGCCCTCCACTTCTTTCCAATCACAGTCAGATCAGTATTTCTTTATATAGCAAATTAGTGCCTGTGAGTTTTGGCTAAAAGATCATTCAAGACCCCAATATCCCCTGTAGCTGAAATGTATAATCGATCGATACTTCTTGAACAGAGTGGGGGAGGGAAACAGCGACTAGGTTTCCTTAACAGTAGCAGAATTTAAGGGCCTACTTCTAGCCTGAATTCTGAGCAGGTTATGGCCAGAACTCAAGGCCAGGTTATTTCTGGCAGTTGCACAGGGTCGTTATCCATCCAGGGATGATGGTGTACCAGTGGTCACGGCTTTTGTCCTGACTTCCTCCGGAGGGTAGGGAAAACAGAGGCTGGAACTACCCGGTCTCTGCCTAAATGTCCACGCACGCACCTAGCCGGCAGGACTGGGCAGCAGTTGGGTTCCTGCTTTCCATCCCAGGACGTTTCATCCTCCTTCCAAGTTCCATACCCCCGACAGCAGACACTGCTCCGCGCGTGCTAGAAAGCGCCCCTCCACCCCCACCCCGTACCCCACCCCTAGGCAGCGCGGCTGCGGCCGCCCCGCCCGCGGGCACCTGGAGCGCCCGGGCAGGAGTCGGCACGCACGCGGCCCGCCTGCCCCGCCCCCCCACCCGCGCATTCCCCGAATTCCTGCGGGCGGAGCCTGGGCCCGGGTGGGGGAGCGGCGCTCAGAATCCTGTAGGGGCACCGCCGTGAAGGGGGGAACCAGCTGGGGGGATGCTCTCACTGTCCCACTTGGTCCCTTCCCTACGAGGCCTCGTACTGCAGAAAAGCGAGCCTCAAATGCTCAAGAAACTGGGACTCATGAGACAACCAGGGGGTTGAATTTATCAGGAATGAGGAGCTCTGGTTCATTTGAAGCCCAGTAGGAAGGGGAAAGCGCTCCGGGGTCCGCCCCCATCCATCCCTCTGGTTTCTTTTCTAGTCCTGCATCTCCGCCTCAGACCCCTGAGCACCGGCACTTTGGGCCGTCGGGGCAGTCAAGAACCGAATGTGGTGACGGGTCCCTTCCCGCGCCTGGCCAGTTCTCTCTCACTCACCGAAGTAGTCCTCTCTGGCCTCTGGCTCCCGTATCCGGGCCCGGGGAGCCTCTGGAACGAAAGGACCTGGCGGCTCCTCCAGACCTGACGGCTCAATCCCCGAGGGTTCCCCGCGGGCGCCGGCTTCTCGCCCACTGGTGCCCACCGTCAGGCGCAGTAATGCTGTTAGCTCATCCTGGTATCGGGCGCCCGCGGCGCAGTCCCCGTAGCCGGTCACCGAGTGTCGTCCGGGTTGCACCCCCCGTCTCTCCAAAGGCCCGGCCGCTCCCACCGCGGCCCCGGCTAGAGCTCCAGGGCTGCCCAGGGCTGGGGGATATGAGTGGCGGCTTTCCTGACAGCCGAACCCCGCGGGCCGATGAGCGCACAGTCGGTCCAGGGCGGCATGGAGCTCCGGGTAGGCGGACGGGACCCCTCCGGGGGAATAGCCTGCCGGTACCCCAGCCAGGGGTGGGCCAAACAGACACGGCCCCGCGGGCAGGGGGCTCCCGTGGCGCTGGTCGTAGCCCATGCTGATGCCGCTGGTACGATTGCTGCAGGGCCGGCTGCCTCCGGCTCCGCCAGCCCCTGCCCCGTCCAGCAGCAGGCTGCCCCGGGGGCTGGACGGCTTGCTCGCGTCGCTGGCTGAGCTACTGGCGAAGCTGGAGCGAGGACTTAGGGCTGGTGCTGTTGTCTCCAGCCGAAAATCAGGGGGCAATGACTGAGGTAGAGGCAAGGCCCGGGTGGGCGGCGGCCCCCCGGGAAAGGAGCCTTCGTAGCGCTGCGCCTCAAAGGAGCCGCGCGGATTCCGCTCAGTGTCCAGGGGGCCCTGCTCCCGGGCCGGCTCCAGTGGCTCATCCCCGGGTCCCCCAGTAGCTCCTCGGGGCCCTGATTTCCTAGGTCCCCCCAACCCACTCAGGCGCCCCTTGCCCGGACCGGGGGTCCCATCAGACCCAGACCGGCTAGATTCACCCTTTCTGCGGCCGAGCTTCTCCAGCAGACGACTGGCTTTCTCCCCTAACCGCTCCATGTCCTCGGGCCTGCGGCCTCCAGCTCCCTCCCCGCCCGGCACCCGGCAGCTTCTCAGCGGCCGCTTCTCCTTCCCTGCGGCTGGACTCCGGTTCCCCAGGGGCACGGGGTAGGCACAGGGGCTTAGCGGGCGGCCCGGATGCCCGGCGCCAAGAATCCCGCAGCATCCCCCAGCGGGAGGGGCTGCGTCCCCCCGCGCATCTGGGGTTAAGCGGGGCTAGAAGGGCCTGCAGCCGCAGCTGTCCCGTCCGCAGGTCTATCTGTTCACGAGTTGACTCGCCAGACCGCCCCACTATCCCCGGCCCCCGCCCCCGCCCCCCTCGCTCTCTCGCTCGCCTCAGACCGAACTTCTCTCCCAAACTTTTGTCTGCCTGGCCGGATCTACTTTCCCGGAGGGGCGGAGCGCGGTGTGTACGGGAGCGACTGGGGTGTCCGCGCAGGGATCTCTGGTGTGTGCGTGTTTTGGGGGGTCGCTAGTGCTAACTGCCCTGGAAGTGGAGATCTGCGAACCGGACGAGAGAGGAGGACAAGGGGCAGTTTGGACAGCTGCCACTACGACACTCAAGAATTTGGAACAGGAAAGCGTGGGGAGGGAAGGGGACGGGGACTCTTTGTTTGCAGTTGGAATGCGCGGAGGAGCACGGTGGAATGTCACGGTCCGAGTCCGGGCGAGGGGAGGCATGTTCTGCGCAAACACCGTGACTTTGTTCCTAGTGTGGGGACTGGGGGAGAGATAGAGACTGGTACAGAAGTGGTGAAACAGGGAGACGGCAGTACAGAAGAAGACAAACAGAAGGAAGAAAGGCAGATTCATAAAGAGGTTCAGACGTGTATGTATGTAAAGACAGCTCTGAAAGGCGAGGAAGCGCACGCAGAAAGGTGGAAGTAGCGAAAAGAAAGGGAGAGCCAGAGTAAAGGAGAGTGTGGATGGTGCAGAGACCAAAGGATATATAGACAAAGGAAAGGGCAAGTTTGTCCAGAGAGAATGAGAGACATAAACTGCAATAAAAAGACACCACTTTCTGGACCCAAAGTTTTGTGATGGTGCCGAGGGAGGGTGGGAAGAAGAGGGATTTTGTGTGTTCGTAAAAGCAGTGAAAAGGAGTGAGGAAAAGGTTTGGGACTAATCTCTACTTTTAGAGGGAGGAAGGGAGATTTAGCATGTATGTAAAAGCAGTGAAAGGGAATGAGAAAAAGGTTTGGAACTAACCTCTACCTTAAGGGTAGGACAGTTAGAGCGATAGACAGACACCCCCTGGTGTTGGGAAATGAGATTTTTAGCAAATATTCCAGGTGACTGTGGGGATCACCGAAGGCCTGGTTTCAGGGCTGGCGAATACCCTCCCCCCTTGGTTGGCCCACAGAAGATTGGTGATAAAGAGTAAGTACTAACTTAAGAGGAAGAAAAGAAACGCCATTTAGAGTAAATAGCAAGTAAAAATGGTCAGGATGGAAAAGAAAAAGAGGCTGATATTGACCATTCTAGAACGATCAAGAATAAAGAAAAGAAGACACCCTGGTTGAAGCTAAACATGCCTAAATTAAATACCAGCCAACTGATATTTTTTGCCCAAACTAGCCCATCAGGGGCAAGGGGCAGAGGAAATAGAATGGAGAAGGAAAATGACTCCTTTGTATTTATATAGTAAATGAGTATGAAAATTATATGCAAACAAATCATGCATATTGTTTTCATATCAACATTTTGAACACCTTTTATACTCTTAGTGTAGCCTTAGGGAATGGGGAAAGAAAGGAGGTTAATATCTTGTGGGAAATTAATTTGGAACAAACTATTTGGTATCTTTGTCCTAGCTGCATTGTCTCCCTGACCTTCTCTCTCCTGAAAATCAGCCTGTTTCCCTGGTCAAGCCTACAGCTTTTCTCTGATCTTGAGGAGAGTTTACTATCAGACTGTAAGCGGGGAAGACTGAAAGCACTTGTAACAGAGGGAGCTTTCAAGTTGCATCTAGAATCTGCTGTGAGCAACATCTTCAGAACTAATCATAATGCTTTCAGTCCTTTCCTGTTTCCAGTTGGGAAAGGAGAACCTAGATTCTTCCTTTCAATTACTCACATCCAAAATATCCACATATCTCCTAATATTTGGCTTTGACCCTTTGGGGTAAGGGTAAGAGAGTTAAATCTTATGAAAAGTTGAGAAACCATTAAAGGAGGCCCATCCAAGAGCTAGTGGTTGGCAACAATGGGCACAGTTGGGATGAAGAGCCAGTATTTTCAGGGGGTAACAGGAAGCAGAGAGGAATGAGGGAAGGAAGCGTACACTGACACAGCATACTCCAGTAGTGCTCATGACCCCAGGGTAGCCACTCCACAGTCTGAACTGGAGCTGGGAGCCCCACAGGCTCTCTTCATCCCCAAGACTTTAATTACAATCTGCCTATACAGATTACTGCCTAATCCATATCTCTAACACAGACTTTCTTGGACCAAAAAATTCAACTGACTACCAGCATCTCCACTGGGTTGCCTCAGAGGCACCCAACACTAAACCAATCTCATCTTCCCTGCCTCCTGAAACTAGCTCCTCCAGCATTCCCTGAATAAATGGTATCATTAACCACTTAGCTGCTTAAGCCAGAAACTTGAGCATCAACCCTCTGTCCTCCTTCCCCCTTAACCTCAAATCAACCAAGTCCTATCAATCACCAAGTTCTATCAATTCTGCTTCTCAAATATCTTTCAAATCAGTCCTTCCCTCATCATCACAATGTATGTCCGGTCACCATCTTTTCTCTCTTAAACCAGTGCAGGAGCTTCCCAGCCAAGGCTTCCTCCCTTCAATCCATCTTACACCCTAAGGTCAAGTGATTCTTCTAATACAGATGTTTGTCAAGTGATGATGGGGTTACATCTGGATAAAGTTTATCTGATAAACCCCTTGTAAATTGAAAATATCGTAAGGTGAAAGTGTATTTTCACCTTACGATATTTTCAACTTACAATGGGTTTATCTGGATGTAACCTAATAGCAAGATGAGGAGCATACACAGTGCATATCACTTTTGCATCACTGTAAAGTTGAAAAATCATTAAGTTGAACCATCATAAGTAGGGGACTGTCCAATCACACACAAAACTGATCATTTCATTTCCAAGCTTAAAACCTTTCAATGATCTCTCATTGCCCTTGAGCTAAAGTCTATAATCTTTAAGATGTTTTACAAGGTTTGTACCTCTCCAGCCTCTCCTCTCAGCATTATCACTTCCCCAAACTGGTCTGCAATAGAATTAGACCTTGTCCATAATCTCTTGTATCTGGACTTTTGTACCTGCTGTTTCCTGTGTTTGGAACACTCTCAGCTTCCCTTTCCCTTTTCCTGGCTAACCCCTCCCATTTTAGGAATCAGTTTAAACATTACTTCTTCTGAGAAGCCTTTCCAGATTGCAGGGGTAGGTTAGCTACCCCTGCTGTATACTGCCATAGCACCCTGTACGCCCCCATGGTCACCCTTACCACAGTTCATTTCATTGCCTACTCAACTGCCTGGCTTCCTGACTAGCCAATAGAACCTCTGATCAGCATCTAACCTTTATCAGTGTATCCATAGCACCTAGCACAGTACCTTGACATTAGTAAGCAATCAATATTTGTTGTATGGCTGCATGAATGAATATAGAATAATTTTTACTTCTCAATCCAGTCAAAATGCGCGTGTGCACACATACACATATCCCTTCCCTAAAATGCAGCCTGGTTAACAGGACTAGGAAATAGCTACAAAGCTATATATTCAGCGTGGTCACACATTGTGAGAGAAGCTGCCAGTGAGATATGGGAAGTCCTTAAGCTTTAATTTGCTCATCTGTAAGATAGGAATAGTAAAATCTTCCTTATATAATTCAATAAACAATAGCCACTGTATCTAGATCCCAATTCCCAAACATTGAACCCATGTTCTCTTGCTCAGAAGAATCAAGCCCATAATTGAAACTGCCCACCAGGTGGCAGTATTTCTCTGGACTGGTCCTGTTCTGCTTTCACTGCAGAGCAAGACCAGCAGTCATGGGGAAGCAAAAGGTACAACCTGGGCTGCTTCCCCAGAGCTTGGGTGGAACTGGGCGGAGGCAGAAACAACTCAGAGACAGAGCATATGTCAAGAAGGCCTCATGTTTCTTAGACCCATCCTCCTCCTTTTCTCATCCCAGGCTCCTCTGAGGCACTGTTTATGCTGAAGAATAAGCATTTTCTGGCTTGCCATTCACAGTGGGGGGGAGTTTCTCCCCTTTTAGATAAATCCTTTTATCCCACCATATCTTCCAGCTTCCACTTCCAATGGAGACTGTGTTAAGAAGAGAGGCAGATTGCTTTCTCAGACTGCAGAGGGCACCTCGTTACTCTGAGAAGCCCCCTGGCTGCCCATTTCTGGGACATGGGGAGTGGCAGAAGCCAGAGTTATTCGCGGCTACAGATTTCATTCATCCTTTTCCACCTTGATTTCAATGAATGAGTTCAAGTCAGGACAGCAGGTTTTGTGGGGTTGGTCAAAAGATGGGGAGACAGGAGCATTCTCATCGCCTCCCTCATCTTCCTCTTCTTGGAAATTAGGATTGTAAAGTTCTGGTGGAAGGAGCTGGGCTTCAGCAGAAGGCAGTCTGTCTGAGGGAGGCCCATACACACGGTTGGCTTTGGTGCCATGTTTAGAGTTAGCATCCAGGTGGTAGCAGAGCTCTGTGAGGCGCTGGGCCCGGAAACGGGGAGGGCGGGCCACCCAGACGCCTGGCTCGTTAAGGCTGTCCTCTTCATCTGACATTAGCTCTTCTGTCACATCCTTCCACAGGTGTTGGTCTTCAGGTCCAAAATGCCTCATGATACTGGATCGGTTGGCAAAAAGCTAAGGGAGGAGCCCAGGACAAAGATTAGGAAGAGAAACAGATTGGATTTGGAAAAAGAGTTTGAGTGGGGAAGGCTGTGTAAGATCAGTGCCTAAGAGAACCCAGTCCCCAAGTCAAATCTTAGAACTGGCTCATCCTTCTTCTCTGCCTACATCCCTGGCTCTCAATCCTATTCTCAGATGCTGTATCCTCTGCCCCTTCCCACTGTGGCTTAGGATTTAGAGTTTAGCATCTTGAAAGGAAGGCCTAGAAACCTACCCGGTATCGGCGACTTCGAAGTTTCTTCTCCTCTTTTTCCTTCAGGCCTTTAAAGGGGTTCAAGGAGTTGCGGTACTCGCGCCTCTTAGTAAGGAAGTAGGCCACACAGGCTCCTGGAGAGGGGGCAGGGACAGAAGCAAGAAGCAGAGTCTTCTAAAACAGTGGTCTTCAGCCCGTTTTTCTGCCCTAACACTACTGAATGGGAAGTTGGGAATCAGTATTTAGACGATGGGCTTTCTTGGCATACGCGTCAGCATCTATTCACTCCCTTTTGGTTTAGCTCTCTTTGTCCACCTCCACCTCCAACACTAGCTCCTCTAGATTATCTCCCACTGGAAAAAGAAAACTCCAATTGCTTCTGCATTCCCTCTCCCCTAGCCCCCACCAATTAAACCTACCCCTGTTGCTACTCTGACAGCAGATTACAAGTACTTTCAGCAGAAGCTTTCATAACACTTTAGGGTTAGCTCTTCAGTCATTTTAACAGAAGAGAGCAAACAAAGTAGAAAGCCTAGGATGTAATATTAGGGACAAAAGGGCAGGCCTGGCTTTGACTTCTTCATAACACCTCAGCTTCAGGCCTGGCATAAACAAAATGCATGATGGTGTTCTAGCCCTTCTCTCATTTTCATTTCAGACTGAGTAGAAGAATAAAAAGGCAATTTGAGGTAATCCTATGAATATATTGTAGGTGAGAAGAATAGCCAAAAAAAAAAGAAAAAGATTTTAAATCCACTATTTTCAAAACCACCCAAATCATTTCCATTATGCCTCTTCCCCTCTGACCAAGAATGTGTGAGTATGAGGGGCAGGGGAGAAAGGATGGGCTGGGAATTAAAAGGTGAGTTTTTCTTACCTTTCAGCTCCTTATCAGTGTAATTGTGGGGACTGGTCACCAGCTCCTGCTTGAGCTTTTCCAGAAGGAACTTCACTACTGAAATATTCCAAGAGGATTTGATGCTGCCAGAAACAGAAGAGAGTGAATAAGGCAGTCAGCTTTGAAAAAATAGACAAACAGAGATACCCAGCACTAATCAACTTTATGGCATATCCCTCCATGGCCTAAGACAGGATAAAAGGGACAATGGTGAGGTCAAAGCCTTAGTATCATTGTTGTACTGGAGCATATCCCCCTCGACTTCCCTCTCCTTTGCAAAGGATCTTGTGATTATTTTTCCTCAAGGGGACCATACCTTTCAGACCCATTGAATCTCTTGTCATTGGTGATGTGGTTATGCACATTGTGGACCAATTTCTAGGGGGAAAAACAAAACAAAAACAACAGAATCAAGCCAGGAGTGGATACTATGAAAACTCTCCTCTGGTCCCTAGAAGTAAAAAGGCATTGTCCCTGTGGAGTTCTCTGCCTGAATACTTCCCACAGTGTAAGTACTATATTTGTAGATGCCCTTTCTAAGCCAGAGAGCCTAGCCAAGTTAGTATTTCTAATGTTCTAATGTAGTCTTTTCTTTTCTTATAATTTGTGTCAGGATTCCAGGATCACCCCTGGTCTTACTTCTGCTCCTGAGTAATGTGGTCACTAGAGTAGAGGGTCTCAAACATTTCTGTGAACATACCTCTAATGGCAAGGAGAGAGCAAAGATATACCAGGACTACTGCAAGTAGACATTTCTTGAAGTCTCCTACTCTTGCAAATTTCACATTTGTCTTCAAAATATATCTATATTTATTTTAATATAAAGATGTCATCTGAAATCTTCTAGTGAAATTGATGACTCAGGAAGATGCCTCAGGTTTTTCCATGGCTTTATATATCCCTTTGCACATTACCACAAATCTCAGGGGTATACACACCATAGTTTGAAAAACAGAAATCTAAAACAACAGAGATGCGAATTGGAAAGGACCTAGGAGACTATATCACCCAATCTCCCTTTTACATCATTAAACAAGC
This sequence comes from Cheirogaleus medius, assembly GCA_008086735.1. NCBI lineage: Eukaryota > Metazoa > Chordata > Mammalia > Primates > Cheirogaleidae > Cheirogaleus > Cheirogaleus medius. The sequence goes on along the minus strand of VBSM01002121.1, from coordinate 37,114,043 downwards.
TGTCTTTCAGTTTTGCTTATACATGTCTAATAATGGGTTCTCCTTTTTGAGTCAGCTTATTCTAGTGTTGAATATATCTAATTGTTAAAAAGGTTTGCCTTAGATGCTTCAAAATCTAACCCCAGTTTTGCCCATAATAGCACCTGAAATATTTGAATATAGCTTTCATGTATTTCTCAAGTCTTATCTGGCCTAAATACCCCCAAGTCCTTCAAGCACTCTTCATGACATAGTTTCCAGACAGACTCCTCATCAGACTATGAAGCTCTCTGGTGTTCCAGTCTCCCTCTTACAAAATGGCACCTGGAACAGAATCCAACTCATCAGTTGAGGTCTGGCCAAAGGGAGCATTACTTCCATGAGTGGAACCCTGTACTTCTAGGAATGAAACCTAAGACGGTGTTACCTTTCTCAGCAACATCACTCCCACTCACCGTGTCACAGGGTTCACTCATGGCGGGCTTAGAGTCAACTCAAGTCCATTTTTCACATGGATACTGTCTCTACCATTCTGCAACTGGTTTTTTGAACTCCAATGTTGGATTCTACACTTCCTTCTATTAAATTTAGTTTTGTTGTTTCTAATTATATTTTCATCTCAAGTTCCCTCAGTCAATGAAAGTTACCCAGTCCCAAACTGACAGATTCCTATCCTGGTCTAAAGGCTTCAGCTCCATATTCAGAAATGCCCAATTTATCCTTCTGCCTCTACGGCTGACTGACCATACCAATTTAGGAACATACTGTCAACTCCAGGTTAGGGTCTCCACTCTATAAAAAGGACTGTTGTTATACTAGCTTCATATTTGACGTGGTTAATTTTACCTCTTAGCAGTTCAAACTTAAGAAATCATAAAGGAATGGGTGAATGTTTCAGAAAGTATTTGGGAGAGTTTCAAAAAAAGAAAAAGGGAGTTGTATACCTTCCAACTCAAGTGGCTTGGAAGAGATCAGCTGATAAAAATCAAACCAGGCTTGAAGTGGAAAGGGAAAATACTCTAGACAATAATAAGTGTTAAGACTGTAAAGGCTGCTGGCTCACATACCTCCTGAGTGAGCTAAAAATAAATACATTTCCCCAAGAGGTGGCTGGGATCTGCAGCATTCCATGGAATTAAGAGTTCTGGTTTGGTGCTTTTGGTTCACAGAATCCCTAGCAGCAATCCACAGGAGCCCCAGCAGACTGGAGGGGTGTCTCTTTGATTCCTTCCCAAAGCTAAAGATTGGAATAATGAAAATCTGCAACTATCCCTCCCCCTCTAAACCCATAGTCTGGCATAAGAATATTTTAAACCTTCCTCTGTGATGGGCAGCAAAATTCCCTGACTGGTCCTCTAGATCCTTCTCAAGCACAATAACAGAGAAAGCATGATGAGTGAGCATATTATCCACCTGGCAGTCCCTCAGTTCTACCAAGCTCTCCAAAAGGAAGGAAGAAGCCAGGCCTCAGCACTATACCTCTCTCTGGAGGCAGGAGGCAGTAGGCAGGAGTGGAATGGAAATGATGGAAAATCTTGATTTTATGCAAATTATAATTATTACACATATATTTATGATGTAAACACTATGAAATTTTGGGAAATCCCTTGAAATGCACTTCTAGGCACCCACCTCCAATCCTATTACTGGCAGCAGGAGTGGCCCTATTGGGCCATAAATCCATGACAGGGAAACTAAACTCATCCCCTGTTCTTGATAAGTGAGGAGATGTCCCTGAACATGACCAAAATTCAAAATGAAAGTTAGAAACAAGTTGATTCTGATTATGAATGGGTGTCTTCCCGAGGGTGGGGGGAGAATCCATCAGTGTAAAAATAAATCAAATGTGGCCAGACGCGGTGGCTCACGCCTGTAATCCTAGCACTCTGGGAGGCCGAGGTGGAAGGATCGCTCAAGGTCAGGAGTTCAAAACCAGCCTGATCAAGAGTGAGACCCCGTCTCTACTAAAAATAGAAAGAAATTAATTGGCCAACTAAAAATATATAGAAAAAATTAGCCGGGCATGGTGGCGCACGCCTGTAGTCCCAGTTACTCGGGAGGCTGAGGCAGAAGGATGGCTTGAGCCCAGGAGTTTGAGGTTGCTGTGAGCTAGGCTGACGCCACGGCACTCACTCTAGCCTGGGCAACAGAGTGAGACTCTGTCTCAAAAAAAGAAAATAAAAGGAATAAGGAAGTAATATAAATAAAGGAGGCATAAATGGTAATCGGCTTTGTAACAAGAAGAAATGGAATCTACATAATGATGGGAGTTAGGCTGGATATGAGTGGTGACTTCCACTCCCAACTAGGACTCTCCAGTTACTTCACATCAGCCGTTATCCAGAGAATGGAAACTCATTACAGTCAATGTGAACATTATATGGCTGAAGAACATAACATCCTCATGGTTATCAGAAAGAAGTTTTGGGGCACAGAGTTGATCCAAAAGACTATAGTCACCCTAGAAAGTTTCTCAATCTCCATACCATTAACTTTTTGAGGTGGATAATCCTCTGTTATGGGGGGCTGTTGTGTGCATTGTAGGATGTTTAGCAGAAGACCCAGCCTCCACCCACTAGATGCCAGTAACATTCTCATTACCTTTTCCTGCACCCCACCAGTGGTAACCAGAGATGTCTCCAGACAATTCCAAATGTCCCCTGCGGGCAAAATCACCCCAGGTTGATAACTGCCCTAGATCTCTAGGTCTGTATCAGCTGCCAGCCACTCCAAGGAGGTTTCGGTCAGACCTGGTTCAGGCCAGTCCCTTCCCTGCCAAGTGCTCTTGGAATGACTAGACTCTCTAAACCTTTATAATTGAGCTGTTTAGTGGCCCTCTGTATCTTTGAGGTTTGTAACCACCTGAGGACAGCTTGGCTTTTCCACCCAGGGGGCCCCTTGCCACTGACCCTGCACACTAGCTAAATTTGCAGGCAGTTCACAGTGCTACCTTTTGGTGATCAATCTGTTCAATTCCTTAAAGATCTTCCCATTAGGATTATTAGAACACTGTGAGATTCCCTTTTCTTTAAAAGGAAGATATCATTTTACCTGGAAAAGCCTAGAAGCTCAATTTATAGCAGGGGAACTGCCTATCCCTAGGGTTACAGCATAATCTCTCTTCTAGCCCCTCCCACTCCAGTCAGATTCAGTATACCATTCATTCATTATGGAAGGCTTAAAATCAACCCACCCTTCACTATTCCCTTATCTCTCCAGACTGAAGAAAAATTTATAGAAATTGAGCTCACTCACAGAGAGTACCAGATCCCGCTTGCGCCTGGAATTCTTCTGCCCGCTTCCTCTGGTCCTACATGGAGAAGCAGTAAACCCTAGAGAGTGTCTCAGCTCGCCAGTGCTGCCAGGGGCTGACTCTTCCAAGGCACCGTCCAAGGCAGCAGCAACATTGAGCATGTCCTCGGGGCGGGGTAGTGGCAGCTTGGTTCCATTTTCTGGCCCTGTCTCTGAGGTTGCCCGCTGGATAGCCAGTTGTGTGGCTGGTGAGAGCTGCTTGGCATAAGCAGGGACCAGCACTCGCTGTACTGCACCCTCAGAGGCCACATAGTCATCCACCAGCTAAGAGTATAAAAAAGAATAGCTTGTTAGCCGGCCAGGCATAGGGGAACCTGGTCAACCATCATTCTCTGGCCACAAACAGTGAACAGAGAATAGAAAGAAGGGTGGAATCTAGCACAGTCTCTAATGGTCAACGGCTTGTTTCTCTGGGACTCCTATGAGAGTGTTGAGTAAGTATTTCTTGTGTGTACAGGGCCTCTCATGTTGGGTCATTACCGCAGGGCTGCTCACAAGGACAAGATATGTTCCTGATGCTGCATTTGTGAGTAGTCATTTATGATTTGGTCTTGGGTATAAGAAATGCAGCTAGGTAAGTTTTGTTTAAAAGGGATTAGGGAAGGAAGTGATGGCAAGAAAGGGGAACCAAGCAAGAGAAGGAACAAGAAAATAAAACAATAACAACAATAAAGAGGTGAAATAAAAGAAAAATGAGAGCAAAGGAGAGAGATACAAAGTCAGAAATCCCTAGAGAGGCTGAAACCGACAGCTCCCCTCACCTACCCTCCAGCCCAGGGCCAGTCTGTTCCCTCATCTTCATCCTGCCCCTCACTGCCTGTGCCCTCACTCAAGGACACACAGGGCAGGGAAAGGAAGGAGGGAGCAAGGCAGAAGGAGGAATAAAGGGGGGGGGATCTCTGCAGCCAAGAAAACAAAACAGTGAAAGTGGGAAAAAAAACCCACACACACACAGAAAGAAGCGGGGGAGGAGGCTGAGATTTATAGACCTGTGAGCTGCTTTCTGCGCTGTGAAATCTAATTCCATCCTGTTGGCTTGGAAGCCTTCCCTGCCTCAAAGAACCCACAGCTCAGGGCAATGGTACCCTCCTGCTTCCTACCTCCCAGGTCCTCCTCCCTCAGGCCCGAACCACAGAGAGTCCTGACCTGACCCAGCCAGGGCTGAGCAGCAGTGGCCATGCCCACACGGGGTGTCTTCCGGAGAACAGTGGCCAGTTGCTGTGTTACACTGGAGGGGAAGAGGGGAGTTTATGTATTCATTTCTCAGATCCAGCAGATGGGCTGGGAGTTTTATCCCTCCCATCTACCCTGTGTGTTCTGCTCCTTTACTCTTTATTGGGTGTCTATGCCTTGTCGTGGGGGGCGGAGGGAGAGAGGGCGGACGGAGAGTAGAGTAGAGGAGATTGACAGACCTCCCGCCGGCTCTCAAGTGGCATCACATCTGTTAGTTTCCCACCTCTATGGTCTCTACAGTTGCTCTATCTCCCTTTCAGACTTCTGTGTGTGCCAGTCTGCAGTTCTTACTCCACTCAGCCAGGATTTTCCTGCTCATATGGCCCTTGAGCAGTATAGAAACTGAAATAGCACAATGTACTTCTACGTCTTTTCCTGCTCACAAAATATGCTCACTTGCTTCTTTCTTTTCTTCCTTCTCTTCCTATATGTTATTCTCTTACTAGTAACTCTTAATTGTCCAGTTCTTTTTCACCTTTTATTTCCTTTCCTCTACTTCCCTCCCACCTTACCTCATAGTCTCTCTCCCATGTAAATTCTCTTCTTTTCATAGACTCACCTTTCTTCTACGCTCCTTTTTTCCCACTTTTTCTCCTTCCCTCCCTATACCTGTCTTTACCTTTGTCCTCGCACTTTTTCCTCCTGTCCCTCCACCTCTGCCTCTCTTCCCTCTCATTCCCATCTCTCTTTGTACTGAACTCCTCTTGGCAAGCAGAGGGCCCACGATAAAATATGAATGAGCCGTCTGTGCACGGCAGGCACTCTCGCCCGGAGAGGCAGAGCCCATGGAGCAGCAGAGACAGCTGCGGAGGAGAAGGTGCCATGCGAGCCATTGAGAGGGAGGGAGGGAGGGGCAGGTACTCACCACACACACCAAAATAATGACCTTCCACCAAAGAGCCTCAGGGATCAGGAAGAAAAATAGGGGTGCTATCTCCAAAAGCAAAGGAAACTTGGTACTGTTTCGTTTTACCACAAAGAAAGATTTAAAGATGGGGAAAAAATAGATAAGAGAGAGGGGAAAAAAAGAGCGAAAGGCCAGGCAAAGTGCTAGGGAGCAGCAACCCTCTGCCATACTCACGGGATTGAGCAGCGGGGCCCCCTCGCTGGCTGCCAGCGCGCATCCCGGGAGCCGCAAGTCTCTCTGGGTGGCTGGGAAGCCCAGAGGCCCAGGCCCCACAGCCGAGGCTGCTCCCAGCTGCCGCAGCTCTTCGATCACCACTTGCACGCCGCTGCCCACGCTGTCACACTCCTCTTCCACGGCAGACAGAGTCTTGCACGCTTCCCCGGGACTCTCCTTGAGAGGCCCAGGCTCCTCAGTTGGGGAACTATGTGCCCGGCTTTCCCCGTCTTCGTCAGGGGTGGACACTTTCCCTTGCCTTAACTCACCCACTTCCTCCTGGAGACGTTTTAACAACTCATTGTTGGCCCTGGCAAGCCCCAGAGCGGCTTCAGCCAGACCCACTGCCTTATCCACCCGCTGGTAGATAATATGCAGGAGCTGCTCTGAGCTCTGCACGGCCAGGCCGTGTCCAGTCACTGTGATGGGGGTGCTGGGAGGAGGATTCCCGCCCTGAGAGCCTGCGCTGCCCCCGCCAGTCTCACTCTTACAGCCACAGCAGCAGCATCTGGCCTCGCTGCCACTGGGAGGGGAGAAGAGAATGGTGGCACTGAAGGACATGGCTGATGGGGCAGTAACAACTGTGCTCACGCTGCTGGGCTGCTCCAAAAGGACTTCCAGTCAGCCGGACTTCACAAGCTCGGTGGGAAGCACTGGTCTTTTTGGATTCACTGTCCTTTCTCAACAAGGATGGCCAGAGGAGCCCTGGCACCAGGCTGTGGGTTCTGTGAAAGAGGAGTAGGCAAGCCCTGGAGGCGCACACAGTCCATGGCTTCCTGTCCTCAGCCTGCGGAGGGGAGAGAGATGCCTTCTTCTATCTGCAGATCCTGCGTTCCCCTAGCACAACACACTGGGTGATGCCTACAAAGGCCTTCCGGATGAACACAGTTTCAGAGGGTAGGGGGCATTCTTCCTGTACCCCAGCACAGAACCCCCCACCACTGCAATCTAAGGAGCAGAGAGGGGACTCAAAGGACCCACCAGCATCTGGAAAGATTAGAAGATTAAGGAAGAAAATGTAGATCTGTCTCCCCCTCCTCCTCCTCCTCCTCCTCTACCTCACTATCTTTACTGTAATAACAGCATTGCATTTCACTGCTTTGACATTGTTCTTTAAGGAGTTCAGAACACTTCATGTACGTTACCTCATCTACACAACAGCACTCGAAAACACACATTACCCCAGGTAATGCAGAGGAGTTATGTCTTTTTCAAGGTCAGAGGAAGACAGCAGAATCCAGTTATTGCTACTTTCAATCTAGTGTTGTATTATTTTTTAACTGATACCACTTTTTGTTGACATAAACGATCATGATTCTACCCTCTCTATAATTTTCATACAGATGCATTCAGGGTAAGACTCCTGAATAAGGAATATGTGGATCACTGCAGCCCTCAGCATGTCACCAGCCTCTCACTATTACATCATTAATGCTTTGGGGATGAGGGTAGGGAAATGAAATGAAAAGTGGGATCAGGGAATTGAAGTGGGGTAACCCAGGGCTGTGCAGCCCCCTAGCTGACCATTGTATACCGGGGACTGCAGCCCCTGCAATGGAAACTAGCTGTTCTGAGTCCTCCAGCCAAATGCCCAGAGAAATACCTCTGGGGCCCCTCCTCTCCACTTCTTATGGCCCTGGAGGGAGGAGCAGAAGCTCAATAGGAATGTCTGACAGCCAGGCTACCACTTCGCCCACATGACCAGCCTCATAAAAGGAGAAACCAGAATGTCAGTAATAAGCCGAATTGCCTCTCCTTTGAATGACTGTAGTTAAGCAACTGAACTACTCCGGGAGAAAAAAAAAGAGGAGGGTTTGATTTGTACCACTGAAAACACTCCAAGGAACTTAATAAATATTGTCATTTTCTAAATGATACTTGATTATAGAAAAAGAATCCTGCTTGAAGCTCCATAAGTGACAAAACCTTAAGTATGTTTACAAATTCCTCCAGAGATACATTTCTCTTTTACCCTGTAAATTATATCAGAATATCACAATTAAAAGGAGAGGAGGAGGTTACGAGAATTTTCTCTATATTGAAGGCTGGGTTTTTGGGGGGGGGGGGGATCGGCAAATTTCATTTCAGAAACAGGCTATATCAATGCCTCTGAGGTACTAAAACATAAATCTGACAATGCATTTTAATTACATTTGGTTATTAAAGACTAGTCTTTAATTTGCTCTTTCTACCCTTTATATTGAAGAAATGGCTTTTCTGTGCCTGATTATTCACTTTTTGCAGGAACTTAAATCCATTTACAGCTTCCCTGTCATTAGAGTCACTGGAAGGCATAGCTAAACCTGAAACTAAAGGTTAAACCAAATTAAAACTAAAGGTTAAAGGAAAGCACTGAGCAATTCTATGCCAATTTAGAGCTGAATCATTTATGTATTCTTTTCCTTCCTAAATAAGGGCCTACACTGCTCCTGCAAGGTTTGTTTGTGTTTTTGGGTTTTTTTTAACTACCATTATGCAAGGAGTTTAATCATAACATGGATGCTAGAGAAAAAGAAAGTTATGTTTTGGTGATAGTAGATGATAATATACAAATGCTTGCCAATTGTGTTTAGTATTTGTAAAGTCAGAAATTAAGATACATCACATTGGGACACCGGGTTCTCTCATCCCTTTCTGGTACCAAACTGACATCTGCTATGCTCAGTTCTCTTGCCTACACGCTTACTCTTTCTTGCAAGAGGCCTGGGTTGTGCCTGCCTCAAGCCCTTCCCCTTCCCCTTCCATGGTCTTTCCTTGGTCATCTTTCCAAAACAGCACTGCACTGTAGGTAAAAGAAAAAAAAAAGTTCTCATTTGGCTGTACCACTTATGAGCTGTGTGAACCTGAGCAAATTATTTCACTTTTCTGAGTCCCGGGTTTTCTCATCACTGCCTAGTTTGAGTGTTGTTGTGAAGGTAACACATAATATATGTAAGGCACCTATAGTGTGCTGGCACATGGCCAGTGCTCCACACATAGTAGCTGGATGATATTATGATTATTCTCGTAACCTTTTGTGTTCCATTCCCAGACACCCATCCTGATTCCCTAATCCTGAATAAAATGCAGTGGCTTCAAATAGAATTTGGGGAAATTTTCCCCTACATTTTTTTTTTTTTTTT
>VBSM01002121.1:37061376-37079038 GCA_008086735.1 Cheirogaleus medius | reverse complement strand
TGACCTCGAGCGATCCACCCGCCTCGGCCTCCCAGAGTGCTAGGATTACAGGCGACCGCGCCCGGCCTGAACCAATTTTTAAGATTCGATATTCACTCTCTTTTCTCCCACCGCCTGGTGGAAATTATAATAAGTAATGAATTGCCTAAAAGGCTGATAGAAGAATAAAGAAGGAAAAACAAAGGACCCTGTTAATCCACAAACTGGATTCTCAGTTCAGCACCTGAATAATTGAGTCAATAGTAATTTACCAGCTCAGGGCCTGGAGGAGAGTTGAGGCCCCATAAGGATGTATCACGAGATTCTCTAACTTCAGCTTGCTAAAACAATGCTCTTTATTCAGGAATGTGCTATATTTCATTGCCTCTTCCTCCCTCCTTCATTTTTTAACTCTTTTGGGAACTATAACAAGCCAGGAGGTGGGCATATGTATGAAATGTTGCCTCCTGCTTTATGGTTCTATGAAGTCAGTGTCTGGCCTCCTTGTTGGATTCTAGCGGCAACATCTATCAACATCAGAATTACACTTTCCTGAGATGCCCCACTCAGCCCCTCCTCTCCCTCCGCAGACTCTGCATCACTGTACTTTTAATGCTGAAATTTGACAACCCTTTCCAAGCCCAATCATCAGAATGTAATGAAGCAGGAGATCTTTATCTGTGTCTCACACTTGGATGGCGTGGAAATGCAGAGTGCCTCTGTTTACTGAGCACGTATGATTTTGCATTCACCCCTGCAATGCAACTAGTCCTCCTTCTGGCTTTTAGTGGTTCTTTCACTCTGCGCTAATAGCATTTGTGCCTCCTTAAGGCACTTTCACATTTTACCTGGTTAGAAGAGTGCATTTATCTCCTACTGGATTGTAAGATTTTAAAGACAGATATTTCTCTACCGTTCATCTCTGTGGCCATTGCATGTTTAATACATGTTTGCCAAATGAACATGAAAGAATGACAACAATGTTCTTTCAGGCACAGAGGCTTAAAGCCCTGGATCATCTTTGACACTTCTCTTTTCCTTCACATCCAGTGGGTTGCCAGGTTCTGTTGATTCTTCCTTTGCAATATTTCTCACATTCTTTTTCATTGCAACTAATACCACCTTTGGCTTCTTAGTTCCTCATACTTGAATGGCTGAAATATTCTCCTAACTGATTTTATGACTCCTAACTGGGCCTAAACTATCACTCTAATTCATTACGTACAGCATCAGATTGATCTTCCTAAAGTATCATTTTAACGTTAACACTTACCTGCCTAAAAATGTTCTTTAAAGTTCAAGCTACTCAGCATGACATTCAAGGCCTTCCATGATCCATTCCCTACCTACCTGAATTAGTTCTTTGCTCTAGGATCCCTACTCATGGAAACCTCACAAAGGAGAAGTACAAAAGATAAGTGCTGTAGTTCAGAGGTTGGGTAGGAGGTCCGTGTAGACTGGGAAGAGATTGAGGGTCAAGGAAGTCTGGATTCATTTCTCTAAATAACAGTTGGGTCCCATTGCTCCTCAAACCCACAGCCTCTCCTTTCTCAGCCCATACCTGGGAAGGATTTTCACAATAGGCAGTATACTTAAGCGAGACTATGGGATAAGATTCAAATAGGTGAAAGGAAGGTGGGAGATGTGTTAGGAATAGAGTGAAAAGAGGTTATGATGGATGGATTTGGATTCGACTATAGCAGGCCTTAAGTACCAGCTTGAGGCAGAAGAGGTAGTTTTGATTTTATCTTATAGCTCTTCAAGGTTTCTTAGCAAAAGAGACAGAGGATTTGAGTGATGCCTTAGGAAAACATGTCTATAGGGAGGATGAGATTAGGGTGGGAGACTGAAGGGTGGCCAATTAGGAGGACATTCAACTGTCCAGACCTGACTTAATAATGGCCCAGCCTAAAGAGGTGGCAGTGCATCTCTATATAGAATCTAAGACTTAGTCTTTAGGAAGAGGACATATTCTTTTGTCTTCAGTAATATTCCCAGTTGGCCTTACACAAAGGAAGGGAGAAGAACTGGCTGGACCTTAGATGCCCTTCTTGTTTCTCCAGTCCTCCTGTGACGTGTTTACACTTGCCTTTGCTCCTGAGCTCCCAGGAAACTATGATGGCACAGCCCCATCCTCATGATGTCTGTAGGATCCAGGCTCTTTCCTTTCTGTGTGGGTCTGTTAAGGGCCAGCTGTCAGGGTCCTCCAACCCCACCCCTAGACCACCCCTGGTTGGTGTAAGACTTAGACTCAATGTTATGGGCTCAAGGTCAGTTGTTTTTCCTGCTCTGGAACTATTAATATTAACACAGACAGCTCTCTTGCCATTGTTAACTATTGGGCAGAAGAGAAACTGAAAGAGAGAGGGCCACTAGATCCTTTCAGCTACATCCTTAGGACTTTAATAAGTCAAAGAAGCTACGCTGCCAGAGAACTGTCAGGAAAGCTGTCTCTGTATGCAGATAGAGGACATATTTATCCACAAAGCTCCAGATTCTAGTTTCCCTTGCTCAGTAATCCACCTTTCTGGAAGGTGTCTGAGCCTTTTTCTGCTTTTCTCCATGCAAACTCTCTTGCTCTTTTCTCTTTTGTCCTTGCCTCAGTCCATTTTTCTTTCCCTGTCTTGTCCATAAGTTGAAAGTGTGAGTTGAGCCCCAGAATTCCCTTCTCCCACACCTCTGACGGTCCTGCAAGCCAGGAAGGTTTGCAGCATTCTATTCTATTACTGCAGAGCACCAAGTTGCCTTTACCTCCTCCTGGCAGGGAGCGCCCTCAGGCCAGGGAAGAGCCTCATCTGTCTTTGAATGCCCAGTGCCCTGCCTGGGCAACACAAGGGAACCCAGCCCTGCTCCTTCCACTGTGCCTGCTTTCCTTTGAGCTGCCCCAGCCCCCACCCCACTCCAGAGAGCTGGAGGATGACAGACAAGAGACTCTCTGAGTGACTCTCAGATGCATCATGGGCGACAGAAAGTGAAGGTCTGACTGATGGGGCAGCGTCTTCCCGGTGCTGGGGACTCCCCTGGTCTTATCCTGTCCCCGCTCAGGGGTCCTCTGAGGAGGAGGGGGCTGCTCCCTCAGCCAATCCCAGGGCGTGGTTTGGGGTTGGGAGAAATGAAGCGTCAGCTCACATGCCATCCTCACTGGTTCTGGCTGCAGCCCAGCTTCTCCATAGCGTCCCTCTCCCTCACCTGACCCCAGCCCACAAATCCCTGCCTTGCTTCTTCCAACTTTCACTCAGCACCAGCGATGGCTCTGCAGGATGTGTGCAAGTGGCAGGCGCCTGACACCCAGAGACCATCACCTCACCTGCCACAGTCTGGCGGCTGGGCTGTGCCCCGGGGCTGTGACCCTCAAGCCTTCCTGCAGACCCATGGCCCCCGGCTGGCCCACGGCACCACCACCCTGGCCTTCCGCTTCCGTCATGGAGTCATAGCCGCGGCTGACACACGTTCCTCCAGTGGCAGCTACGTGGCATGTCCAGCCTCATGCAAGGTCATCCCTGTGCACCGGCACCTCCTGGGTACCACCTCTGGCACCTCCGCCGACTGTGCCACATGGTATCGGGTGCTACAGCGGGAGCTCCGGCTTCGGGCACTGAGGGAGGGTCAGCAGCCCAGCGTGGCCAGCGCTGCCAAGCTCTTGTCAGCCATGATGTCCCGCTACCGGGGGCTGGATCTGTGTGTGGCCACTGCCCTGTGTGGCTGGGACTGCTCCGGTCCTGCCCTCTTCTATGTCTACAGCGATGGCACCCGCCTGCAGGGGGACATCTTCTCGGTGGGCTCTGGATCTCCTTATGCCTACGGCGTGTTAGACCGTGGCTACCGCTATGACATGACCACCCAGGAAGCCTACGCCCTGGCTCGATGCGCTGTGGCCCACGCCACCCACCGAGATGCCTATTCGGGGGGCTCTGTAGACCTTTTCCATGTGCGGGAGAGTGGATGGGAGTATGTTTCACGCAACGATGCCTGTGTGCTGTACACGGAACTGCAGAAGCTCCGGGAGCCAGAGCCAGAGGAGGAGGCCAGCCAGGCTCATCCTGAGCCTGCCACTACCCACAGAGCTGGAGAAGATGGAGAACTCTCTGCAGGAGCCAGGGAGGTGACACCAGGAGACTCCAGGATGCCAGCAGGGACTGAGATGCTGTGAGAAGTGGCAGGACTTAAGGGGATCCAGGCCCAGGGAGTGGGTGGGAGAGGGACAGCAGGGGTGGGCCCCGCTGGGAGCAGCCTCACAGCATCTGTCTCCAGCCCTGACAAGTTGCCAGCTTCATTTGTTCCAAGTCTCCATGCTTTCTGCCTCCCAGGCTATTGATGGCTCTTTGTTGACGCCCGATGGGTTGGGCCAGCCTCCTTCTGGGTGCCACGTCCGTCTTCCAGCAAACACTTGCCGTGTGCCTGCTGAATGCCAGATGCCGCGCTAGGTGCTAGACCCTCTTTTCTTGCCATGTTCTTTTCTGCTTTTTTCCATCCCATTCCCAGTTTCTCTTAGTTTTGGCCTTTTATCACAGTGTCTCTTTCTCCTAGTGGCTTTCTCGTGTTGGTGAGGTGGGGCGGTGGGGAGGGGAGCAGCCCCTTTCAGGATGAGGAGGGGATGGTGGCCCCACCTGGCACAGTGATGGACGCCTCTTGGTGTGGTGGGCTTGTCTCATCTGCCCTCCTCCGCCTTGACCATAATGACAAGAATGATTATTCTTTTACTGACAGCAGTTCTCATGACAGCCCTTTGAGTTAAAAATGATCCTTCCTCACTTTATAGAAGGGGAATCAGGTTCAAAGGGTTATGTGACTTGCCAGGGTCACACAGTAAGTGGCAGAGAGGAGGCTTAGTCCCAGGCCTTCCCGCCAGGGCCTGCGCTGACTCAGCACAGCTCCTCCCAGGCCCCTGCCCTGCCTTTCCTCCTTCCCTGCTGGCTTCTGGGGAGAGATATGGAGGGGGAGAGTAACTGAGCCAAGCCCCTGCCTGGTGGCCAGGGGTGAGTGAACCCTGAGGGCCTGCAGGGGTGAGCTCAGGGCAGCCCCCTATGTCTGGCCGTATCGTCCAGGCACAGAGATAGCCCCCACAGCACACCCTGGCTCTTCTGCCTTCTGGGCCTGGGTTCCACTGCCAGCCGTGCCCTCCTCCTTTCTCCCCTTGCCTTCTTCCCAGCCTCTCCTTCCTCAGGCTGCCTCTGGAGAAGGAAGAGGAGAGGGAAGTGGCTGTGCCAGGGGGGACAGTCTCCTGTCCCTCCTGTCCCCACTCTAGCTCCTCCGGAAGCCCTGACTTGGAGATCAAGGCTGAGAGCTCCAGGAGGGCCACTGCCCCCTCTCCCCAGGCCACGTGGGAGAGAAAACACTAGGAGATGGGGCCTGAAGGAAGGTTACTGAAGCTTCTATTCTCTCATCCCACATCCCAGTCCCAAGAATAACAGCCACTTGTCCTCCCTCCTGGAACCCTTTCTCCTAGTTCCAGCCTGGGCCCTGAGCCCTAACCCTGCACCCTAGGCTAAGAATTCCTCTAGCAGGAGCTGGCCAGAAAGGAGGAGGCCTACAGACTCTGGCCCTGAGGGGATGACTGGGAAGGAAGAAGGAAAGGTCCTGGAGCCAGCTCCAGAAAGGACAGCAGTGGGGACACGATGGGGGCTGGGTGGAATTGTGGTGAGAAAGGGGATCATAGAAATGTGCCCAATACAAGAGGACTGGCCTTCAAGCTGGAGTCAAGGAATCTGACTGGTGGCCTCCACAGCAACCTTCTTCACCCCTTGCCCACTCCCCTGCCTCAGGGGAGGAGATGTGGGATTCTGGGACCCATAACCAGAGATCAGCTATGTCCCCCTGGAGGAGCACATGTGCAGGGGCAGCTTCTGCACAGGGTTCTAGTGTTTGGTGCAGGCATGAGAGGATGCGTATTCGTGCCCACAGTTGTAGGTGGGTCTTGTGTCCAGGTGTAGAGTGATACAGGATGGGTGTGTGCACGTGCGTGTGGCAGGTGATGCAGTTCTTGTGTGCAGAGACAGGAAACAGACTTACAGAAAAGAGCAATACCTGAATAAGGACAGCAGCCTCTTATGGGAAGAATGCCAGGCCTTGTCACTTCTTTTGGGGCTGTGATCCAGAGTAAAGAGGAGGTGGGGGCAGGACTCACCCCACCAGTTCTCCACTTCCTCATCCTCCCGATCCTATCCTGAGGCTCTCAGGGAGGGAGGAGTGGCCCAGGGCCTGGGACTGCCACCTGAACCCAGGCAGGGGCACTGGGAACTGCTGGCAGCTCCCTGCCCCCAAGTTGCTCTGCACCCCTCCCCCTCCCAAACTGGAGGGGAGGATTGAACCCAGACTGAGAGGGCAAAACCGGAGGAGGAGCCCCATCTTGCATCTCCTTCCATCTCCTCTTCCCCTTTCCCCCCTCCCTTCTTTCCACAGTCCTGCCCATCTCCCTCCCTTGACAGCTTCTGCCTTCCAGGGATGAGGTGTTTGAGACCAGAGGTGAGCCCATGGTCTTGCTGACAAGCCTGTTGCCCTGTGCCCTGTTATTTTCCTCTACGTTTTTAATGAGCTGGGGGAGGACCCCAGGAGGGTGCTAGGGAGGGCTGGGCGGCCAAGGTCAGCATCCCATTCCAATGCACTCCTCCCTGCCTAAGCATGGCCAGGGTCATTTCCTCCAGCTCTCCAGTAACCCTAAAGGTTTGATGCAGAATCAGGGTGAGACCAAAGGGGCAGAGAGATCTTGCCCTTCCTGCACTGAGTCGGAAAACCTTGTTCCTTTTTATGCCTTGCTTGGGGTGCTGCCTTCTCCCAGTCTCCTGAGGCCTTGCACAGGCTCTTGGGCTGTTAGGAGTCCAGGGTTCCAGTCTTCAGAAGAGTAAGGCGTGTGCTTGTTCCCCCACCACCTGGTTGCCCTAGTCAAGCAGGTGTGGAAGGTGTGACAGAAGGCATATGCACATTGAAGCAGCTTCCCCCATTGCCAGCACCCCACACTTCCTAAGCCACCCACTAGCTGTATGCTTCTAGGAGCCGGGCCTGGAGCTAAGAGGCCTGGGCTCTTATGCTGGTTCCTGGGCAGATCCTTTCTCTGCATCAGGGAGTGGACATTGGGAGAAGCTGGCAGTTCCTGCTCAGCTCCCGCCACAGCTGACTTTGATTCTGCCTCTCAACAGGTGCCTTTCTGGTCCCTCTCCCTCCTCCTTTGTGCTCCACAAAGACTAAGACTGTGGATGGGGTGGGGGTGGGGGCTGGGAGAACTAAAGCGGGGGACTGCAGGCCTAGATTCAATGTGACCATCTCACCCTGGCCCACCCTTTCCCCAGTTGGTACTACAGGCCCCAGGAAAGGCTGGCTTGCCTCCCTCTGCTGCCTACCACCCACATTATTTTCCTAGTCTGGAACCCCCTCTTCTTAGTCTGTCAACTCCCCCTCTCTTCTCAGTAGCTCTCACCCTCTATTTCTCCTGCCCATCCTCCCTTCTGGCCAATCCCCACATCTTACTCTCCTTGAGAGACCAACAGGGAACCCAGACAGTTGCTGGTGGGAGTGGGGCGCAGAGCTGTCACCTCCTGACTCCCCAAATCCTCCTCTAGAGGGACTTGAGGTGGCTTTCCCCCAAGGAGAAAGGAGAATGAGCAGGGAGGGGATAGGGCTCTCCTCCCACCCTTCACAACGAAGCTCTGTACAGACACCTGAGTGCAGAAACACAAGCATGGCTCCAGCTTTACAAAATAAAGTGTTTGTTTATTATGAAATTAGAGATGGAGGCCCCTCCCCTTCCTCCCTCTTTCCCCTTCCCCAGCTGCCTCCCCCTTTCCTTCCCTGCTCCCCCTGGGGCCTGGGAAGCACACAAGACAATGCCCAGAGCTGGGATGCCCAGGGCGGCTGACAGCTGGGCAGAGCTCCAGGGAGGCGG
Source organism: Cheirogaleus medius (assembly GCA_008086735.1). Lineage (NCBI taxonomy): Eukaryota > Metazoa > Chordata > Mammalia > Primates > Cheirogaleidae > Cheirogaleus > Cheirogaleus medius. Next base: position 37,071,183 of record VBSM01002121.1, on the reverse strand, counting down.
CCACGTGGGAGGCTGGAGCTCTCGCCCTGGGAGGCGGCTGGCTCCCTCTCCCTGCTGGAGGCCAGTGGAGCCAGGATGAGGCCATGAGTGATGGATGGAACCATGCGGGCAGGTCTGTAAGGACAGGAGAGCCGGTCAGAGGCAGTGAATGGGGAGGGGCTTCGGCCACCCCTGGCCCCACAGTCTGGAGGCACTGACCTGGGGCAGAGAGCATCCCCTGCGGGAGGGTGGGCAGCAGTGCTGGATGTTTCTCTTGATTTTGGGGATGGACAACAGAAAAAATCCAAAAAGCCAGTCACAGGGACCCAGTGAAGGAAGGGAGATGTGGGCAGGAGACAGAAACAGAGCATGTGTGTGGGCAAGGGAGACAGAGCGTGTGCGTGCGTGTGTGTGTGCGAGAGAGAGAGAGAGAGAGAGAGAGAGAGAGAGAGAGAGATATTTCCAACTGCAGAGACAAACAGCCACAGAGAACGGAGAGGAATCACAGTGAGAGGATGCAGGGTCAGGGTCAGAGCCACAAAACCCAGACCAGGACAGTGTCACAGACAGAGACAAGGATCCCTGGAGAGAGACAAACAGACAAGGAGGGAAGAGCCAGGGTGCCCTGGGGAAAGAAGGACACAGGGACAGGGAGGAGGCCTGGGCCCCTGGGCTGCTGCTGCCTGCCTGGACCCCGTGGGGCTCACTCAGAGGGCCTGTGCCACTGCCCCTCCATGGCGTTCAGGGGCCCGGGGGCTCCTTGGCCCCATACAGCTCGGCCAGGGTGCGGAAGAGCGGACCCCAGTCGTCCAGCGGCTCGGTGGGGCCGGGGGCGCCGCCGACTTCGCTGCCGGAGCCCAAGGAGCTGAGGGAGCCGCAGGAGGAGCCCCGGCCCTCGTAGCCGTACACCTGCACAGAGTCGTACGGGGGCACGCTGGGGTCCTCGTCCGCCTCGCGGAGCCGCAGTGCCAGGAGCTGGGCCACATCGGCAGGGCCTGGTGGCCTGGGCTGGCGCGGCGCCCGGGCCCGGGGCAGCACATCGCGGCGCGTGGGGGGGCCAGGCGCCGGCGGGGCCGCCCCATCGGGGTTCTGCAGGGCCGTGATGTCAAAGGCCTCGGTGTCCTCCTCGCCTCCGCCCTCGTCGTCATAGGTGATGATGTTCTCGCGGACATCCTCCTCCTCCAGAACCATCAGCGCTTCCTGTTTCTGCCGCCGCAAGGCCACGAAGAGCACCACCAGGGCTGCACAACAGTTGGGGGCACACAGGCCGCTGAGCCGGCAGGGCCAGGGCGCCTGTCTCCATGCCGAACCGCGGACCCAACAGGCAATAGAGGCAGTGTGGCCCAGGGGGCTGCAAGCCCTAGTTTTGACATCTGGCAAACCTTGCTTTGAATCCTGACTCACCCCTTACTCGCTGTGTGACCATGCGAAGTTGCTTAACTTCTCTGAACCCTTGGTTTACTTGTGTGGAAAACATATCTCTTAGGGTTGTTGACAGGATAAAATGAAAGACTGCAAGTGATGTGCCCAGCACCATACTTGGCACAGAGTAGGGGCTCAATAAATAATTTTTATGGCTTATTACTGTCATTACAGATTGACTCAGGGATACGAGGCCCAAGCTTTTCTCCTGGATGCGTCAGGTGGTGGGAAAGTCTAGGCATGAGGGTCCTTCAAGCTCTAGGGTGGGTTTCCCTATGCTCGGGGGCCTGGTTCTTCTCCACAGCCTTGCAGGCCCAGATCCTACACCTATGTCCTGCCATGGTCTGACTCACCAAGCAGGGCACCCACACAGGTGACGATGGCAAGCAGGGCACCGGTGCTGAGCCCAGTGGCTGAGAGCTGAGCCTCAGGCCGGCAGGATGCCACAGAACCATCAGGCCGGCAGCGGCACACGCTGACAGTCACCGTGGCAGTGCTGCTCAGTGCGGGTTGCCCCCAGTCCCACAGTTCTATGGGAACCAGGTAGGGGGCCTGGCGGGGTGGAGCAGGGCGGGAGGGCAGCAGCAGGCTGGCAGAGCCATCTGTGGGAGAGGGAAGATGTTGGAGCACCTTTTGAGACACCTTCCTGGTAGGGTCAGTCCAGCCCACATAGCCAGCTTCCCATGGGGAAGGGTTGCAAAGAGCAACCAAGCGAGTGTAAATCCACACCTACCTTCTGTTGGGTGGAAGGCCCAGACAGGTGGGCAGGGGTCAGGCAGGCTGGGCTGGGGGTGGTGGAGGAGGAGAGGAGGAGGGACGCAGGCAAGGGCATGGTCGTAGTGAGATAGTACAGGTCGGTGGACTTTGGCTACCTGCCTGAGCCTTAAGCCAAAGCTTAAGTCTGCTTGCGATACTGGACAAAAGCTTTGGAAATGGTTAACACCCAGCTTCAATAGAAGGTAGTTCTGCTTTCTTTAACAGGACATGGCAACCATCGGAGCAGGGTTCTGCCAGTCCCAGTCAAAGGCAGCACAAACTGGTTACTGCCAAGATGAAGCCCAAAGTTGACCACTCATAGACCTTTTGCCTTATTTTAATGCTAAAAATCACACCCAAAGGTGGAGATTTAACATGCTAATGAGACATGCAATGTATGAAGAAGCATGATTACCAGATGGGCAGCTGCCAATAAAACTCCGCCTCTACATGTTATGATTTCAATGTTGGCATCAAACTTTCTCCTGTACCCTTTAAAAGTTCCCCAGCCCTTTGTTCGGAGAGCCAGTCTGGGTGCTTCTTAACCAGCACCGTCTCCCTTTTGTTTGAGCAAAAGCTCCCCCCCCATAAAGCCTTGCCTGTCTAAATTCCTTTTTCAGTCTCATGCCAATTTCTATCGACTTGTGGACCAAGAACCGTGAGGTGGGTAACAGTAAGAGGCCACCCACCTCGGTTATCTCGGATAGTAAAGTTGGCATCAGGGCCCAGGGGACCTTGAAAGGAGACACGACTACTGTTGCCATCTTCGTCTCTGTCCAGGGCCCGGATGACCTGAATCAGCTGGGAGGAAAATCGAGGCCTTGTATGGAGTGGGCCACTGGAGGCCTTGAGGTCCCAACCCCTCTGCCACAGCTGCTCACCTGGCCAGGGGCTGCAGAATCACACACAAAGGTGTCATAGGGCTCAGCCAGCTGGGGAGCATTGTCATTTTCATCCAGGGTCTGGATGGCCACTTGCACGCGGGAGGCCTGTGCAGAGCTATCTGAAGCCAGAATAGCAACACATACATACCACACACGCACACACCACACATTTTACACACCGCATACATGGTGCAGGGCATGGATGCCACATGCAGCACATAGCATGCACACACAGCACATGAAATATGCATGTAATGTACAAGTAGCAAGCAATGTTGTGAAATAAATGGAATACCACCAAGTGCATATGACATTGATTTAGTACCCAAGATATGCGTCATACACAGCAGACGTCCAACAGGAATGCGGCACCGGTGATACACATGTACAATTACCCACGTGCAGGGCACATGCAGCATAAGTGAAAGTAGATAGAGGGTGCGTACAGGTTGCATGCAGACAGACAACAGCCATGAATATACAAACACATTCATACCATATATCCAAAGTACACTCAGTGTTTTAAAACAAATGTAACATACATGAAGTGGATGTTTGATATGCACAGTGAATGCAGTGTCACCCCCCCATACCCAGGGCCCATAGAATGCATTTTCATGCATACAGGCCATGCACAGCACCAGTGGGATGGACACACATACACACACACACACACACATCCCATCAGAGGTCTGGGAGGCTGTAGTGGCAGCAGTGTCACTTAAGAGGTGACCTTGGGGAGGGAGGAGCTGGATGACCTACCAGGTGCAGAGCCCCAGCCAGCCTGGGCCCCACAGCCAGACACAGGCCTCGTCTTCACCTATCCCTTCATCAGGTGACTCCCGCCATCCCCCCACCTTGCTTCTCACTGCCAATGCCATCCAAGAGAGAATGCAGAGTGTGTACCCCTGTCACCTCTCCTAGGCTGAGTCTCCCAATTCCTTTGGTCTTTTCCCTAGGCAAGGGGAAAGCTGGCCAGCCCTGATAGAAGGGGCTGGGGAGCTGAGTGGACTGCCTGGCTAAGGTCTGGGGTGCCCCAGAGACAGGATGGGGATGGGGTCCACTCCTCCACTCTAATAAGGGCCCAGGGCTGCTAGATGATGCTGGGGAAGGGGTTGGAGCAGGATTTGGCAGGAAGGTGAGAAGACGGTGAGGGAAATACATATGCAAACACAGAACTATGTATATAAAAGTAGCCACAAACACACTGTACACACACACACACACACACAGGGCCATCCGCAGACATCCACACAACTACAGATACATATGCACTGCCAGGTGCACCCAGCTGCATACACAGAAACAGAAACCTAGACAATGTGATTAAATACATATGAAAGGCAGTGTGGTGGTGGAGGTAACAGCTCAGACTGCTCACTGACTGGGTCTGATGGCTCCGACACGTAATCTCTGTGTGACCTTGGGAAGTTCCTTAACTTCTCTCTGCCTGAGTTTCCTCATTTCAAACTAGGAAAATAATCACACCTCCCTCCTAAAGTTGTGGTGATGATTAAATGAATTAGTCCATTTTAGGTACTTAAAACCATGCCTGATATACAATAAGTAATAAATTATCATCTGTCTACAAACACCTGCCTACTCAAAACACATACAGCTACTTGTATGTACTGCTGTATACATCCAATCACACATACACACAAATATATGATTCTACACACTCAACTGTAAACACATATATGTCCAGTTATAGATACTCACAAATATATATGTGTATACATGTTTCCCACATACAGAATTGCACACATACCTGAGCACATACCTGCACGTACACATACATACAGCTCTTCACTGACATGTATAGATGTCCACATATACAATGACAACTTTCATATACAGAACGACAACCGCAGGGGGCAGGAGCCCCTGGGGTGCAGCAGGGGTGATGCAGGGCTGTTCGCAGAAGGGAGGGAGGTCTCCCAGTCTACACAGGCCAGAGCTGCCCAAGGCAGCTGAACCACACTGCTGGGGGCTGACGGGGCAGGAGAGAAGCCCACACAAGGAGCTGGCGCCCCTCCCCTACCTGGGGGGGGGGTCCCTTTCCCTACCTTGGGGTTCCCCAAAGGGCTCCCAAGAGGGCTCTCTGGGAGGGGTTGCTGGTTCACTGCCACTTAGCTCCCAGAGGAGGTGCCCAGCTCTTTCCCAGTCCCCAGCTCTAGCCTGTACAGAGAGCGGGCAGGGCAGGGTCTGCCAGCGCGCAGGTTGGGAGCTATTTAAGATCTGGGGTGGGGCAAGTCAGGTAAAGGGGTGAATTGAGGGTCAGGAGAATGCTCAGGCAGACCCATTGTGCCCAGCCCAGCCCAGCCCAGGGGACCAGCAAGCCTGCCTGGTGGTGAGGATCCAGGCCTGGGACTCAGGGTGCGCCCTGGTGACGGGTGATGGCAGTGAGTGCCCTTCCCCACCCCCATGTCCAGGAGGCTGCCACCACCTCACGGGCCCAGGTCTCCTCACCGAGCTCTGTGGCCAGCACAGTGAGGTTGTGCCAGACACGAGCCTCGCGGTCCAGGAGCGCGGCTGTGTGGATGGTGCCGTCTTCAGGCTCGATAGAGAAGCAGCGCTCTGGGTCCGAGTGGGGGAGGATAGAGTATCTGGGGAAGATGGAGCTGGGCTGGGGGCTGACCTGGGGGTGGGGCAGAGCTTGCTGGCCCCCCCAGGGCAGAGCCTGCCCTATGCAACCAGAGAAATAGTTCACCTTGGAGTCCCCTTAAAGGGCAGATGTCCCTGGGAGGTCACCACCATTAAATACCTGTCCTAAGACTCAGGGCCACTGGGTTTTATGTGGGCCAGAGGAAGAGATACAGAAAGAGGTGGAAGCCGGATAAACACTACTGTCTTTCAGAATTCTGGGCCCTGTCTGGGGACCCAGGGACCCAGGGACCTATGTTTCAGCCCTGCTCTGTCTTGGACTGGCTGTGTGACCTCCAGCAAATTATTTAACCTCTGTTTACTCAACTGCAAAGTGGGAGTAACACCTCTCTCCCCCACAGAGCTATAAGGGGGGGTGCTGGCCAGGAAGCGGGAAAGAGTGGCTGTCCTGCCACTTACTGTGTGACCACCCATGGCTGGCCTCTCAAACAACTGGTGATGACACCAACTTCACAGGGCTGCTGTGAGAATTCAATGTCATCAAGTGGGTAAAATGTGAAGCACTTAGGGCGTGATCAATAGAGATCCACTTATCAAATGAGATTACATCTGCCTGCTCTGCCACTGGGAGGTGCCACTATTACCTACCCAGAGGGCTGGGTAGAGTGTTGGGGAGTGGTTGGGGGAGAAGAACCTTTGCTGGGAGGTGGGCATGATCTGCAGTAGGTGAGGGGCACATTTACATATCCTTGGGTGGGAATAACCCGCCACCTGGCTCCTTCCCAGAGGCCCCGCCCTCCCCAGCCACAGCCTGCTCACCTGATCGGGCTGGCAGGGGAGTCCAGGTCAGCAGCGGAGATCTGGCCCACCAGGGTCCCAGGAGCCTTGTTCTCGGGCACAGCCAGGAGGTAGGCAGCCTGGGTAAAGGCAGGGGGCTCTGGGGCATCCTGCACAGCCACACGCACAGAGGCCACATCCTTGAAGGGCCCTCGCCGCAGATAGGCTGGGTCGATGAGCGTGTTGGTGGCCTCCACGCGGAAGGAGTAGGAGCGACGGGTCTCGAAGTCCAGCGGCTACGGTGAGGGGAGACAGAGTGAGTGAGACATGTGGAAACCAGGGCAGGCCCCAGGCCCATGGAAGGTGAAGCGTCCCTTCCTCAAATGTATCCAGTGCTCAGTCCTCGTGTGAGGAGAGGTGGCACCAGGGGTTGGTGGGGGGGTGGGGGGGTGGCCTCAGGGGTCAGGCCGATTACTTAGTCAGTAACTCTAGGTCTACCCCAGCTCCATCGTGGACTTGCTCTATGTCCTGAGCCAGTCACTTCCCCTTTCTAGGCCCCAGGGCCTCATGTGAAAGGTTAGGACACGACCATGACCATGAGGAGGCTCCAACAGAAGGGTCCAGAGTCTGTTCTAGAACAGTTAGAAATGTGCCCAGTGGGTGGGGCAGGAGGCAGATATAAATGAGACAGTGTCAGCAGGAAGGAGGCTAACCTTTCGGACAGTGAGGAGCCCGTCTCGTCCCTGGGAGTCTGTGCTGATGCTGAAGGCCTCAGACCCCTCCCCGTCCAGGATGCTGTATGCCATGAGGGCGTTGTCCCCCAGGTCTGGGTCTTGGGCCCGAAGCCGGCCCACCAGCGTGCCAGGCCCAGCTGTCTCCACCACAGAGAACTGATACAGGCCTTGGGGCCGATGGAGGGGAGACACATTCAGAGAGGTCCCCAGCCCTTCTCCCTACCCCCTGCACATCCTTCTCCCAGGGTCTAGCTGGGGTTGGGGTAGGGAGGGAAAGGAAGGCTTCTCCAGAGGCTGTGGTGTGTGTGTGGGGGGTGGCCAAAGGATAGCTCATTTGACAGCACTGGCCCCTTACTCTGAGGGAACTTGGGGGGGTTGTCGTTGACATCACTGAGGGTGACGGTCACCGTAGTGCTGCCCGACAGCCCCCCCATGTGGCCGCCCATGTCCTTGGCCTGGATCACCACCAAGAACTCCTCCTGTGTTTCCCGGTCCATGTTGGGGATGGCTGTCCGCACCACTCCTAGGGACAGATGCTGGGTCAGGAGGTGTCTGTTCCCATGGCTAACCCACTGGGCTCCAGAGCTCCATCCTCACCAGTCTGGGGGTCCACAGAGAAGAAAGGCAGTCCATCCAGAATGGTGTACACCAGCTTGGCACTGTTCCCATAGCTGGGGTCATCGGCATCATGAGCAGTCACCTGGATTACTGATGTCCCTGTGGGGGATCCCGGCACCCCACTCAGCAGCAGCAGGGTCAGATGGGGAAGGACAGAAGATGAGGGGTACCCAGATGTGAGGGAGGCTGAATTGGAGGAGGTGGGTTCTGGGGCAGACAGCAATAAGGGAAGGAGAAGTGAGGGAGTTCCAGGAGACGGGATCTGGGACATTCAGAGCTGGGTGCTCACCAACATTAGACATCTCGGGCACTGTGGCGTGGTAGGGCCCGAGGGGAAAAATAGGTGGATTGTCATTGATGTCTTGCACTTTGATGATGAATTCTGATGGCGGCTCCAGGGGCCGGTTGGAGGCTCGGTCCACAGCTTGGGCCAGTAGCACATATTGTGCCTTCTCCTCCCGATCCAGGCTCTTGGTGACATGGATATTGCCTGTGGCCTCGTCAATCACAAATACAGTACCTGCCCCCTCCCCGGTCAACAGGTACTTGGTGCGGCCCTCTCCCCGGTCAACATCCGAGTGCAGCTGTAGGGGTCAGGGAAAGATGGCAGAGGCTCCAAGTGCAGGGACAGAGGATCAAAGAGTCTAGGTTTGGGTACAGTGTTAGGAGTCTCAAGGGACCAAGGTCATTGCAGAAGTGATGAAATTGCAGGGCAGGGCCTAAGGGCCTCGAGTCAGAGTAGACATGGGAGGGATTGATCCTTACCTTGCCAATGAGGACAGGCTCTGGACCGGCATACTCCTCAATGACAAAGAACTGGTTCCAGACCCAGCTCCTTCGGGTCCGCAGCAGTGCAGGGCCTGGGTGTCCCCGGGACCCGGCCCAAGCCCAGGCTGGAGCTGCCAGATGCCCCATGCAGCCCCAGCCACCCAGCCAGGCCAGCAGAAGCCTCACCAGGCCCCACATGTCTGGACTCCAGCCAGGGCTCTGTTCACTGGCCCTGTGTGCTGAAGTTGGGCTGGGCCAGGTGGCCCATTGAGCTGGCTGGGGTGGAGGGGCAGATGTGCTGGGGCTACCCCATGGATCCACACCTGCAGGACAGGTAGCTGTTCAGGGCCAAGGAAACTGTTGATCCTCCTCCCCCAAAAATTAAATGCTGCAGACGAGACCTCTAAGGAACCAGACACCCCACTGCCCAGAACTCAGACTAAGAGCAGAAAGACTGATCCTTCCCTCCACCCAGGCTCTGCCTGTATTCACCTCCAGCCCTCCAAGCTGATAAATCTCTGCTCAGTCAACTCCGAGAAGCTGGGAAGGAAAACAGGAGAGGGGACGCTGGGAGGGCTTAGGATCCCAAATCTAGCCCCTGTCCTCCAGGGTTGGGCATGTAACCAGGGGACTAAAGGAGTTGGAGCTACCAGAAAAGGGACTTAAAATTAAGGGGTTGACATTCATGGAGGTGTGGCCTTAAGGTGTCTAGGGTCAAGCTGAGAGATGACAAGAAGTGCAGTCTAAGCCAGGGTTGAGAGCCTGTGAAAGTCCCTACCCCCCACCGGCAGCCCCACCTTGCCAGACCCTGCCCCCAGCCCACACTGCCAGCTGCATTCCTTGAAGGGGGACTGGGCTCATGAGACAGAGTCGGGGGCCAGAGCTAGAGGAAGAGGGGGCAGGGTTGGGGGCAGGGTGAGGTGACTGGGGAATGGGGGAGCAGAGCAGACCCAGAGACCAGAGGCAGTGTGATTAAGGGCTAGACCAAGACTCAGTGACTGTCGGGCAAAGACAGAGATGACTGGATGAGAGACAGAGACAGAACGGCTGCAAGAGGCTGAATGAAAGATCAGGAAGGCAGCCTGGTGTCTGAGAGGCAGAGAGGAGTCATAGTATCAGGCTTGGGAACCGGTCACCTGGGGAAGAGGGCCCTTCAGCATGTGTTATGGGCAGGCAGGGGCAGCCCTCAGCTGTGGGGGTGTCAGACCAGGCCTCGGGAACTTCATTCTGGGAGAGGGAGAAGCCAGGAGGGGTGGGGGTGG
>VBSM01002121.1:36998746-37014521 GCA_008086735.1 Cheirogaleus medius | reverse complement strand
CTCGGCCTCCCAGAGTGCTAGGATTACAGGAGTGAGCCACCGCGCCCGGCCTGTGGATTCTAAAGCAAGAGGATTGCATGTGGGTGCTGCTCAGACCTTGGCTTGCTGGTTTCAAAAGTCATAGAGTCCCTAGCCCTGGTGCCTTTTCCAGGCAAGGTTTGGCTCCCTGCCCTTCCCTGGGTGAGAGGAGGGGAAAGGGGTAGGCAGCCAACTCTGGGAGGCAGAGATAACCCTGCCCTGCACCCCCTAGCTTCTTAGGCACTGTCCTCCTGGCAGAAGGAATGGAGAGAGTCGTTTGCAACACCGTCCTGGAGTGAAGGAAGGACGCATTTTCCTCCCTGTCCCCTTATTCCGTCTTATCCCCCATCCAGCCTCTCTTGGCTTCCTGTCTTCTTCTCAGCCACCCAGACACCCCAGGTCTTTTGCATTTGTTCTTCTCTCTGCTCACCTTTCCCCCAGTGGCAGTCTGCCTCCTCCACATTTTTTAGGTTTCAACTTAAATGTCACTTCCTCAGAGAGATGGCCCTTGAACACCCCAGCTAAAATAGCTTCCCTACCTGTTTGTTTATTTGGTTTTCCCAATGGGCATATTCAGATGGAGTAATCAAGAGAATTTAATGAAGGTACTTTATAGGGGTGCTAGCCCAGCGGGGGAGCCATTGCCACCTTTCAGGGGCTGAGAGGGAGGGAATCCTGTGAGAGAGCTCCTGTTACTCTCCTCTCACCCTCCCTCTCCCACCAGTGTCACCTCTAGCCCCAGGGTGGGGAGGCGCCCGCATGGGACCCAGTGGGGTGATAAGGGCAGAGAGGGCATCTGCAGGGGCCAAGGAAGACGTCCGGCACGCTTGCCTGGTGACTTTTTCTTCCTACCCTGTCAACGGAGAACGTCATGTCTTATTCACAGAAAAGATGCTCAACAAATAGTCATTGAATAAATTGCTTTGGCCAAAACCATCTGAGGGTTGGAAGCTTCTCTCTGAGAGTGTGCCTTCAGGCTAGGTGTCATCTCCCTGAGACATGGTGTGACAAAAAAGATTTGGATGTGCTCAGCTGCTCCACATCAGGCTGGGATCACACTGGGGAGGTGGGGAAGGCCTCCACCAGACTTGGCCCTGAGGGCTGATGGGGTGGAGGGAGCTATGGGAAAGAGGCTTGGGGTTGATGCTGAGGCAACCCAGGTCCTGTCACCCACACCTTGAAAATAAGTCAAAGGGCGGTGGTCTTGAGATGAGAGGAGGAAATCTGGAGGTTGAGTCACTTGCCATGTTCTGTACAAACCCCCCTTGTGCAACCCATCCCCCTGGGCTGAAAGGAAGGCGCAAGGATTCTCCCAGGTGCCCACAGCCTCCAGCACCTCCCCCCTCCCCCCACCCCCTGCCTGAGACTCAGGAAGCTCCTATCAGTCCCTCCACGAAGGGGCCCCGGGACAGGGAGGAAGGAAGGACAGTGGCTGAGAGACACGAAGGCAAAGGCAGGAAAGGGGCTGGGTCCTGGGCGAGACAAACATGGTGACATGGTGCACACAGGTGCCTAAGACATGGTACTCTACCACGGTGGGGGGGGGGGGCTGGGGGGGTGGAGCAGGATGATCCAGGCACAGTCTCTCTACCTCTCAGAAACTTATTCCTTGGTGCTCAGGCTGTCCCCAGGCCTCTGATGCTGTGGGCCAACTCATGATTACTTACTGAACGTGATTCCTGTCCCCTCTTGTGTATATCCTTGAGGAGAGGGTGCAGCACGCAACAGAGAGACGGCAAAAGGACTGAGTGAGCTCCAGAAGATGTCTCTTATCCCCTCTGGCCCTCAACTGTTTTATCTATGAAATGTGGCTCACACTATCTTGCCTGTCTGAGGACAAAGCCTACCAGATGATCTCTTGAGGTCTCATCAGCAACCCTTGAGATCTGTGATTTTTGTGCCTAACTTTGGTTGTACCTCCAAACAGTTGTGTGACTCTGGGTAAGTCCCTTCCCCTCTCTGAGGCCTCAGTTTCCTCCAAATGAAGAGTTTGGGTGAGATCTCTGAGGCCCTAGCAAAATGAAACCATAACAAATATTCATGCTTGCCATGTGGCAGGCCCTGTTTTTCTGTGAATATACAACACTTTAAGGTGGTTACTAATATCACTCCCATTTTGCAGATGAGGAAACTGAGGCACAGAGAGGAGAACTAACTGGCTCAAAGTCACACAGCTAGTAAGTCTCAGTGGAAGATTCAAACCACGGCTCTTAGTTATTATTGTACTGTTCTGCCTCTGTAGGTCAATGGAAAATAAAATGCTTTGAGGCTGGGCGTGGTGGCTCATGCCTGCAATCCTAGCACTTTGGGAGGCCGAGGCGGGAGGATCACTGGAGGTCAGGAGTTCAAGACCAGCCTGAGCTAGAGGGAGACCCTGTCTCTACTAAAAAGATAGAAAGAAATTAATTGGCCAACTAAAAATATATATAGAAAAAATTAGCCAGGCATGGTGGTGCATGCCTGTAGTCCCAGCTACTAGGGAGGCTGAGGCAGGAGGATCGCTTGAGCCCAGGAGTTTGAGGTTGCTGTGAGCTAGGCTGACGCCACGGCACTCTAGCCCGGGCAACAGAGTGAGACTCTGTCTCAAAAAAAACACCAAACCCAAACAAAATAAAACAAAAACAAAAAAATGCTTTGAATGTGAGGTTTCGCTGGGCCTTTCCCAACTGATTCTTCTCCCAAGCACTCAGGAAACCTGAGCCCCAGGGGATGAGGGACAAAGATGGGAGTGTGGGTGGGAGAAGTGTGTGTGTGGCTGTCTGTCTAGTAGACTGAGGCTGGGGAACTGGGGGGGAGAAGAGATCGAGTGCTGGATCAAGAGCTAGGGGACCGTGAATATGGCTGAGCCATCAGGAACTGTCCCTTGGCCACCTGGGGCAGGAGCTCCCAGACCTACTCCTCAAGGTGAGAGAGAGCAGGCCTGGGCACAAGGGACTGCGTGGTGCTGGCTGTCCTTGCAAGCCAGTGTCTGTTAGGACAGTGTCCATAGGCTGCTCCAGCCCTGTTAGGGGGAGGGAGGAGTGTGCCTTCAGCTCACAGAAGAGGGTGGTGAGGATGTGCCGGGAGAGCAGAGTGGGCTGTGTGGTGTGTTGGGAAGGGCTGTGGGCAGCACGTCTGTATTCCCACATGCTCCTCTGAGGGTGGAAACGAGGGATTAGAGCCAGCCCCATGGTTCCCTGTCCTCGGGTCCTCCATGCCACACACACATAAGGACACACACACACACACACGGCCCAGGCACAGCGAACAGCCCAGCACTGAGTCACAGTGCAATTTTATTCAGCCACAGAATTATTATGGTGGGTCCTGCCCTCCCTTGCCACCCCCCTGCCATTTGTCCATGGTCTATGTCTCAGGCTCAGCCTGTGAAGGGCTCTAGGGCCCCAGCAGGGTGGGGGGCCCAAGGGTCATGCCAGGCCAGGGGCCCTGGTGCCCACAGTCCGCCAGCCAGGCTCAGCTGCAGCCCCCAACGCCCTTGATGAGGTTGGCTGCCTCAGGGATCTGGCGGAAGAGGTTTCGGAGGGTGTCTAGCTCCTGGGTGAGCTGCTCCACACGGCTGCGGAGGCGCTCGTTCTCCGCCATGTACTCCAGCACCTTCTGCTGTGTCTCCAGAATGCGCCTCTTGGCCTTGTCGCGGCTCTTGCGCACAGCGATGTTATTGCGCTCCCGGCGCAGCCGGTACTCCAGGCTGTCTTTGTTCACTGCCTTCTTGCCCTTGTGCAAGGGGCCAGCTGGGGAGGGCGCTTTGAGGAGGGGACTGCAGGGGGCTGCGGCAGTGGCCAGAGGGGCCTGAGGGGAAAGCAGAGAGGGACAGAGAGGTGAGGGCCGGCTGGAGGCAGAGTGGAGGCGGGGAAGGAATGGCAGCAGCCAGGGCACACTTGGGGCATCAAAGGAATTGGATTCAGAGCCAGCTCTTGTCTCCCAGGTCAAACTGTCCTTGCCCTGCCTGTGTGCTAGATGGTGGCCCAGACGCACAGGTCCTCTGCTTGAGACCAAACTCCCTTTCGTGTTCTCACACTCTCTGCAGACACTGTCCTTCACTCTATCTCGAGTCTCCTATTCTACGTTCAGCAGGCATTTCCTCTTCTAGAGGCAGGCTGCAGAGGAACAAGAGGAGGAGGCATGGTGGGCAGCAGAGAAGCTGGTGGGGCCTGAGATGGTTAAGTCAGCTGGCCACAGGGCCTTCAGGACACACCGGGCCAGGTGGGATGAATTCGCAGAGAAGGAAAGGGGGTCATGGTCCGGTAGTGAGCACAGAGGACTTCGGGGTGGGTCAATTTCACAGAGCAACGCCACACACAGCCTTGGCAGCGTAAGCGGGGAGCTCACGCTTCTCCCACCCTCAGCGGCCTCTCTCCAGCCCTGGGCGGCAGGGAGGAGAACTGACCTGCTCTTACCTTGAGAACGCGCAGAGGCTGGCCAGGTGCTGCCAGAGCCGGTGGCAGGTGCATGGCTGTCTGCCCACAGTGTGCCACCTGGTACTGCAGGGGATTGTAGCTGCCTCGGCTGGCACTTCGGCTGCCCTCGGGTCCCCGAGGCTCCTCCTTCACCGCCACAGCCCTGGGGTCGTAGCTCCCCGAGCTGCTGTAGATGCCAGGCCCCAGCGCCTTCCTGTCTGGGCCGAAGGTATGTGGGGGGTAGGCGAAGGGCCGTGGATCAGGAGGCAGGTAGTGAGGGAAGGCAGGGGTTCCAGGGCCCTTCAGGCCTCTGGCCTCGGACGCAGGCTTCACGGCAAAGAGGTCGGAGAGGAGCTGTTCCTCCCCAGACTCGATGTAGGCAGAGAGGTCGATGGAGGCCTCGTGCTCACACATGTCCCCCAGCTCCCCGGGCCCGGCTTGGCCCCCTGAGAACTCCAGTGGCTGCTGGCCGCCCCGGGGCTCACACTCATAGTAGGTCCCGTGGGACATGGCCGGCCCGCCCCCTCGGCTCCCCGCCCCGCCTGCTCTCGGGGCGCCCCTTGGGGTGCTCGGCCTGCCCTCTCTCGATCTCCTGCCCTCGGCCTGCCCTAGACCTGCCCTCTCCACTCTCCTCTGTCTCCTCCTGTGTGGCCTCTCTCCTCCCTCCTCTGCTCTGCTTCCTTTTCCTTCCTCTACAGTCAATGTCTCTCTTCTCTTCCCTTTTTTCCCCCTCTCTCTCCCTGGGGTGACTCAGGGAGGGGCAGGCACACCCCAGAGGGAGGGATGCAGGCTTTAGAGAAAGGCCTATTCTGCACTTGGGGGCATCCTTTGGTCAGGGTCCAAGCCAGGGTTCCGGAGATGCCCAGGAGCTGATGCTTCTGGGAATGCCTCCCCACTCCCTGTTAAGCCCAGGGGATTCCAAATCCTCAATGAGGGCAACACCTCACTCTGAGTGTCCTCCTCCCTCTGACTTCCGAAACGTTCTGTGTAGAATGAGGTGCCAAGGCAGAGTGAACAGAGGAAGCCCTCTTCCAGTGCCGACCCCCAGCGTGGTCTGAGCTCCTCCCTTGACACGCCTTCCTCTGAGTCCCCCCACTGCTGGGCTCCACCTACCCCCAGGGACAGTCAGTTCCTTCTGTAGCCCCACCTCCCAGAGCATTCTCCTGGGTGCAGACCAGGGGGGATGTCGTTTGAGGGATTTAGGGCATAGTGATAGGTTCTAGAAACAAGCCATACATGGGGGCCTGTGTCGTGGTCCAGAGTATGCTCACTTGCTAGGTTTTCGCACAGGGTCTGTGCAGTAGCCCAAATACTAACGTGTTTCCAGCCCATGCTATCTCTAGCAGACTGGCATGGTCCCTGAATGACTGGGCCTGGCTGAGGCACCTGGTCAGGACTTGGGCCCTGCACCCCAGGCCCAGGCAGGCTGCTGCCCTCGGAACAGATAGCTGTCCTCCTCTGGTGGCTCCAGCGCCTCTCTTTTCCAGCTGCCCTATGCTGCAAGAGGCTCAGGCTGGCACTTTGCCCCCCACTCTGGGCCTGAGGTTCTGCCTCCCGTTTCCTGTGCCCTGGGCTGCAGGGCTCAGGAGCTTGCTGCAGCTCAGTTTGCTGTCTTTCCTTTTGCATGGCCGTTCTCTGACCTCCAATGTGTGTCTCTTGGGTCTACTTCCTCTTGTGAGGCTTGAGAAGCCTTTTAGGTCATCACCTCTTTCTGGGGCTCTGTTGTAGGGTCTCTTAGGAGAAGCTCCTGCCTCCTTCTCTGCACCTCTTGGGCCTGTCCCCCACTTCCCTTTTCTCTTTCCTCCGGGAACTCCCCACTCCCTCCTATCAGAGGCACCTGTGGTGGATTTAACCTGTTGGATTTCATCTCCAAAAGGGGCTGTAGGGGCCGGGCGCAGTGGCTCACGCCTGTAATCCTAGCACTCTGGGAGGCCGAGGCAGGAGGATCGCTCGAGGTCAGGAGTTCAAAAACAGCCTGAGCAAGAGCGAGACCCCGTCTCTACTAAAAATAGAAAGAAATTAATCGGCCAACTAAAAATATATATATAAAAAAATTAGCTGGGCATGGTGGTGCATGCCTATAGTCCCAGCTACTTGGGAGGGTGAGGCAGGAGGATTGCTTGAGCCCAGGAGTTTGAGGTTGCTGTGAGCTAGGCTGATGCCACGGCACTCTAGCCCGGGCAACACAAGTGAAACTCTATCTCAAAAAAAACAAAAACAAAAACAAAAGGGGCTGTAGGTCTGGAGAAAAGAAAAAGACACATAGAAATGTATTACTGGCTCTTTTATCACCAGCAAATGCCATGGGTGCCCATAAGTTGGGCACACCAAGGGCTGGGTCACTGGAAGTAGGCCACAGCAGGATAGATGCAGAGGATATGTGTGGCACTGAACATTAAAACAAAAAATGCAAATGTAACTACTTAGCATCCTCTTTCCATCTTCCCTACCCCCAGACCTACCCCAGGTGCTTTCTGTGCACAGCTTAAGGTATGGCCAGATGTGCTTTCTCCGAAAGCCCTGAGCTGGTGTGGGGAGATCTGCCGGCATCCGGTAGACAGATCTCAGGAACCAGATGGAGAGATTTCTCCTCCCCATTTCAAAGCTGAACTACTTCAGTTTGGCGGCAAGGCCTCTGTTGACCACCAGGTGGAAATATCGGTCCAAATTTCTGGACCGAGGTGACGCTGTGGTCAGGAGTCAGGTGGACAGCAGAGGGCAGCGTCCCACAGCGCGCAAGACACCGTGGACATCGCCAGGCGGGAAGAGGAAACGTGGCCGGGATGGGGGCTTGCAGGACAGTTAAAGGGAGGGAGGGCAGGCTGGAAGTGCTAGGCCCAGGGCCTTGTCTCAACGAGGAGAAATTCTGTCCCTTCCCCTACTTTGAAGTAATGGCAATGGTTAGGCCTTGCACTTTCTGATAAATTAATGGTTTTTCTCTTGTTGAAACATGTGATTTTTCATGCTGATCATTTCCCTGTGAGTTAAGTAGGAAAATAGGCAAGATGGAATGTATTTTCATCCCTCCTTTATAAACAAGGAAAACAAGGCTGAGAGGCTGAGCTGCCCAAGGTCATTCGAGGACGCCTGGTTCACCTTGGAAGAAAGGGCCCTGGGCTTGTTCTGGAAATGGCCCTGGGACTGGGGGTGGGGAAGGGGCTGCTGTGTGACTCAGAGATCTTACAGAGAATTTTCTTCACCAAGGGCCACCATGGGGAGGGGAAGTCTGCGTCACTAGCTAGTGAACTGGGCACTGGAGGAAGCGGGAGGTGTGCAAATAGAGCCGCCAGGAAATGAGAAAGTCAGCAGCTTAGGCCATGGCGAGATAAGTGACCCCGGCCCTCGCCTCTCTGGCTGGTGTTGACGTTGCCACCATGAGCTGGCTTCAGTGCTTCCCGGTAACCAGGGGTCTGTCCCAGGCAGGCAGCGCTCTGGATTTCAGGACAGGGTGGGGGCTCTGGACAGGAAGGGGGTGGGCAGTGCCGGTCAAGGGCTGGGGGATTCTTGCTCAGGAGAGGAAAGAAGCCCTCCCCAGGCAGCAGGGTCATTTTCCCTTTGCCGTTGCAGTTGCTACCTGTTTGAATTAGCTGAAACAATGCATGTGTATTATCTTAGTGACTTTGTAGCAGGTCTCCTTCCAGTGCCACCTCTTTGGTGAGCCAAGACTTTCCTAACAGGAAGACAGCCAAGCATGGCCGTGAAGTGTCAGAGAGAACTGAGCTCAAATCCGGCCCCTGTCACTGACCAGCTTGATGACCTTGGGCAAGTTACTTAATCTCACAAAGTGGCAATAGTAATTCCTCCTTCACAGTGTTGTTTAATTAAACTGTAAGTAAGATAATGTCTGTAAAGCAGCTGGTCTCAGTTAATGTTGAATCTCCTTACTCTGACCTCCCATTGTGGTTTTATCTGTAACCCCTAAACAGATGCACCACCTGCCTCAATTTGACAAGAATCGTTGAGCACATAGCTACCAGGCACTGCACAGGCTCTAGGGATATGTTGGGTTCAGCCCCTGCCAGTGGAAGCTCACAGCTGGGGAGGTCCACAGGCAGGTGGTTCCCCTGTGGCATGGGTAGTCAGTGATGCCACGAAGTGCACACATGCACCACGTGCATTCTTGGCTTCTTTCCCCTGCAAACTATTTGCTCTTTGAGGGTAGGGTCAGATACATCTTTTGGGCCTCTTCAACTATGATGACCATATTTCCTGAATTAAAAATTAAGGACAGGTGGGTTGACACATCTGCAAATTCTTATGGGAACCATGGAATAAAATATTTGATGTCTAAAGCTGACTTGGAAAATCCAGGAATAAATTTGCTATTCCCATAGTATATAGTAAAGTATTTGGACACAATGGTCACAAAAAGATTTGTTGTGTGACTATATTAATAAATGACTGCATAAGCAGCTATGATTTCAGTGACTTCCAAAAAGTTCCCAGATTCTAAGGTCAGAGCATGTGAAATTCCTAGCATTAAAATGACGGACAGGGCCAAGACAGGGTAACGGCCCAGGTTAAAAATAAATGCATGTTGCCCAGGAGAAGCCCCACATTTGCCCATTTGACCAGTTTGAAAAGATCAGCAGGTGTCATCTTACAGAGAGAGAGAGGGGTCCCCTGGGGACAAGTGTCTCCATGGAGTGAGAGGGGATGGGGGCTGGACCTGCCTTAATAGGGTGACACGGAGGAGACCTGGTGCAGGCAGGGGAAGGAAAGGGGTATGTTTTGGAGAAGAGGGGTGGTTGTGAGGCTCAGAGAACAGTCTCTTGCATGAAACTGGCCTCTGCCCTTTTGGGACAACCTTAAGTTGGAAGATCGAGGAACCGTTTGAGATTAGGTCCAACCCTACCCTCCTCAAAATGCTAAACAGGTGAGGTGACTTGCCCAAGGACACACAGCTGTTTACTGGCCTGCCTGGAACTAGGAGCCAAGTATTTGTCCCTGTGAATGGTGCTTCCAGCCTGTCTGGAAGAATGACAGCCACAAAGCAGATGTGTTGGGGCCAGGCCAAGACTGGGAGTGGAGACGTCTTGTTTGCCTGTGTCCTCACAGTGTCCCAGATGGTGAAGGGTGATGTCTTAACAACCAGCCCTCTTCCATGTGTCTGTCAGCAGTGCTGGTGCTGGAATGATGCCAGACAGGACCCTGGGACAGCTGCCCATAAAGGCAGGGACAGGAAGTGATGACTGGGTCTAATCCCATCAACTTCCTCTAGCAATTAACCCCAAACACCAGAAAGTACTAGTACCTACCTCACCTGCTTTCTCCTTTTCCCTGGTCCTAGTCCAACGGCCCTACTAGTCTTCGTCTCAGATGTCTCCATACAGCTGAGTGAACCCAGTCCCACCTCCCACGCCCTCCCACCGAGCCCCTTGGACCCTAAATCTTTCCCAGCCTGGCTGTCTCAGTGTGAGAAGCCTTTGCTGGCCAGGCTCTGGGAGGACTGTCCCTGCCTTTCTTCCCCCGACTCACCTTAGTGCTGTCTCTGCCTTGCCACATTCCCACCTTGGGTAGTAATGAGTTCTTCTTCCCAGTTTGCAGGCTCTCAGTATGGTGCATAGAGCAGGAACTTAATAATACTTCGTGACTCCACAGAAGGAATGAGAGAGTGTTGTTAGATAAAAATTATAGGAGGCTGTTGTTTTGGACTAAGCTCCTGCTCGAGGCCCCCACAGATCAGACCAAAAATCTAAACGGA
Source organism: Cheirogaleus medius (assembly GCA_008086735.1). Taxonomy (NCBI): domain Eukaryota; kingdom Metazoa; phylum Chordata; class Mammalia; order Primates; family Cheirogaleidae; genus Cheirogaleus; species Cheirogaleus medius. The sequence goes on along the minus strand of VBSM01002121.1, from coordinate 37,004,402 downwards.
GTCACCCATGCTAAAGTTCCACATCACCAAGACTAAACTAAGTTGTTATCAGAGGTGACCTCCGAGATAAAGATAACAGCAAATTTCCCAAACATGCCAGTTAAAAATCTTCAATGGGCTTGATAATGAACTTCCCTTTATTTTAATCCTTACACAAAAAAGGTAGCCTGAAGCAACCTGATGTTAACTAATCAGTTATTTTTCTATTGTTCTGTCTCTCAGTCCCCCCCCTTACAATAAAAATTAACTTTGAAAAATTATCTGTTTTCTTCAGCCCTTCTCCATAAAGCCAACCTCTATCGCTCAGCTTGTGGGAACACTTATTCTATTTTATGGAATGAGGTGTTGCCTGATTCTGGAATTGTGAATAAAGCCAATGAGATCTTTAAACTAAATTTGTTGCAATTTTGTCTTTTGACAGTGTTTTTGGTTCAAAGAGAGAGTTGTTTGAATGTGCTGGCACTGAGGCCTGGATAGTGGAAGTCAAGGAGAGCACGGCTTTCGGGAATGCCATCCTGGAAGGCACCCGGAATGCTTGGTGATTCCTGTCTCAGAAGTTGACTTAATTACCAACGCCACAAACTTCATTTCCATTTAAAATTTTATTACATCAAAAGAAAAAAAAACTCTCCACAAAACAAACAAACGAAACTCTAAATCCTAAACCAAGTTAAAGACAGAAAATTATTATCAAGGTTCTAACTCAGTCCACCCCCCAAAACAACCTTACATTAAAAATCTGAAAGAAATAGAAATACTAGCTTCAAAAATATTTATCCAAAAAGTAAGGCATCCACTTTACAAAAAAATAATAATTGAAGGAGGTGAGGAGGTTGGAGGAATGGGAAGGAACAGGAAGATGGTCCCCTGACCCTCCAGGGGCCAACCCCAGCCTGCCTGGTTCTACATGGAAGGGGCCATAACTCGGGCCAAACGTGGCATCACACCACCTGTGGGGCAGGCCGGGTGGGGAGCTGGGGGACATGACCTGCGCCAGGAAGGGCTCCTGGGCTCTTCAGTTTAAGCAGACGGAATGCAGGGGAGGTGCAGAGAGAATCCTGCTCTGTGTCCTTAGCACAGCGGGAGTGGCTGGGGAGGCTACAAGGCCCAGGGCGAACACGAGGCTTCCTCTGGAGCACAGGGGACAGTCAGAAGGCCACATACCACAGGGGGCCTTTCTGAGGGTCTCCGGAGTGGATGCCATCCTGCCACTGCCCTCCCATCCTGTCCCAAGACAGGCTGGTGGTGAGACTGGAGGGAGGGGTTATCCGAGTTGGGGAGGGGTGGGGAACTGGCCTTTGGAAACCAGGCTCTCCCCACGCGGTCTGTCTCTGAGGACGTGGAATGGGCCCCTCTGGGGAGGTGGGAAAGTACCCTTCCTCCCAAGGGAGGCATTTAATACCAGGTCTGTCCTGAGGGTTAGAAATAAGGGAGTATTTTTAGGCCCAGTCCAGTTCTTAGACAGGGAAGAAGGGGGGATTTAAGGCTGATTTGGCTCTGATTTCAGGCCTGAAGGGCTTGGGGATCCTTCACACCCAGTCCCGAGCCAAGGTCCAGAGAAGAGGACGAGGCCTGGTGGAGGTGGCCGGCAGCGCTGGCTCAGGGTATGCTGGGTTGTGGCTGCAGGGCTGACAGGGTGACTGCTCCTTCCCTAGGGTGGGGACAAAGCTGCTGAGCTGCTTTGTCACCAGGAGAGAGATATCCACTACATTAAGAGTAAGGAGACTTTCTGGCTTCCAGAAGCTTTGGCACCATGTTGGGGCAGGAGGCAGGGGGCAGGGACAGGGCTGGGTCTCTGCGATCTGAGCCTTTCTGAATCTATTCCACAGGCCTGGCTTGAGGGGAGGGGTTGGGGCAGCTCTCCTTCTCCTTGGTCCCTTCTCAGTGGGGAGGCGTTGCCCTGAAAGGAGCCTTACTCTGACAGGGAGTCCAGGCTGGGATGGGTGGAGGTAGGGCGGGAGTTGGGGGCAGATGGCAGAGGGCAGCATCCCCCCTGACTTTGGGCCCCTGGTAGACAGAGAGGGGTTTGGGTCTCTCCAGACAACCTTTACTGGTGATACATTTCCTTGAGTCTGTCTCCACAACCAGCTCACTGTGGCTGCCACTGCTCTCTGAACCGAGGCCTCCCTGGGCTCATGAGGAGGAGGGAAGGCAGTCGGGAACTCGGGTTCCTGAGGAGGCAGCTGAGGCTGTGGCCTGCAGGGAGGGCCCTGCGGGGCGCCCTCGGCATCTCCGTTCCTCTCAACAGCTGAGTGTGGGCAGCACTGGGTTGAGAGGCAGGTTCTTTGGGTACAAATGTCAGTGTCTTTGTTGATAATTTCTTACCACCCACACCCAGGTCCTGCCCTGCCTGACAGAAGCAAAGAGGCGTGTGTGTGTGTGTGTGTGTGTGTGTGTGTGTGTTGGGGGGACCCAGGCAGGGAAGGAAGGCAGGAAGGGGATGAAGGGGAGAGTAGCTGCTGAGGGACGGCAGTGCTCAGGGCTGGGGCTGCCCCGCCAAGTCCTTGTCCTTGGTGGCAGTGGGTTGGTAGATGGGCTGCCGCTGCTCCTCCATGTCATCACTTGTCCCCTCTGTCCCTGAGCCCCTCTCTGCCTCGGGGTACACGGCCACACACATCTTCTGGCTCACCAGGGTTAGCAACTCTGTGAAAGGAGATCACACAGAAACCAGGTCAGTGCTGAGCATCTCGCCAACCTGGCCAACCACCAGGCCATGGTCCTTCCCAGCTCTCCCACCTCAGCCGTCAATGCCTTTTGAAGACTCCCTTTCCAGGAGACGGCCACCTCATCTGCCTCCTGCCTCTTCTGTCAGCTGCCCCTAGCTCACCAGGCCCAGCCTTCCGCCTTCCCTATGCCTGCTGACCCCAATTCCAGAGTCTCGGCTGGTCTCCACCCAGCCTGGGGCGGCTCCTGCAGGGGGGCTGACAGGTCGCCTGTGCCTGCGGCTCTAAGGTCCGCGTGGAAACTCCTCAGAGGTCTCTGGGAAGATATCTGCCTTTCCTGACCCCAACTCCTTCTCCAGAGCTCTGTGGACTCAGGTGAAGGTGAGCCTAGGCCTCCCGATCCTAGTGGCGCGCCTGCCCCGTCACTGCCACGCCATTCCTCTAGCCACCCCAGAGCCTCCAACAACTCACCAATGAAGTCATTGAAACACTTGGGCTTGTGTTGCCAGTAAACACCCAGGAAATAGACGGGGACTCCTGTCAGCATGATGGCCAGGCCGGTGCCGCACACCACCGGCTCCGACCACAGGCTGAAGACCAGCAGGAAGGCCCAGAACAGCAAGTAGATGATTGGGAACAGCAGGTTGATCTGTGGAGAAGAGACACTGTGAGCTGTGTGGTCCCTGTAGCCCCAGGCTCGGGGCACCCTCTCTTTTCTTCCCCACGGGAAGAAAGGTTGGGCCTCACTCAGCTCTGCGGCTCCCACACCCCAAGCCCTGATAGGGCAGGTGCTATGGCAACAAATATTGATGACTTGGGCAGTGGGACAGGAGAGGGTGGGGGGACGAGGGACGGAAAGATCCCCACGTCCTCCCTCCCTGGTGGGCTCAGACGAGGCCTCATCATCTGCGCCAGGTGCCTGAGGCGGCCAGAGATGCCCATGGGGGTTGAGAAGCTTGTCGCACATCCGTCCACCTTTGCTGAGGCCGTAGGGGAGAGGAGAGGTGCAGGAAGAACGTGACCTAGGTCAGCCAGGCTCCCTGCTCCTGGCCTGCTTCTAGGCAGGCCTCATCTGGGCACAACGTGGTGAGTGTCCATCCCTCACACCAAGGTCAACCCCAAACTGTTTCTCTGAAGCAGTCAGAGAAAAATCTGGCAAGACTCAAGAAATCAGGAAACTCAGCATAGTATAAAGCAGCCTGGCACTTTCACTTTCGTTCAGAAGGAAGCATCAGTTCCCTCCTTGCTGACCACACGCGGGGGCGTTCCCAAGAGCATCCTCTTCAGGATTCCAGGGGCAGCCCTGATTCAGCCACCCTCCTCCTCCTCCTCTCCTCTCAGGCATGTGGTGGGGACATAGGGTCATTCTCCTCCTCTGCCCTCTACTCTAGCATGTTTTCTAAGGGCAGGAGAAAAGTAGCAGTGAAAACGCCAGTGGGGAACTGAGAGCCTTTTTCAACTAGAAGAATCTTCTAGAAGCATATAGTTTCTGATTCTAGAATAGGATTGTTCAAATAGGTCCAGACTATCCTCTGTTCTTCTAATTGGTAGGAGAACCCAATTGGTTAGGGTTAGGGTTAGGGTTAGCATATCTTGTTCTGAGCAATCTCATTCATTCCTACCACAAAGTTAGTTCTTGCAGTGATCATTCGGATATTCTCTGAGCAGCCTACTATGCGTAGGGCCACAGGACTCTAAAAAGGGAGGGTCGTGGAGGGCTGTAAAAGTGAACTGGAAAGCTTCAAGATAGAGGAGGTACTTGGAAAATGGTTAGAATTTAGATAGGCTGATGGGAGAAGGAAACGCATTCTGGAATAGAGACATAGTACATGGAGAAGCCGGCTATGTGGAGGGGCAGGGAGAAGTGTTAGAAAGATAATAGATAAAGATAGATAATAGATAAAGATAATAGAAACTTAAAAAATCAGTTGGAGGGGGAGGGGGGCATGGGCAATATACGTAACCGTAATATTTGTACCCCCATAATATGCTGAAATTAAAAAAAAATCAGTTGGAGTTTAAGACCTAGAGTGGTAGGAACGAAAGGAATGACATGATGAAAGTGACATTTAATCTTATTCCCCAGCTGCAATTTGCTCTGGCCCTGTTCCCCGTGGAGAATGGACATGGCTGTCCCATTCACACATGGTCCTTGCTTCCCAAAGGGTCTGCTACCTTCATAGAGATGACAGTCTGTGGTCAGTAGCTAAGAACAGAGGTGATTTAAAAATGTGACCTGCAGCTAGAACGGTAGAGGAAGGGGAGGGGACCCCCATGGGAGGTTCTCTCACCTTGATGGGGCGGGGGATATCAGGCTTCTTCCAGCGAAGGACTATCTGTCCAGCAATCGTGACCCCATAGAAGAGGTAGTTGATGAAGCCGACGTAGTTGATGAGTGTGTACATGTCGCTGGTGACCAGCATCAGCAGGGTGGAGATGCACTGGGGAGGGGGAGGAGCTCGTCAGTGATCAGAAAGGCATTCAGAGACTGGAGGAGTGTTTACAGGTCAGGGGCTGTTCCCAAGCCTCCAGGCACACAATGCCTCGTCTCAAAATGGAGACTTGATAACCTCTCTTAGTAACCCAGGCTGTTACTAACACCTTCACTGCTAGGAAGTTCTTTCTTATTGCAGGGGTGATGATCAAAATATTTAACCACTGGTATAGCATGGGCACTAACCAATCTGGCCACGAACTGGCCACACTGGTGTTACCTGGTTCTGTCAGCCCTGGTCTCATTTACATTTCTCTCTTGGTTATAGCTCAAGCTAATTTCTAATTTTTTAACCCCTAGGGAAGATTGTTAACTGCAGATTAATGCTTTATCCTTGCCCTCATCCTTTCCTCCTAGCTGAGTCATCTAATTTATTTTCCTTCCTCTCTCTCCGCCTCCCTCCCTTCTTCCCTTTCTCTCTTTCTTAATTTCATTTTTTTTTTTTAGACAGAGTCTCACTCTGTTGCCTGGGCTGGAGTGCCATGGCATCAGCCTAGCT
>VBSM01002121.1:36988472-36998646 GCA_008086735.1 Cheirogaleus medius | reverse complement strand
AGCTAGGCTGATGCCATGACACTCTAGCCCGGGCAACAGAGTGAGACTCTGCCTTAAAAAACAACAACAAACCCACACTCTTTTCCTCTGATGATTTGTGAAGGCCAATAAAAAGTTCAGTTCTCCTGTGAGGTCTGATGGTGAGAATAATTGAGAAGATTTTACCGGGTGAATAGGCCTGATTCTTGCTGTACTTGCCTTGCAGTCATAGACTGCACTGACAGCTCAAACTGAAAAAAAAACTATGTGGCCCACTGGGCATATCATCTCTCCAGCCACCTTTTACAGCTAACCAATCAAGGTGACCTTCATCCCGTATCTGAGCATTCTGAAATTCCTCCTAGTGTTGTACGATGCTCTTGACTCCCAAGGGCTCTGTTATCCTGATCTCTAACTGCTTCTCTGGTGGACCAGTCATTTCTTTTTTTTTTTTTTGAGACAGAGTTTCACTCTGTTGCCAGGGCTAGAGTGCCATGGCGTCAGCCTAGCTCACAGCAACGTTAAACTCCTGGGCTCAAGCGATCCTTCTGCCTCAGCCTCCCAAGTAGCTGGGACTACAGTCATGCGCCACCATGCCTGGCTAATTTTTTCTATATTTTAGTTGGCCAATTAATTTATTTCTATTTTTAGTAGAGATGGGGTCTTGCTCTTGCTCAGGCTGGTTTCGAACTCCTGAGCTCAAATGATCCGCCCACCTCGGCCTCCCAGAGTGCTAGGATTACAGGCATGAGCCACCACGCCCGGCCGTGGACCAATTATTTCTAATGTTGGCTCACACCTGAAATCCATTAGTCATTTCTAATGTTTTAGAAATGAGGATCCATAAGGAGAATAGAAATAACTTAAAAGACTCAGTGAGGACAATTCTTTGTTCCTTTCTTTAGCTCTCTCTAAATGGTTCCACTATGGGGACATTTGACCTCCATTTCTTCCCTATCCCAAGTTTCCTTTCCTCCCTCTTCAATTTACCAGTCTTCCTATCTTTATGATTTTTCTTATTTAATGTACCCTTAACCTTCAATTTGTTTCAATTATGTTTCCCAAGAGACTGGGTGCCCTGATGCAAGAAACTTAACGGGGAAAGGCAGGTATCTGCCAGGACCAGTCAGGAGCGGAGGCCCAGTGTCACAACCCTGCAGTTACAGGTGCAAGGAGAACCTGGGTGGAGACGTTTCTTTGTGAGGTTGGAGAATCCTGAGGCAGTCAGCTCAGTCTGACCCAAAAGGATGGGGGAATGGAAATGAGCCAGGCTGAGGGCCTTAGGTGTTTCAGGACTCAGGGTCTTTCCTTGCTGGATCCCATGATATTATTAAAGCTCATGAATATCATTTGCCAGATTCTCTAAGACCCAGTGAGACCTAGGAGCAGACCAGAAGGGTGCAATGGTGTGGAAAGTGTGAACCCCCAGCTTAAGAGTAGGCACAAACAGAGGGAGGATGTGTGTAGGGTTGGCAGCAGGAAGGGCCCTTACTGTGAAGAGCAGGGCTGGGATTGGGGTGCAGCGCCTCACGTGGATCATGGCCAGCACTCTGGGAAGGTGGCCCTCTCTGGCTCCAGCAAAGAACAGCCTGGCAGGGAGAAATGCAGGTCAGTGTGGGGTAGCCCATGGACCACCAAGCCCGGGCTCCCTCCTCCATGCCTACCTTCTGCCCACACAGGGGCTCCCCCTCCAACCAGGTACCCATGTTTTCGTGCATACCTTCTAGACCACTAATCACGGGACCTGTGTTCACAAATGCAGGTGCAGGCAAACCAGAGGCAGCCAGTGGATATGTGGATGAGTCCTGGGTGCATGTGGTCTGCGTGGCTCAGGGTTACAGGTGATTGTACTGTCACTCCGCGGGCTGCTGCTCCCAGTGCGTGGAAGGTGCAGGAGCAGCCTCTACCTTTTGCCTAAGGTCTTCAAACCTTTAAAAGCGTGCCTCCCCATCCCCAAGGGATATAGATTCCCTGCTACACTGGGACTGAATTGTACATGGAAAGCTTTAAGAACATTCTTATCCTAGTCAGAGAGTAGCTGCCTTTGTGGGGGTGGGGAATAGGTGGTGGAAACTGTCTGTACCTTACTTTGGGTAGTGGTTACACGGCTGTTTACAATTGTCAAAACTCATCAAACCAGAGCCAGGCACAGTGGCATGTGCCTATAGTCCCAGCTATTAATATTTGGGAAGCTGAGGTGGGAGGATCAGTTGAGCCCCTAGGAGCTCAAGGCTAGCCCGGACAACATAGTGAGACCCTGTCTCTAAAAAAAAAAAAACCCTCATCAAACTGAACACTTATGATCTGTGTATTTTATATAAATTATATTTAAAATTTATATCCTTAAAGCTACTTATTCTATTCCCAAGAAGCCATCCAAGAGAAATGAACAGAGTTGGTGGAAAGTATATATACAAAGATATTTTGATAAGAAAGAAATGGAAATATCTTTTTTTTTTTTTTTTTTGAGACAGAGTCTCACTCTGTTCCCTGGGCTAATTTCTTTCTATTTTTAGTAGAGATGGGGTCTCGCTCTTGCTCAGGCTGCTTTCGACTCCTGACCTTGAGCAATCCTCCCGCCTCAGCCTCCCAGAGTGCTAGGATTACAGGCGTGAGTCACCGCGCCTGGCCGAAAGTACTTTTTAAAAGAGAAATTTTAAGAGAATAATTTGAATGTTCCTAGCATAAAGATAAATATTTAAAGCGATGTATCCCAATTACGCTGATTTGATCTTTACACATTATGTAAATGTATCAAAATATCATGTGTACCCTGAAAATATGTACATCTATTATGTGTCAGTAAAAAAAAGAGAAATTTTAACATAAAAAGCAGCATTTCTTTTCTCTCCTAAGAAAAAAGAGACTACCACAAGCTGTTAGTAGTCATTTATATATTAGTGCAAATTAGGCCATTGTCCTTTTCTCTAGGGAAAGGAACACTTAAGGGATGAGAGGAAGGGGATAGTGTGATGGGGAAAGAAAGGTACAGGCCCAGCACACTGGAAGCTCTCAAGAGAATTGCTACTTACTGTGTAATTTGTGTATGGGGTAGAGTGAAGCAGCTCAACAGAAGTGTGGGAGTTGACTGTGCCCCAAGTACCCATGAGCAGTGACCATCATGAACTACCTAGGCTAGTGTCACTGGTTTCATGCAGCCACACGCATCCTTGCCCCTCCCCCCATGCTCCTGCCCCCTCTGCAGTGCAGCCTCACGCACCAGACTGAGCCCCTGCTGCTATGTGGGCCTCACCGTGCACATAGCCAGGGCCCCGCATTCACATCCTTCCTCCACATGCAGCCAGGACCAAGTGTAACTGTCCAGGTCCAACAGCATTTGCAAGCGTCAAGTTCACAAGAGACAATCCTTGCCCAGTTAGCCGACAACAGAGGAGACGATGACATTGAGCATAGTACACGCCCACACACACTCCGAATCCTCAGGAAGAACCTTCCTCTCCATACCCGAGAAGACAAGAGAGAAAGAGAGGAGGGAAGGAGATGGAAGGAAAGAGGGAACTGGGAAGATGAACGAAGGAGGCCTGGGTGGGTGAAGTCTCGCCCTGGAATCAGAGGCCGAGCTCCCCATGCGCCATCTGCTGCATGCACGCACAGCTATGCCACATGCATGTAGACCGCTGCTTGGCCTCTGCAGACCCCACTCTAAAGCGACTGTAGCCAGTCGCTCTCCTCCAACAGATCTCCAGGAGCCTCATGGGTCACTGCTCTTCCACTGCTCGCCCTCGGTGGGGGCCTCCAGGTGGCCACTGCTCCTGTGTGACACGCACATGAGGTTGCTGCGGGTGAGTGTCACAGGGTCCTGGGGTGTGCGGCATACCCACACCACCTCTTTCCTGCCCTGGGTCCTGAAAACAGGGCACTCCCTTGTCATTTCACAGGAACTCCTCCCTGACGGGATGGCACTGGAAGCAGCTGAACTCAGGGACTCATCTTTTGAGCAGGACTGTGCCCTGAGGGATGGGGGCTTCCTAAGAACCCTGGGAGGACCCCTTGAACCATGAAAATGGAAATCACACAACATCCACCAGCCTCAACAGTCCATTCTAAAGACAGCAAGAAGGGACACGAAGGAGGGGCTGTGCCCCTGGATGTGTGGAGGCAGGAACTGGGACTTCTGGGCCCACTCGTGCTTCTGGCTTCCCAGAGAGTTTTAGGGTGGAGGTCACAGCTGAAAGGTTCTTTGGAGGAACATTTTCTTTCCACTCTCCCCATGCTCTCTCTCACTTCACATTCTCCACCTGAGGCCCACGGGTGGCACGTGAAGGCCTTCACAGCTGCCTGTCCGTTGAGCAGGGAGGAGCCCTGCATCCTCAGGGCCTTCAGAGTGATCCTGTCCACCTGTAGTCTGATTCCAGAACATTCATGGGAGGCCAGACCCACAGGCCCCAGGTACAAGTCTCCCTCCTGGTCCCTTTCAGAGTGGGGTTCCTTTCTAGCCAGCAGAGCGTCTTTCCAGGTGAGTGGAGACAGGGGCTCTAGGACTGCAGCCAAGACACTGTCCTGCTGCTATCCACACCCCTGACTGGGACTGCTTCAGGCAGGCCCTGGGCCCTCTCAGTCTTCTGCTAATTTTGAAATGAGGTAAGCCACTACCTGTGAAGCACCTAGGATCTGTGCGTCACGCACGTCGCAGGTGACCACATGGGCAGCACACACCCGTCAGTGTCCACACTGACATGCACACCTCACGTGAGCAATTGCCCGGTGCAAGCCCACCATCCAGATGCCCACACAGACCCCCACTGACAGAGACAAGCCCGCCACATACACATAGAGCAATGTGCACAGCAGAGCAGCCCCGGCCCGGGAAGGGCCCAGGCAGCACTCACCGGGAAGAGGTGAAGAGAGACCCATTAACGCCTCCAAATGTGGACAGAGCAACGGAAATGGGCATGATCCAGGCCATGACCCCAAGGAGCTTCTCTCCAAAAGTCTGGGAGAGAAAACAAAAAGGATAAGCAGGGAAGGAGAGGTGACAGCTCCCCGCCTCTCAGCGCAAACTTCCTGGCTGGGAAAGCTTCTCCCCATCTCCACCCTTGCGGGTCTCTCCAGCCAAGTTCCCTGAGAGCCCCCGCCTGAACCGCCACTTCTCACAGTAACACTGCACAGGGGGCATCAATATGTGTCTTGGGCTAATTAACTGACGGAGACAGTGTGTGGTGGTAATAATAATAATGAATTAATATTTACTATTTTTGTTTTATGGCTGAGGAAACTGAGGCACATAGTGATTAAGTAGCTTGCCGAAGCTCCCACGCCCAGGGACTAGAGGGGCCAGGATTGGAAGCCAGGTGCTGTGAGTCTAGGCCTCACATACATCACATGATTTCTGTAGCAAAGGAAGGGGCACAGGCTTGTGAGTCAGGCAGATCTGGGTTCAAATCCTACTCCTCCATCTAGGCACTGGGAGACCCTGAGCAAGGTTCATGATTTTTGAGCCTTAGTTTCCCATCTGTAAAATCGGGGTGAATTCTAATTCATAGGGTGAGAATTTCTAAATTCACAGAAACAGATGAATTGGGAGTACAATGGTAAGCACAAGCTCCTATGTAGGCTGAGAAGGAACAGATTGTGAGGCTATTGACTAGTCTTCATATATTGAAGGACTATGAGAGGCTGGGACCAGCTTTTCTATATTCTCTGAGCCAGGTTCATAGCACATTACTGGGGAAGGATGTTGGTCGTAGGAATAGGCTACCCATGGGGAAGGGAGGGCTCTTTTCTTTACAGTCTTCAAAGATAAGACCAGGGAAGCCATGGGTTTGGCAGGGTGGGTTGGTGGCCCAGCCTGAAACCAGGTGAGGGGGTGACACAGCTCCTAGGTCTTTCTTGGACATAGAGGATCCTAGGCCCTCAGACCTGGGCGATCTTTCTCCAAAGAGCACAACCCATTCCTACTTCTAAATCGCTCACCAGCACCCACTTTTCCCTGCCAAGGGAAGGAGTCAGGCTGCGTGTTTTCTAGAGGAGAAAACAGAGGCAGAGAGGAATGGCATGCTTTGGCAAGATTGTGTCTTTCTGAGGAGGAGCCTGTCTCCTTTATACCATCCTTATCCTCACATGTAAAGTGCCCTAGATCAGGAGCCGGCAAACTTTTTCTGCAAAAGGTCAGACAGTGAATATTTTAGCTTCTCCAACAGTGTCGTCTCTGTGGCAATGACTCAGTTCTGCCACTGTAGCTGTTCTAGCTACAACCCAGCCACTGGTTTGCTCCTGGGCACTTGAAGATGCCCCCGAGGACACGTGGTTTCTCCCCTAAGGACTTGGGGTGATTTCCGCTTCCACGAGGCCATGGATCAGGGAAAGGTGAGTGGGGCCACACAGGCAAGTCTACGTCAGGACTCCTGGGGTGCGAGATCGGGATTGGATTTCTTACCACAGCGACTGCGTTGGACGCCAGCAGCTCCTGGGGGGACATTGCAGTGACATAAGCGACATTGGCAAAGACATACACAAATGTGACCAGTGGGATGGAGATGAAGATGGCTCTGGGAAGGTTCCTGTGGAGGGAGAGGAGGTGAGGGGGGCTGGCACCGGGATGCTCACCTCGCATGGGGCCCAGGGAGCACCTTCCACCTTCCTGCGTGAGGCTAACCCTGTGGCCTCCTGTGATGCTTTCTCTCCCTGGGAGGTGCGTTTTGTTCCAATATGGGCAGAATAATTTAAAGGAAATGGAACAGCTCAGGCTGGAAATACGCTCCACACCTGTTGATCTCTCTTGACCCAAATCTCCATAATACACCCTTCTCCCTGCCTCAAGACACAAAGACTGGCCTGTCCTGACACAGGTAAGATGCCCAGAAGCCTCTCAGGGCACAGGCCATTCTCGAAGGCAGTGGTGCAATTGCAACACGGTTTTCAGCTTTTAATCTGTTCTGGGATAGTCACTGGATCCTTTTCCTCCTCCTGGCAGGGTGGATGGCACATGGTTTAAGTTCCTGGGAGATGAACTGTTATTTTTGGACAGACCTGATCACGGTCAGAATGGGGCAGGGGAAGGAGAAGCAGGCAGTGGACACCTGTCCCCTCTTCCCAACAGCAGGTGCTGGGGCCATCCAGGGAGAGGGGAAGAGCTGGGACATTTCAACTCACTTGTAGGGATCAACAAGTTCCTCAGTCACGTAATTAAGAAAGTTCCAGCCTCCATAGGCAAAGGAGCCCTGAAGGAAGGCCAGTGCGATGAGGCCGATGTCAGGTTCTTGGAAATTCTCAAACGCGTTCTTTGGCTCCAGCCAGAAGTATTCTCCTGTGGACACAACCAGTAGGAGGCTGCTCAGAGAGACTCATCAGAGGCCCAGCAGCCCCTGGCCTGCCCTGGCTGGTCTCCTACTCCTTCCTGTGGTGAAAATGCCAGCTCTTTGTCCTGTCTGCAGTGAACCCAATTATTGGAGAAGGGGAAATACAGGTCCAGGAACTCCAAATGGGGAGTCAGGTTCAAAGCACAGCTCTGGATGTTCCTTTTGTAAAAGGCAAAGTTTCTTGGAAGGAAAGGCCAGGTAAACTGGGCTTTGGAAACGTAGGATCAGAGTCATCGGCAATCTCTTGACTCCCTTCCCTGATATCTAAGTTTGTACATTTTCATGAAGAAAGCATCGTGAACAAGAAACTCTCAGACATAAGCTTCCATAACACTATATTAGTTCAAGGTTGTTTTGCTTGCTTTGTTGATATCTTTCTTTTTTTTTTTTTTTTTTGTCTTTATTTTATTGTTGATATCTTTCTATCTCTTTCTAAGGTGTGTGTTCGGTCTCTCTTTTCAAGGTATAGATTCCTGACAACAGGGGTCCCTTAGCAAAAAGCTTTTAAATTGTCTTCCTAGCCCTTCTCACAGCGTCCGGCCGGCACACAGTGGGTGCTCAAAACATGTTGCCAACTAAGATTGTAATGAGACACAGAGTAACTGACCATATGTTACTTATTCACCTGTAATCCAGCTTTAGACAGGAAATTAGGAAATTAGAGTGACCAGGAGAAAGAACTGAAACCAGATTAGGAGGGACTCACTATCTTTGAAAAGATAGCGCAATGATTTCCTTAAGTCTAAATTCCTGAAAACAATATAACCTGCTAAGGCACTTAATCCAACTGATTAAAATAATCAGGCACTTTATATAGCAGAGACTTAATTATGTTTCCTGGAGTAAAAACCAGGCTCCCCACACTGCCTTCAGGGCTTGTGGGCGGGTAGGAGGTCTCCCTGTTTGTCATCTGACTTTCTCTGTGAGGCAGTGACACTGGGCAGAGCCTCGTGGTGCCACGGGTCCCATGGAAACCAAATACAGACTTGGTCTTGGAAAGGACCAAATCCAGTGGGGAATGTTGGCAGGAGCCCCAGGAATGTAGAGCTCTCTCTTGCAGGGATTATAAGTAATTTTGAAGCATATAAAATTCTCCTTCTCTGTCCTCCATTTTACATGGACAAGACACATTATATAAGATGCAGGGAGCTTCCCTGGGGTTGGGCTAAAAGGGCAATATGAGTCCAGAGAGCTGGGGTCTTTACCCAGCTGTGCTGGGGCCATGAGCTGAGAATGGGAGGATTTACCTTTGCAGACTAAGGGAAGCATTCCCTACTTCCAACCACCCTGGGGAAAATGGTTTCTCTTCTCCTTTGTCAAGCAAGGGAAGATGAAGAAGAGAAGTCACTCAAGGCCAGAATTAGGAGATCTCAGGGTGTGTACATGCAAGGGGTGGAGGAAAGTTGGGTGTGGCCCTGCTGTTCCCAAGACACTCACCTTTGCATATCTGTACAACCCCCATGATGATGATCAGGGCCAAGGCCAGGAGCTTGCCAGCTGTGAAGATGTCTTGAACACGGGTGGCCCACCGCACACTGGAACAGTTGACCCAGGTGAGGAGCACTGAAATGAGAGACCCCCTAAACATACACTCAAGAACCACATGAGGCTGCACACTGCCCACTGCACAGAGGCAGAAGTGCTCCTTGCTCCTGAAGGTGGGATTGTCACAGGCAGGCCAAACATCCGGCATGCTCAGCCCCAGTGACCAGAAACACTGGCTAGGTTAATGGGTTACAATGGGGATTCTGTGCATGCTCCAAATTAGAGCTTGGTCAGAGCATGCCCTGCCCAGGGCTGGAAGCCAGAAGCATGCTTGGAAATGTAAGCATGGCTTTGGGGGAAAAATTAGCATCTGACCAGGTAGGGTCATTGTCTTCAAGTCATGATCTTTGTAAGGAGAGCCCTGAGCAGGTGGTGGGATCCTGGATGTCACCTTCCCAAGCCTGATTTTGGGGTAACAAGTTTAGGGGAATCTTTTGTTACATAGGTTTATTAAGATGTAATCTATATCTAGTAAAATTCACTTTTTAAAATATACAGTTTGATGAGACTTGACAAATGTATTTAATTGCTTAATCACTACCACACTCAATATGTAGAACACTTCCAACACCCCAAAAAGTTCCCCTATGTGTTTTGCTCCTTTGCAGTTAATTAGCCAATCCTTTCCCCTTACCCCTGCAACTACTAAGTTGATTTCTGTCCCTATAGTTTTGCCTTTTCCAGAATATCACATAAATGAAATCATATAATACATGGCCCTTTGTGTCTGGTTTCTTTCACAAAACATAATGTTCCTGTGTTTTTTTTTTATTTTTTTGAGACAGGGTTTCTGCTCTGTCCCCCAGGCAGTGGCATCATCATAGCTCATTGCAACCTCAAACACCTAGCCTCAAGCAATCCTCCTGCCTCAGCCTCCCAAAGTGCTAGGATTACAGGCTTGAGCTATGGCACACTGGCCTCATTTAACATAATGCTTTTGAGATCTATTCATGTTGATGCATATATTAATTTGTTCTTTTTTATTGTCAAGTAGTATTCCATTAGATGAATCCATCAGCTGTTTTTCCATTCACCAGTTGATAGATGTTTGGATTACTGCCAGTTTGGGGCTATTATGAATAAAGCTACTGTAAACACTCGGGTAGAAGTCTTTTCATGGATCATAGAGGTCTTTGAGTGGGGTTTTCATTTCTCCTGAGTAAATACTCAGAAATGGGATTCTGTGTCATATAGTTAATATATGTTTAACTTTATAAGAAACTACCAAATTGTTTTCCAAAGTGGCTGTCTAATTTACATCCCCACGAACCACGTGGGAGTTCCTACTGCTGTGTACACTTGCACACATTTGGCATTGCCAGTTTCAAAAA
>VBSM01002121.1:36974274-36988372 GCA_008086735.1 Cheirogaleus medius | reverse complement strand
AAAAAAAAAGAATGAATGAATAAAAGGGGGAAAAATCCTTTTGCTTCTCCTTCTCCTAAAACAGCCACCAGAACACCCTCTAGTCCTCAGAAGATACACATCACACATGTAAAAGCATGACACTATTTCTGTTTCCTCAAGCCTCTAACCAGGGCTCTGGCTTCACTTGAATGGCTGATCAAGTTTTATCAATATTTTGTCCTTAAACTGTGCTTTTACTTTCCAAGTATTTCCCAACCTTACTCAATTCTGAGAACATTCTGGCAGGATAGGGAGGTCCTGACATTATCCATCTGTAACCTTCCTCACCTTCCTTCCCGTACCATCTCCACCTGGCCAACTCCTTCTCATCTTTCAAGAAAGATCCAGCTCAAATGTCACCTGTTCTGTGAGTCTTTATAATTTATCATTTTATTTATTCCTAGCAACATGCCTGCAAGGGAAGATATATCAGCTGTATTTTATAGACAAAGAACAAAATTTGTTCCTCTTCCCTAGAGCAATCCAAGACCACTTTGTTTATATCTAATTTTCATACTTATTTTTATTTTAAAGTAGTCTGTGTCTTTTTTCCCTCTCCTTGTAGACCAGGAGGGCAGGAACTGATTTTTTTATGTTTTTAATCCCAGGGCATATCATTGCTGTCTGCAAATAGTAGGTGCTCAACAAATGTTCAATAAATGAATTTTTAAATGCCACAATTCACTAGTTTTCCAATATCGCCTCAGTCTACACATTCCACACAATGCACAGCAACCTTCCCTGCTCCCCATAAATCTCATGAAAAGGAGACACATTCCCCAGTTGGTTTTACAGAGCCAAAAGAGCAACAAGAAGCTTGACTTCAGGAGTAGAAACTCTTGACTCCTGGTGGAGGAGCTGTTATCCAAGATGGTATCATATAAGGAGAAGCAAAACATGTTGTCAGAGGAAGGATTTTAAGTGCCCGAACAGGGAGAACATTTTGTAAATACTTTAATGTTCCAGATGGATGGAGACATCCTGATAAATACACACTTGGTTTATCTTACTCAATTCAGTAAGGATTTCAGGATCATGTGCCTGGTGACAATCCAACCCAAATCACTCTCGACAACTGGGTCTGTGATCTCAGCCTTTCCCCAGGGCCCTGAGGTATGCGGGGTAGAGGCTGGGCCCCCATACCCAGGAATTCAGGCAGACACAGCAATAATGGCTAAAGGATAAAAGAGACTGACTTATAACAGGAAGGATGATAAGAAAACAAAACCCATGCGCCTCAGGGATAGGTAAGGATTACAGAATAAGGAACCTGGGCGGAGAGGGCAGGCAGGGTGGTGACAGAAAGTGCTTGTGGAAAATAAGGGCAGAGTAGGACAACTCAAAGAAATTCCTCCTCCCCCAAGCAGGAGGAGGAAGGTGGCCACCTCCCAGGGTGCTGGGATACAAAACATAAAATCATCTCTCTATAAGACGACCTTGTGGAGGCAGACAAAGACTCACTCCTGCAAACTGTCAGCTCCAGGGTGCTCCTGCGGGTGAGGAGAGATGTTTGCAGGGTAGGGAAGCTTTGTCAAATAAACTCTCTGTGGGTGTCTTCCGTCCTGCCTCACCTCATCTCCACAACTTCCCAAGAAGCCAGCCATGACTAATATTTAACCTTTCACCTTCACAGATCTTTCAGAAATAAAGAGGGAAATTCTGAGAATGAGGTGGGGACAGGCAGGCTGCCTGTGATACCTTGTCTTCCTGGAACAATGGCTGCAGGCCCCAGGTCTGACCTTTTACCCTGCAGCTGGGGGATCACAGCATGTGACTGAGGGGAAAGAGGGCACTTTCAGGCTCCTGGTACCACAGGACAGCTTCCCTTACAGCAGGCTGAAACCGGAGCCTCCGTCCAGAGAGGAAAGGTCAGTGAGTGAAGGCCCCACTCAGGAGTCCTGCTGCTTCCTGTCTGCTACCTGGCACTCCTTTCTGTTGCTCAAGACTATGTCCTCTCTCTTCTCAGCTAGACCCTGAATTCTGAGTGCCTGATATACAGTGACCTCAAGGAAGCCACACATAGATGGGGACCAGTAGCTACTGCAGCTTGAAACATGAGGGGGTTCCATGCATCTGTCTATCCATCATCTTCACAGGGCCCACATGGGCTAGGCACTCTGGCAGGTGGGGAAGTCACACATAAGTCACACACGAGTCCCTGCCCTCAGGAAGTTGACAGTGTAGTAGGGGCGATGGGTGAACTAAGAGATGAGCACAAAACAACGTGGTGACGGTAGAGCTATTTACGGAAGCTGGTGTGCATCCATGAGGAGCCCCTAACTTAGGCTGGGGGAGTCAGAGATGCTTCCTTTAGGAGGAAGAGATGCTAGCAACATGGAGAACGTTACAATTTTGGTCCAGCTGGACAAAATAAAAAGGCATAGGACTCTAGCTCTTGTTCATTTTAATCTAGTTGTGGAGTGGTCATTACTTCTCTAGAGGCCCCCCTGGAATCCCAGGCGTATCTGCATTTCTTGGGCATTTTCTCCCCCTCTCTTTCGCTACCTGGGTAAAAAATAAGAGGAAAAGTCTATTAAGACAAGAGCGCTGGGAGGCCAAGATGGGAGGACTGCTTGAGGTCACGAGTTCGAGACCACCCTGAGCAAGAGTAAGACCCCGTCTCTACTAAAAATAGAAAAATTAGCCGGGCACGGTGGCGCGTGCCTGTAGTCCCAGCTACTGGGGAGGCTGAGGCAGGAGGATTGCTTGAGCCCAGGAGTTTGAGGTTGCTGTGAGCTAGGCTGACGCCACCGCACTATAGCCCAGACAACAGAGCGAGACTTTGTCTCAAAAAAAAAAAAAAAAAGGACAAGAGTTCAAAAAGATGCTGAATTCAGAGGTTGGTTACTTAATCTACCCAGTTTGAAGAACTAAACAGCAACAGGACACATGACGGGAGAGATACAAAGAATGAGGCAAGAGGAGGGAAACTCCAAATCCAGCAATCTAGAGCCCTGCCCAGCATCCAAGGCCTCTCAGCTGACAAGTGAGAGAGGTGGGCTCAATGTCTCCTGCCTGTGGAAGCTGAGGAACCAGCAGAGAGATGCAGAGTCCTCGCCACCAACCTGCAGCTTGCTTGCCCACGGTGGAGGGGGTGGGCTCCCAGTGGAGAAGGTGCTCTCAGCCCCACCCAGCCCTGGCCCTCACACTTCAGTCTTGGGGGATCACAGGAGCCTCTCCTTCACTTCCTCCCTTTGGCAAAAACTGCAGGTGTCATGGGGCCTGTGGAAGGCAGAACAGTGGCCATCCCGAAGATGTCAACATTCTAATCTCCAGGACTTGGGAATATGTTATCTGAAATGGCAAAAGGACTTTGCAAATGTGATCCCGTTAAGGATCTTGAGATGGGGAGATTATCCTGGTTGATCCAGAAGGGCCCAATGCAATCACAGGAGACAGGAGGGTCAGAGTTACAAAAGGAGATGTGATGATACAAATAGAGATCAGAAAGAGAGAGAGAGATTTGAAGATGAAAGAAGTGGCTGTGAGCCAAAGAATGCAGAAGGTCCCTAGAAGATGGAAGAGGCAAGAAGTCTGTCTCCCCAGGACCTGCACAAGGAAGGCAGCCTTGCCAACGCCTGAGTTTAGGACTCGGACCTCCAGAATTTAAATTAATAAATTTGTGTAGTTTTAAACCACTAAGTCTGTGGTAATTTGTAACAGTAATAATAAGAAACTAATACAGAAATAGACATCAAGCAGAAAGACCAGAAAGCAAGGGCGAACCCTTAAAGAGAAAAGCTTTTAGAGAGCAACCAGGCAACACACACCAGGACCCCAGAGGAGTAGCTGTCCACAGGCTTTGCAGGACACCAGGTGGAGGGAAGTGGTGGGGCTCTCCAGAAGTGGGTAGGGAAGGTGAGGTCATCAATGTGCTGACCTAGTTGGCAAATTCACGCCACATGACAACATCCCAACTCTTCCAGCATCTCAACTCTAGCTGGGATCCTGTGGCTAGAGTTAAGTTACGGCCTCCTCTTCCTCCCCTTGGTAATTCAATACAGTAGCAAACAGGCTTGTCCTGTAATGACTCTAGCAGTGCTTTTCCTCTCTTCTTCAGGGCAAAAGACACAACATCCCTCCTTTACCTAATCTTAGGTTCTCCTCCATCTCCTCCATGTTCTGTACAACTTCAGGCCCACATATGCAACGCAGACACACAAACACAGGCTCGAGGGTTACAAACTTCGTGCAAAGCAAGTGGGGTGCCAGGATGTTCACAGACACAATTGCTTTGTTCTTTGTCACTGTGGTTTTTTTGGTTTCCCAGTTTACTGACCAGAGGCTACAATGAAAGTCCACAAAGGAAGTCAACACAGAAAGTCAAAAGATGATCTCAACAGTGCTGAGTCTGAGTTCACTCCTCAAGTTAGAGGGTACAGAGTGGCCACACTGTGTACTAGTTTATAGTGGACAACACCAAACAAACCTTGGCAGAGCTCCCTCTGTGATTTTTCTAGGCTGAGTCAATACAACCTGATGTAGTAGGTGGTGAGGCACATGAGATTAAGGGATTATACATTTTGGAAGGGAAGAAAAGGAGCAACACTTTTAGGGAATTTTTACCTTATATTAACATACAGTCATACGCCACAAAATGACATTTTGCTTAACCATAGACCACATATACGACAGTGGTCCCATAAGATAATAATACAGTGTTTTCATTGTACCTTTTCTATGTTTAGATATGTTCAGATACACAAATACTTACCACTGTGTTACAGTTTCCTACAGTATTCAGTACAGTCACATGCCAGTTTGTAGCCTAGGAGAAATAGGCTAGACCATCTAGGTTTGTGTAAGTACAGTCTATGTCATTCACACAATGATGAAATTGCCTGAGGATGCACTTCTCAGAACGTATCCCCATTGTTAATCCATGTGTGGCAGCAATATAGACTCCAGGTAAAGGAGACAATTTAAAATTAATCACTCTAGTGCATTTTGAAATAGAACACCAGTAAATCTTTAGCATAAACCAATAAACAAATCTTCATTTAGGCCGGGCGAGGTGGCTCATGCCATCCTAGCACTCTGGGAGGTTGAGGCAGGAGGATCGCTCAAGGTCAGGAGTTCGAAACCAGCCTGAGCAAGAGTGAGATCCCATCTCTACTAAAAAAATAGAAAGAAATTAATTGGCCAACTAAAAATATATAGAAAAAATTAGCTGGGCATGGTGGCGCATGCCTGTAGTCCCAGCTACTCGGGAGGATTAGGCAGAAGGATCGCTTGAGCCCAGGAGTTTGAGGTTGTTGTGAGCTAGGCTGATGCCACGGCACTCTAGCCCAGGCAACAGAGTGAGACTCTGTCTCAAAAATACAAAACAAAAAACAAATCTTCATTTAGAAAGTTTTAAGGATGAACTGGAGAGCTGTGGGCTGGTTTTGAGTCCCTGCAATCATCACAGAGCCAGGGCTGTGGCTGTATCACTCTCCCCTCAGCTCTACTTAGTAGCACCTGGTGAGTGAAGGACCATGTGGGTTTCTGGTGTCTTTTCTGAGTGCAGAACAAGCAAGTAGAGCTCAGAGTAGCTTGTGAGGACTAAAGTGGTAAGAATGGGGAGAAGGATGGTTAACAGCCTGGGAAGGAAGCAGAAGATGGCTTCCTCAAAGGGACCTGGTTGGTCTGAACCCAAGAATCATTCAACTTCAGAACTTGAGGAACTCAATGGCCATGGAGTCCTCCCCAGCTGAGTTACTTACTCTCAGGGAGCCTGGACAAGTTAATTAACTCTTTGAGCCTCCCTTCCTTCTCTGTAAAATGTATGGTCTGTTTTAATCCTGTGAAGACACTCTGTAATATGTGTATCGCTGCATAAAATACTAAGTAGTTTTTTTTTGTTTTGTTCATAGACTAACAAGAAGAAGATGTGATTTACTTAGAATCATGCTGGCAATCAGAGGCAAAACAGAGTGGCTGGGAAAGGGAGTGGTTCAGAGGGTTTTAGAGCAGCTGTGTCACACATCAGGCCATATCACGCACTGTTGCATTGCTTCTCCTTTGTCATTTCCTCCTGTACCCCTGACCCTTCTCCTCAATTTTTAATCTGCTTCATTTTTTTCTCGGGAGGAAGCTCCTCCACAAATGAATTGCTCTGGGGTCCTTCAACCCAAGCTGTCTGAAGTCGGGAGAGTGTCATGGCTCTAGGATAAAGTAGGGGGCTGTGGGGATGGTGAGCGTAGGCTGAGACCCTGGACTTGAGCCCAGATGGTCAAGTATGTTCCTGTGTCTCAGTTTCCATGAACAAAGAAAACTGCACAGACCATTATTAGTCAAGAGGGTCTGCGTGTGGGGAAGGAAGGCCCTGTAGAAAGTAGAGAGCCACACTGGTGCTCCTCAGGCCCAGTGGAAATGGAAGTGTCCTTTGCTTCCTGCAGCCAGCAGCGCACAAACAGCCATAAACAACACCTGCTGGCTAGTGTGGCGCTGAGATCCTGTGATACCATCTGGCACACAGTAAATGCTAAAGCTTACTGAAAGGAGGATGGATAGACGGATAAAGCTATGTGGAAAATATCACGGACAGTGCCCATAGGAGCCACTGTGCTGCTCTAGGGCATAAATATCAGGGCTTTCTTACATCATGGGACAGCTCCATGAAGCAGGGCAGGCAAGTGCCTGTGATGCCAGAGTTGGGGGGAGGGATGGTGCATAGCGTGGCTGCCCATCCACAAACCACACTCTCTGGTTGGACAGGGTAAAAGTTGGGATGGAGCCATCTGGACAGGGCTGGATTGGTTGCTATGAGAATAGTTGCTAAGAATGAACCAGTTGGGGCTCTCCTTGTGGCCAACTCTTGACCGTAAAGTTAAATATTTGAGACTGCACCCTACTGCCCAGAGGCATGTTTCCAGCCTTGATGGGCAATCAGGGCCAGGAATGACCTTAGAGATCCAGAAACTCATTTTATATGTGAGTGAAATAAGACCTCGGCTAATTAGTGACAAAGAGAGGACTGGGATGGCCCCGATTCCCAGGGGCTGGTTCTGCCACTGCCCCCACCTCCCTTTCATCATGTACGAATTGCTCTGCCTTCCATTGGCCCACTCCCACACCATCTCTCCCCGCTGCTCCTGTCAGTGCCACTTGGGACTCTGAGTCTGTCACCTGAGGATACTGGCCTGGTCCCAACTCAAGTTGCTTTCTGGGCAGCAGGAAGTAAGATGCCAAGAAAGTTGCATCCATTGTTCCCAGGGCTTTAGAGAAATCATTTCGCACAGGGAGTCTCCTTTCTTCGCCTTATGTCCGCTCTCACCAGCCCCCTTAATAAGTCACCGTCTCACGTTCCCTCCAAACTCCAGGAACTCCATTTGGATTTCTTGGTCCCGCTGGCTCACACCTTTCTCAGGAGTGTGCTGGAGGCGGCTTGGAAAGGCTTGTTTTCCTTTAACATTTCCAGAACCAGGCCTTTTCCTCCTGGTCTTTTCAGATAAGTGAAAACAGGCAGTAGCAAGGGGGAGATATGTCCAGACTTGCCGAAGTCCATAAAGATGGACAGCTTAGAAGAGAGGGAAGAGCAAGCATAAGAAACAACAAGGTGGGAGGGAGTGAGGGAGAAAAGAGCTGGAGAGGAGAACAGAGAGAGAAGGCCAGGACAGAAAAAGAGAAAGATGGAATGCACTTAGCAGACAGCTGCTGAAAAAGGAAGCAGTGACGCCACCTTATAGAAATCAGAACGCCCTGTTCCTCTTCAGACCTTCAAAATAGGCACCCTTCCAGGATGGGGCAGGATGGAGCGCCCCAGCCCTCAGAAACAGCCATAAATTTCACCTGGGTCATGAGCCTGCCAGAAGGGTTGGTTTCTTAGCCTCACCGTTCCTTTTGCTGGGACGTGCACTCCTCTGCCTTCTGCCAGGCTCTGCCCAGCTCCCCCTGACTCCCTCCCCTCTGGGGCAGGAGCAAACAGGGGCACAGGGAGAGCCACCGTCAGCCCTCAGTGCCCCTGCGGAGCCGTGGGCGTGCCCAGCCTGCGGGCGGGGGTGTGGCGCCGCTCGGCTCAGTGATAGGCTAGGCGGGGTTCCTGGGTCGCCTCCCTGCTCCTGGAAGGAACTGGGCACGTGTTTCCAATTGTGGCAAAGCAGCTTCAGCTTGGCCTGTCTCACCTTAGCCCTTTCCAGATCAAGGAGGTAACCAGTGCCGGCTGCCAAAAGCACTGATAGGCCAGGAAAACAGGCAGGCCTGTTTGAGTTCTAACGCACACCACCCAAGGCTCTGATAAGGTTCCAGTTCCGCCCACGCAGGCCAGACTGAGCCACCTTTCTTCCTCAGAGACCTCACAGAGGCCAGGCATGAGCTTGCAAGAGTGAAGAGACACGGAGTCGGGTTCCTAGAACCCTCCTAGAATCCTCCTGCTCCGCCAGTGCCAAGACATTTTTCATATGGGGTGAGGGGCCACATTGTCAAGTCTTCAGGCACCCTGCCTACCTAAAACAAAGGTACTATTGTATATGTAAATACCTCGACTGGTGAAGTTATACATGTAACAGCAACCAAAAAAATTAAAGCAGCCCTTCCTTGTAAACTAGGCTTTGATCCTAGCTTCTGTAAAGTACACAATGGGAAGTTTGGTTTTGAAACAGGTCTTGCCTATCACACTATAGTAACATTTCCCCTTCTGCAGCCCTTTTCATCTGGAAGCACTGACAAAGTTTTAGAAATCTCAGAACCCCCTCTAAAGGAGAGGAGGTGCTCTGAACCTTCCAGAGGGCTTCTGTCCTCCAAGGACAAACCAGCAGAGGAGGAGGGGTACAGAGAAGCCATGAGTGCTGAGTGCCCCTGTGGTCCCGAATCACAGGGCCTTTGCTGGACACTTCCAGCTGAGCTCCCACACACACTGCCCTCCCCCTCCCCCTTCTCTTCCTTCTTATCCTGTTCCTTCTCGTGCCAGCTGCTAGACCTGGACTTTCTGCTGAATCACCATTCAGTACTTAGTCCAGCCAAGAAGCCCCAACGGCCAGCTCAGCACTTTCCAGGAGCCAAGTAGTTCTCTCAGCATTAGCGAAACATGGCTCCTGAGCTGGCTGTGGTAGAGGAGAAGAGAAAAACTGAAGACACCAGGAAAGCCAGGGGAGGCACACCATGCCACCTTGGGGAGCCTGGAACAGAAAAGTTCCTGTTATCCCATGCCCCAGTTCTCAGGGCTGATGCACCCCAGACGCAGGGCAAGGCGAATGAGGGTGGGTTGAGGGTCTACACTGAACCCAGGAGGCCTAGCCTGACACTGCATTGGTGTGGGTCCTAGGAAGTCTGGTTGGTTTTTGTATGAGAAGGCTTGTGGGCTCTGCTAGTGTTCACCAAGGTCTATAAACCTGGACCTAGGCCTTGTGCGGTGGCTCACGCCTGTAATCCTAGCACTCTGGGAGACCAAAGCGGGAGAACTGCTTGAGCTCAGGAGTTTGAGACCAGACTGAGCAAGAGAGAGACCCCATCTCTACTAAAAATAGGAAAAAAAAATTAGCTGGGCAACTAAAAATAGAAAAAATTAGCCGGGCATGGTGGTATGCACCTGTAGTCCCAGCTACTCAGGAGGCTGAGGCAGGAGGATTGCTTGAGCCCAGGAGTTTGAGGTTGCTGTGAGCTAGGGTGACGCCACGGTACTCTAGCTCGGGGAAACAGACAGACTCTGTCTCAAAAAAACAAAAACAAAACCAAAAAAAACCTGGACCTAGCCTGCAAAATTCCCCAGAATGGTTCAATTGTAACCCAATTCCAAAAGTAGCTAGTACTCAAACTTGCTAAACTGTCAAAACAAATCTTGCCCTTTCTTCTTTCCCCCAAAGCTCTAAGTAACACTGGGCCTCATTCCTATAAGTCTTCTGATTTTATGGTCCTGAGTATGTGATAGGAATTTTGTATGTCACATACAAAAGTTTCACCTAAAGTTTCACCAGACACAATTAGTGGGTGACTTCATAAACCACAGGCACCAGCTCCTCTAAGAAAAACAGTGATCCCTGAAAGTCAGCAACAAAAGACCAAAGGAGAATTTAAGTTTCTAGGCTGGTTTGAAGTGTAAGCAAATTGTTCCCATACCTGGTGGAAGCTGAACTTTAGGAAAACTTACTGTTTCAAGGAACCTCAATCCCATTCATTATTCTCCCAAGCAGTGGTGGACACATTCCCAGAAACAAGCCGCTCATTCCTCAATTTCCAGGGCCTGGTCTATGTGGGCACACCCTTTCAACAGCAGAACTTCAGTCTGAGAGTAAAAGCTGGAGACCAGAGGAGATGCTATGGAAAGTCAGGAAAGAGGAGGTGATCTGAACCAGCAATTGAACCACATTAAAACTAAAAAGAAGTCTGACTTCTCAGGTTGCCAGTTGGGGGGAGGGGAGGGGAAACCTGGTCTGAGAAGAGGGTTTAAAGTTTAAACCCATGGACAGAAGGGTGCAGCACAAATGGATCTGCAGGGAAGAAGACCTCTGTAGAATTCTTGAATTCCCTGTGATATATAGAATTGCTTACTATGATGTATAAATTATAAACACTGTACCAATAATTTTCTTATTGGAGCTAAAGACTGAGTCACTGTTACAGAAACGTAAAATGAGGATAACGGAAATACCTTCATTCCCAGGGACATAGGCACAAGCAACGCTCCAGAGGTCTTATGGGGCAGGGAGGTGAAATAGCACTAAAGAATGGTTGTTTATTCTGCTGTTATACACACGGGAGTCCAAAAGCACAGGGGAGGCCTTCCTTAAGTCCCAGCAACAGATCTGAAGTATAGAGAGTGAATGGGAAGGTGGCAAAGACAGAGGGGCCAACTCAACCAATCTGAACCACACCAATGAGAAAACATTAAAGTATGATCCAGTGTTGTCCTTGGTTTATTTCACCTGTACCCCCGACAAGACCGTGTCATTCTTGACTCCTTTGCCTTTGATCACCAAGTCCTGCCAATTCTATTAATACCTCCTAAAAGGCAAATATATTTACTTCTCTCCACTCCTACTGCTCCATCCCTGATTCATGTCACTGTCATCTCTAACCTGGATTCCTGTAACTGCCTTGTAATTAGTCTTCTTACCTCTGATCTTACTCCCTACCAATCCATCCTTTAACCTGACAGTATGACTCTCCTACAATACAAATATGATAATGTTAGTCCTCTGCTTGAAATCCTTTAAGGCCTTCCCAGTGCTGTTAGGGTAAAGCCCAGTCTCTTTAGCATGGTCCATACGGCCTTTCATGTACTTTTTAATTTTTTATTTAGAGACAGAGTCTTGCTCTGTTGCCCAGGCTGATCTTAAGCTACCTTCCAGTCTTGGCCTTCCAAGGTGCTGAGATTACAGCATGAGCCTGTGTCTAGCCTTAAATGTCACTTTCTCCAAGATTTTCTTCAAACCCAGTCCCGTGCCCCCATTTCTCTTACAGTTAGCTCCCTGGATGTTGTCTTCTTGGGAACTTATGACTTTGAAATGAAATTCCCTCTATACTTGTCAGAATTATTCATTGGACTGTAAGTTCCTTGGTACAGGAACTACATATCCCCATGCCTAGCACAATGTCTAGAGCAGAATGCTCAAATATTTGATAGTGATTGAATAATTCCATATCACCTTCATTATTAATAGAGGACACACAGGTGGACTCCATATAACACTTGTTAAGAGAGAAGGCTTAATTTGCTCCTGCTTCAAATGAGAATGAGGGTTTTGGGGTTCACTGCTGTCTGTCCTGGGCCAAGAACAGTATCTAGCACATCATGGGCACTTGACAAATGTCTGTTGAAAGAACAAAGTGTTGCAATTCTCATTTATACACTGCTTCCCAAGAGTCCCAATCCTTTTCTAAGTAATGCTGCTCTAAAGCAGGCTTTCCAGCAGAATCCTGGGGTAATCACCCTGGGGAAGACTTCTAACCAGAGACCTGCTCCACATCCCTCAGGCCTCTGGCGGGGGACAGGGAAGGCAGCAATAGAGAGAACACTAATTGCTCATCATGAATGCTGGACTCATTTAAGTTGAAACATTTTGATTTGTAGACAAACCAGATTTCTTCCCCTTAGCAGTCAATCAATCAACACCTCCAGCTGATTCTACTAAATCTTTCTTGTTTTTGTCACCTCTCCATCCTTGTTACTTCACTCTGGCCTGGACTTGGCCTGCTTGTCTCCCTGCTACAAGTTTCATGGTCTTTCTTCACCCAAATGTGAACCTAATCATGTTATGCCTCTGTTCAAAATCCTTCAGTGATTCCCTGTTCCTTGGATAAAATCTGCTCTATTCTGCATGATATACGGACTCCTTCAAGATCCAGCTGCTGCCCACCTGTTCAGCCTCATTTCCTGTCACTCTCCTAGGATCCACCCACACAAAAGTACTTGCTTTTCTCAAACAGGCCATTTCTCCCTAGACCCCAAGTGTTGCTTGAGCCCTTCCCACTATGTGGCTGTCTTCTCACCGTATGCCCATCTGGTCCTACTTACTTTTTAAGATTTAGCACAATCTGGGAGCCTTCCCTAGCACTCCCCTCCCAACTTCAAAGCACTTTTTTTATGTTGCACACATTTTTTCATCACTTTGCATTGCAATTATTTGTTTATATACCAATTTCTTCACTAGACTTTTAATCTTTTCCAAAATTCTATAAATTATGCCTTATCTCCACTCAGTGTCGAAGTTCAGTATGGTGATTTTTTTTTTCTTTTTTTTGGAGACAGAGTCTCACTCTGTTGCCTGGGCTAGAGTGCCATGGCGTCAAACTAGCTCACAACAACCTCAAACTCCTGGGCTCACGTGATCCTCTCACCTCAGCCTCCCAAGTAGCTGGGACAGCAGGCATGCGCCACCATGCCCGGCTAATTTTTTCTATATATTTTTAGTTGGTCAATTAATTTCTTTCTATTTTTAGTAGAGATGGGGTCTCGCTCTTGCTCAGGCTGGTCTCGAACTCCTGAGCTCAAACGATCCGCCCGCCTCAGCCTCCCAGAGTGCTAGGATTACAGGCGTGAGCCACTGCGCCAGGCCAATGTGGTCATTTTTATGTTTAAAAAAAATATTTTTTAAAACATATTCATGCAGGATCAATATGGTGATTAACTGATAGATTTTCTAGTTTCTTCCCCCCCATAGAAGTCCCCTACAGAATAATTTTTAGCCTTAATGCATCACAAAAATGAAAAATGAGATTCTAGTCAAATTGACCATTGAGGTAAAATCAAGAGATTTTCAGTACATTTAGATTTTAAATGCTGGCTAGTTAGAAGATGTACAGAGAAAAAAAGAGGTCTTGGATGTATGGGAATCAAATCTAGGCCAGTCTGTATTTGTCTGAATTCATATATACAAGGCTGATCAGACACCCAAAGAACTCTTTGGGGCCTACTGGGGAGGGGCAAGAAGGCAGCGCTGCCCAGGTATCTGAGGCAATGTTTAGTGTTTGGGGATGAGAAGTTTGGGACTAGAGAAGAAGAAAACTCAAGAGAACTGAGATCAAGGGATTTAGATGCTAGGAAAGACTGTTGAAGCCTCCAATGTCAGGGGATTGATTAATTTGTAAGAGACTTACAAAACAACCTGCACATGTTTCTCTGTCGCAGCATCCTGCACCAGGCAGCTGGAAGCCTTCTGTAGAGCAACTCGGGGGTAGAAGTAATATTGAAATCCTTTCCCTTCCACATAGGTCAAAGAAGAAGAAGGAGAAATTTGAAGCCCTGGAAAACTTGCCTCTTAGGCATCTCAGTACAAAGATAGAAAACAAGATAAGAAGCATTTTTTCCTTGTGAAATGCATGCAGAGTACTCCTTTCTCCTTAGGGAGAGGAAGGGGAAGGAGCTTCTTTAGGTCAAGACATTCAGGAAGGCCTGTGGGGTGGCTCATGCCTGTAATCCTAGCACTCTGAAAGGCCCAGGTGGGAGGATCGCTTGAGGTCAGGAGTTCGAGACCAGCCCGAGCAAGATCCCATCTCTACTAAAAATAGAAAAAATTGGCCAGGCAACTAAAAATAGAAACACAAAAGTAGCCGCGCATGGTGATGCATGCCTGTAGTCCCAGCTACTTGGGAGGCTGAGTCAGGAGATCGCTTGAGCCCAGGAGTTTGAGGTTGCTGTGAGCTATGCTGACACCATGGC
>VBSM01002121.1:36962711-36974174 GCA_008086735.1 Cheirogaleus medius | reverse complement strand
AAAAAAAAAAAAAAAAAAAGAAGGCACCAAAACCAAATGTTGACACCTCCTAGGCACCTCCTAATTTCCTCCCCTCCCATTAATATGCTTGCTCTGGAGAAGGGAGAAAGCCTTGTCATTTAATTAAAATGTAAAATACTTTCTTTTCTTCTCTCTCTCTTTTTTTTGAACTGCTTGGTGGCTAGGGATTTTGTGCTGACTCAGCAGTGAATAATCAGCTTTGACCTGAATAATAGAATAACTCAAAGTGGCAGCTGCAGTTGCATAAGCACGATCCAAATCTGCAGTTCCTTCTCTCTCCTTCTCCTCTCCCCCACCCCCTCCAGGTTCTGGGCAGGCAAGCCAGTTACAGCAGGTTCTTTCCGCCTCTCCACCCCCACCATCTGGCTCTTCCCAACTTTATTTCTCATCAGATCTCTTCCAAAACAGCCCTACCACAGAACCAGACTTGACCTCACCTCCTCCCTCTTGCAGCAAACTCTCACTAGGGGCTTTGCCACTCTGGCCCTCCCTGCTGGGCCCTGCGCCCTGTCCTCCAGCGCCCTCCACTACACACCAGCGACCTCTCCACTGAGGGCGGCTGTCCTCACAGCCTCTCATGGCACAGTGGATCAAGCCCGTTATGAGAATGACAAAATGAGACAGCAGAAGGCAGAGTTTCCCATGGAAATATACATTCATGTCAGACCCAAGCTCTCTACTGCTTCTCTCAGGTGTATGGCTAGGCTGGGCCACTCTTGGCTCTATGGCCAAGGAATGCTGGGCCTATTTTATGCAACTGGCTTGCCTGGCACCTGCTAAGAGGATGAGGTGGGCTGGATGATGGTGGGGGTGGGGGAATGGGTAGGTGGTGCTGGAATAAAAGATATCAGCATTTAATGAAAGATAGCATCCACCAAGCCTTCCTGACAACCTGCTTTCTGTTTTACTGGACACCTTAAGAGATGATTTGAGGGGTCTGTTGAAGTGGTATTCAACAAACCAGAAAACAAAACCTCTGTACACAGACTCAAAGCAGCTGGGAGTGTCTGGCTTAAGGAAGAGGAGAGAGGAAGTGTGTGTGTGTACGTGTGCACCCTGCCGGGGCGTGCAGTGGGGGCTCCACAAGGCCTTCCCTGCTAGGAGGAAAGGACACTGCGGGGGCCGGGGGGTGCCAGCTGGTTTCCATTTCCCCTAAAGAAAATAAGGAGGAATAAGCTTGGGAATAAGAAGGGTTTAAGAACATTTTTCTGCTTATGAAGTTAAAAAAATACTTGAACACATAGCTCAGGGACATTGAAAAATTCCTGTCTTTGGAGAACAAGATTGACTACTGTTAAGTTGGAGATAATTTCTTTGCAGGTCTACTTAGGAGGCAGAGGACAGACCAGATAAGCTTTATTGGATCTTTACAGCAGAGCTTGGGGGCTGGGGGGAATGCTTATCATTTTTGTCATCAGCCAAAGTGCCTAAATTTTCCCTTGGCTTGGTGCCAACAGTGTCTAGGTGAGGGGTAGACTGCAGAGATGACTGTGTGCAACCTGTCTTTCTGGAGCTGGGCTTACAAGCAGGCGCCATTCTTATCTCCTGGGAGGGTTTGGACCTTTCTGGTCTGAGGGGAGGCCCACGGGCCACACTACTCTGGAGGATCTTTGTGCCAGGGTTCAAACTCTTAGCAGGTTTGGGGAATACAAAGGAAGCCATGGGATCTAGCCACCCAGAGAACTCCACCCTGTGGCCTGGCTCCTCTCCTAGGGGAGGGCCTGAACAGCCTCAGGGTTCTTGATTTCTAGTAAGACGGTCAGGGTGGCCTCTTGTCTGAGGCATTTTAGCAGCATCAGCAGGAAAAAGGAAGCTGTCTGTGTGCAAAAGACGCCAAAACAGCAGTGGCCAGCACTCATGTGTTCCCCCTCCCCACCCCCCCATTAGCCTGTCTGATGGCAGAAACAGAAACTCTTCCTGCATTCCCACATCCTCCTTCCTCCCCACCCCCACCCCCAACTCTGAATCCAGCTAGGATGCAAGGGTGAAGTGGCCCCAGCAGCTTGACATGCCAGCCCACCCTCCGTGGCCCACATGACTGGGTACTAGGTGCCCAACACTGTGCTGAGGGCAATCCTTACAACCACGACCCTCCTGAGGCAGCTAAGATTATAATGCCCATCTCACAGTGGGGAGGGGCAAGCAATTAGAAAGTGGTGGAGTGGAGAGGCAGGCTCAGGCAGCCTGGGTTGGGAGCCCACATTCCTCTGCCTCCAGACCTCTGAGCAGGCCGGATAACACACAAGGAATATGCTCCAAACAAGCATTTTAGGCCCACACTGCAATTGGCCTGGGTGGCAGGGGTCTATTCCAGGGCTGACCACCATGGCCAAAGAGGGCACACTTGCCAAGGAGACCAGCTCTTAGGTCCTGGCTGTCTGCTCCATGAGAGGCTATTGGGGTGGGTGACTGACAGAAGGAAAGTGTCAGAACCTAAGAAAGGGTATGGCCAGGATGGTCACTACCCTCAGCTAAGTGTGTGTGTTGGAAGGTGTGGAAGGGCAGGGACTGAACTAAGTCTAGAGGTGGAGTCTCTACAACATATCCAAGTGTTTACTTTAGAAATTAGTTTTTGATTAAAGATGTAAAATACCCCAACCCATTGAGATCACTCATATCAGAGATTAAGCATTGAGACTTCTTAGAAATACGGCTCTGTAGAACTTCTCTATAAAGCCTCTCTAACCTATTCCAGCTCACAGAGCTCTTTTCCCCTTCTCTGAATTTTCATTGCAATTGAATCCTAACCATAAGATCTGCCTACATGGCTTTTTCTCAGTTTGAAAACTCATCAAGGGGTAGGACCATGGACAAATTTTCCTCCAAAAGAGTTTAAAAAGTGTGAGTTGGCAAGTTGAGATAGAAGTAAACATGGACCCTCTTCCATGAAGCCGGAATAATCTTCCTATCAGCGGCTTGGAGAAGCCGGCACAATGCGGAGTGCTGGAGAGGGAAGGATCAGGAGACCCGCGCTCCACTCAGGGCCTGCCTCCCCGGGCAGGTCACTTGCCTGGCTCCATGTTTCCTTATCTGTTCTAGGAAAATGTTAATACTGCCCAGCTTACCTCATGGATTTGTCATGAGGCTCAAATCAGATAATATAGGTGAAAGTGCTCCTGTAATGTAAAGAACCCTGCCAGTGAAAATACTGTGCCTCCAAGCAACTACTTAAATTTCTTCTATTTTCAACACCAGATAATTGTATGCAGAATCCATTCATCCAAAACTCACTTGTGGGAATTGAAAGAAAAGTAATGGGGGCAAAAAAAAAAAAAAAAAAGGAGGGATAAAGAAGAATCAGAGACATGTGGACCACCAAGGAGGCTAACAGAGGCTGTCCTGAGAACAGTGCTCGTGTGACACTTACATAAGCAGATGGCAGCCAGGAGTCGAAGGCCAGACTCTGGGGGGAAGCAGGTGGGGAAGAGCGGCTGCAACACATAGTTGGAGAAGGTGAGGGCGATGACAGCCTGGTTGGTGGGGTAGATCACCAGCACAGCAATCCACAGCCTCAGGAACCTGAAGGGGGAACAGGACACACCCCCGCTGGCAGGCATGGCAAGGTTTCCGAATCATCAGGGGAAAGCCCGGGCAAGTTGGGCAAGTAGGTAGGCGGCCAGGTGTTAGAGAGGCAGCAATGCATTTCCTTTTTTATTTTCAGGGATGCTGACGAGCCCAGGCCCCACCCTCAGCCCTCCGCAAGGACCATAAAATGGTTTAATGATGAAGAGCTAAGTTTCAACTAGCACTAACACAAGTCTTGGCATCCTTTCTCTCTTCCCTCTCCTTTTGTCAACTCTTCTCTACCGCTCTGGCCCCCGGCATCCAATGGTGGAAATACAAAATTTGCAACCCCAGAATTGTGATAGCCAGGTGTGGCTATTTAAGCAACTTCCAGGGGAGGTAATGAGTCAGGGTTTGCAGGGGTAGCACCTTCCACACCCTTTGGCCCTTTGGTGAAGGTTGAGCTCTTCTGTGGCAGGGTTTCAGAGGCTGAGAAATTTAAAATCAAGGACTGACTCTAAAAGCAGGTCATTATCCTTAGTAATGTGAGAAAAGGGTCACTCTCATTTGTCAAGATAGAAGGGCTTTGTTTTTGTGATGTGCTTTCTCTGGGAGTCTATGGTCAGTGTTGTTACATAGTTCTGTTTGCTGACGCTCATAGAATCTCTCCCACTAAGGTCAACATAGAGATTAAAATTACAAACCTGGTTCCTCTGTCACTCTCAGAAGCATCAAGGGAACACAAGGCTAAACTAGTAACCATGACATGGAAGCAAAAGAGAAATCCCATTCTCTAGTCCCTCTTGGCACACTGGAGACTGGAAACCCCTGGCTTCTCGGCTTCCTCCAATCTGACCTCTTTCTATACCATCTTCCTCCTTTTCCCCGAGATCACTCAGGCTTTTGCAGATCCTCTTACCCAGCCAGTCCTCCGAAGATGTCCTTGACATAGGAGTAGTCACCTCCAGATTTGGGGATGGTGACCCCGAGCTCAGCGTAGCAGAGGGCTCCCACAGCTGTGATGAGACCTGTCACAATCCAGACGATGAGGGCGAGGCCCACAGAGCCGGCATTCTCCAGCACCCCCTTGGGCGACACAAAGATTCCCGAGCCGATGATGTTACCTGCACGAAGCATCAAGGGTAAGGAGAGGAGACAGCAGAGTCAGGACAGCCAGCAGGATTGGCATTTGCAGGTGGTCTCACCTCTGGTCTGATTCTAAAATGCCTCTGGGATGGGTAAATGATCTTCAGGCAGGCATGCCTAGCAATAATTCTCCCTAAAGTCAGGGTAAAGAGGACCAAAGAACTGACACGTATTAACCAGCAACTGGGTCAGGTACTTTACACATCTCGTTTACTCTTTGGGACAGCCCTATGGAGTCAGATATCATTTCTCACAGTTTCCAGAGGAGGAAACTAAGTCTCGGAGATACCAAGTGAATTTGCCTACATCCACACAGTAGTGAGTTATGGCACAAGTATTGAATCTCAGGACCCTCTAACTCACCTACATATGGTCCACCCAAGGTTACAAGGACCTCAGTATTGGCTGAAAGTGGCAGGGCTGGAAAAGTGGGCTATTCTCAGAGACCGTCTGCCAGCTAGGTTGGCTTTAAAAATGAGCCGAAGGGCAATATCTTTTGGACAGATTGTGGTCACACCCCATGACTAGGGGTTCTCAAGACCTGTGAATGTGGACAGCATTCCTGGAGGCTGGCTTCTACCCCAGACATGACAGCCCCACCCTTAGTGAAGAACATGAAATAACCCCATAAAAGCAGTCCTGGATGTTTGGAGGTAGTGTGTAGAAGTGCAGTACGTGCAAAGCCTCAGCACCTCTTTCAAAGGTCATTGTCCCCCAGTGTTTCATGTGACCCTCACAACAACCTATGGAATTTGGGGAGAGGGGGGAGGGCAGGTATTTCTCTCTCTATTTTACAAACAAAGAGACTAAGACACAGAGGGGTTAAGTGGCTTTCTCCAAATTCCACAGTTACTGATGGGTAAAATTGGATCTAGAAGTCAGTCTCCTGATGCTTAACCCAGTGCTCTTTCGCTAATCCACTTCTGCTTGTGTGTGCAAGGGCTGGCTTTCTCCGGAAAGCAGATGCCAGCGGCCAGTACTGAATGGTTGGCTACTGGGCTGTGTTGTGTTGGGCAGGGGAGCAGTAGGAGTGTGGGGGGCATTCCTGACATGCTTCCTCTCAAGTTTTCCTTTGTCCACCCCTTGTGATTAAAGGTGGTAGTCAGGGTCCACGGGGCGGGTGCTTCAAAAGCCCTCCCTTCATGCCCTGCCCAGCTGCACCCCTCAATGCCTGAGGGAAGAAGCAGAGACTAAATGGATCCAGATGGAAAAGCAGAGCTGGAGTAGAGCTCAGGCCAGTTGGATTTGACAGTGTTCTGAGAGCACCTCAAATTCCCACCATCGCTCTGCAGTGGTCTGGAACCACTGAGATGGAGATTGTAAGGTTCTATGTTCAGCTTTCGAGAACTGACTTTCAGATCTCAACCATGAGTCAACATCAATCCAGTCCTGAACTTTTGTTTCTAAACCAAAATTCTGTTTTTTATTAAGCTATTTTAGTTAAAGGGGAAGAGAAGAGAACATTCACATTCTAAAAGCAATAACTTCCTATTCCTCTTGGATACAGAATACGCTCTCCTTTTCCAAACTAAAAAATTGCAGTGTGAGATGAGTAATGAGGAGGGGAAAGAGGTCCAGAAGAGAAATGTAGACTCAGAGGGCACAGGCCAAAGCTGTATACAGATGAAACAAAATCACATTTCTGTCTCTAACATGTCTTTCTTCCTTTAGTGCTAACAGTCTATGCCCACAGAATAGGGCTGCTTATAGAAATGAAACTAAAGGAAGAAACAATCTCTCATCATGAAATTTGTGATATAACTCTCAGTCCAAGAGAAGAAGATTTTGAGTGCCACCAGTCCTTACAAACCCTTCCTTTTCTTGTAGGTTTATGTAAAATCCTATGATAGGAATGAGAGTACATCTTTCAGGCCTCTGCTCTCCTCAACCAGTCCCCATATGCACTTTGCGGAAGTGTTGGGTTAGCAGAGACTAAAAGACCCACTTGCTGGGTACGGTGGCTCACTCCTGTAATCTTAGCACTCTGGGAGGCTAAGGCAGGAGGATCGCTTGAGGTCAGAAGTTCAAGACTTCCTGAGCAACACAGGGAGACTCCATCTCTACAAAGAGTGGAAAAATTAGCTGGTCATGGTGGCTCACACCTGTAGTCCCAGCTACTGGGGAAGCTGAGGCAGGAGGATCTCTTGAGCCCAGGAGTTTGAGGTTGCTGTGAGCTACGATGATGCCACTGCACTCTTTCCGGGGTCACAGAGTGAGACTCTGTCAAAGAAAAAGAAAGAAACAAAGAAACAAAGGAAGAAAGAAAGACAGAAAGAGATCCACTTGTAGTATCCTGTGTTATCTTAGGGCTCAGGCCACATTCACCCCGTCCAGTGACTCTTCACCTGCCAAAACGAAATGTGTGGCTCTTCCCTGGAAGACACCAAGTGCTGGGAAATGAGAGAACCAGGGACAAGCTTGCTAATACTGTTGAAAGATGATAGTAAATTCCTTGCCTAGCAGGAATCTATCAAAAGGGTGATCTATAGGGCATTTCAAAGCCAGCCAAGAAGTGAGCAATAGAACTAGAGTTATAAAACCAGCT
The DNA here is from genome assembly GCA_008086735.1 of Cheirogaleus medius. Lineage (NCBI taxonomy): Eukaryota > Metazoa > Chordata > Mammalia > Primates > Cheirogaleidae > Cheirogaleus > Cheirogaleus medius. The sequence goes on along the minus strand of VBSM01002121.1, from coordinate 36,966,958 downwards.
CAAGGGGTTAGAAAAACAATCACTACCGGGAGAAAAACAAGGTTTGACTTTGGTCCTTAAGGCACTGAAGAGGGAGGGGTGTATAGCCAGGCATTTCTTAGATACAACAATGGCTGTTGCAAGGGGAAATGTGGGGGGTGGGTGTTATTTGAAAGATTTGATCTTTTCAGGAATGAAGAATGTCAATGTTCCACTAAGGGTTCTTGGAAAACAAACACTGCAATAGGATCAGTAAATTGAGATCAGTAAGTGCTTCTCTTATGTTTTTGCTCTGACATTTCCGTGGTGTGCGTGCTCTTTCCCTGGTTCTGGGTCACAGGAGCCACTGGAGGATGAGATGTGCAACACTAACTGCCCCCTGAAGGATCTGACCCCCTTCCTGTCCCACTTATGCTTGGAGGCTCCACGACCTTCCAGGAAGCTGCCAGAGTGATTGTGACGGTCATAGTAGATTGGCATTGGGACAAGAGTCCTCACTTTATAAAAACTAGGTTCTTACCCTCCAAAAATCTTAACTTTGACCAAATTAAAATTACAAAGATAAAAGCTAAAAAAAAAAAATTGAGCTAAGCTAGCCTACACTGAGTGCTAGGGAACGGGGAAGAGAGGAGTCTCTCTCTGATTCTTAGGAAACCACTACTTAGAAAACTAGAATCTGAGAATATTTCCTCTACTATGGCAGCCTCTGGGACTTCTACAGGGAGAGGAACATCACTCACAGCAGAGCCATGTTCTGGAGCTGAAAGAAAAGTTACATTACATTTACTGAAAAGTAATGTCTACTATCCACAATCTTTAGTATGATTATTTAATTAATAAGTATGTATGTCCCCTGCTAGACTGTAAGTGCTATGAGAGCAGGAACTTTGCTGCTTTCCCTCATCTGTGAAGGGTCATCTAGCACTGCTGTCCCCAACCCCCAGGGCTGCAGACTGGTACTGGTCAGTGGGCTGTTAAGAACTGGACTGCACAGCAGGAGGTGAGCAGCTAGTGAAGTTTCATCTGTATTTACAGCCGCTCCCCGCTCCCCATCGCTTGCATCACTGCCTGAGCTCCGCCTCCTGTCAGATTAGCGGCAGCATTAGATTATCACAGGAGCACGAATCCTACTGTAAACTGTGCATGTGAGAGATCTAGGTTGCACACTCATTATAAGAATCTAATGCCCCCTGGTCCGTGGAAAAATTGTTTTCCATGAAACTTCCATTGTCTTTTTGGTCCCTGGTGCCACAAAGGTTGGGGACCACTGATCCAGTAGACATCCCATAAATGCTTAATGAATACATAATGTCTGACATCATTTATAGCATCTCCACAGGGGAATTTAATATACCTATTTCTTTGGAACCTCCAAATTCTGTGAGAATGTTGAATGTGTACTATAGGCAAATGAGTGAAGCAACCCACTTATTTCACTGCTGAGTAGAGTAGATTAGCTATGATTACCATCTCCAATTTATAGGGGAAGAAAGTAGGGCAATTATTATTCTCACTTTCCAAATGGGGGAAATGAGGGAGGTATTATTATCCCTATTTTATGGTGGAAGAGACAGACCCAAAGAGGTAGTTATTTGCTTAAAGCACAGGGTAAATTAGAAATAGCTGGATTGGAACCTAAATCTTCTGTCACAGCCTCAAGCTTTTCCCTGAAAATGAAAGGTTGTCCTACATACAGTGCGATCAGTCTCATCTGCTCCACTCCATAGGCAATGAGAATGGGTGACAGAAGGCACTTACTAAAGCATTGGAACACAGATCTGATCCCTTCCTTCTATTGCAGCAACACCTTCAGCGGTGATTCACAAACATTCACATCCCTCACCTTACTTGATTCTCTTAACTTCTTTCTTAGGTGTTGGGGGCAGGTACCATCATTCTTATTTTACCTTTGTGAAAACTGAGGCTCAGAGAGGTGAAGGGATTTCATGGGAGTCATGAACTGCTTAAGTGGCAAGGCCAGGATAAGAGGCTGAGGCCTTAGACTCCTGGCCCAGAGTTTCCTCCACCACTCCATGCTGCCTCACCTCTGGAAATTGCACAGCAGATAGTTTAACTGCAGGGCTTTTAAACTTGGACACTGTCCAAATGAGACTTTTTTGGAGCAGCTTTGTAAAAGAACTGGGAAAGATCTTTTCTGTCTTGATGATGGAGAGTTTCTGATGAGATGTAGGAAGAAAGCTGATTACTGTGGAGACATTTCTCTCCATTGTCTATAAAGCCATTTAAGAATGAGATGCATACCCGTCGGGCATTGCCCAGGTACTTGAGGTCAGGATTTTAGCCCTACTTCTATCCACTCCAATTAATAAAGTAATCATCTTATCGCATAGATCTTCCTTAGTGAAAAATGGATTCTAGGATGCCTGGACAATGAGGCCCAGCTTGGCTTGTTCTGTCAAAGAAAAGCCAAGCAAACCATTCATCCATTAAAAAGGGGCCAAAACCTATCAGCAGACAAGTCTTCACTAGAAAAATTGCCGGAATTGAGAAAATCCATGTTTGCCATGGATAATCACTAACTTCCCCATCTGCAGGCCAATATGCATGTGACTCCCATTAAGTCATTACTCACATCCAGGCCTGTCCACACTAGAATGCTGTAGCCATCAAAGAATTTCCTGGGGCATGGAATTACAGACTTCCAGAGCCCAATAGAACCCATAGTATTTATGTCCCCTGCTAGACTATAAGTGCTACAAGAGCAGGAACTTTGCTGCTTTCCCTCATCTGTGAAGGGTCATCTAGCACTGCTGTCCCCAACCCTCAGGGCTGCAGACTGGTACTGGTCAGTGGCCTGTTAAGAACTGGGCTGCTCAGATCCAAAAGGCTATGGCCTTCCTTCCTTACTCATGCTAGTCTTGAAATCTAGCCACAACTTCCTCCTGGGGCTTGGAAGTTCTGGCCATTTCCATGATGTCCAGGGAAAGTTAAGGTGAACCTGCTGTGTGCTCCTTCCATAAATGTTTGGGAGGATCTCAGAGCTTTTCAGGACTAGGGGAAGAGAGTGAGAGAGGGTCTGGCACGCTGGGGCCAGGCTTTGAGCTTCTCACCAGGCCCGGAAGTACATCATACCTCTTACCATGCACGTAGGTACAAACAGCTACCTGGGTGCAAGCAGGTCGTGACTCTGACACATGCCCTGAGCGGTTGCCAGCTCCTGCAGAACAGATGTGGAAGGTGCTGCAGGACTCTACTGTTCTGGATTCCTTACTGAAAAAGTAAAAAGGGCACTAGACTTAAGAGTTGGAGGAGCCACTGAGTCCTGGTTTTGCTACTCACAAGCCATGTGGCCTGAATTTTTCTGAGAATTACTTCCTTTGTCTGCAGAATGGAAATATTTGTTCCTGCCCTTCCTACCTCACAACGTTGTTGTGGAGATCAAGGGAGAGCACATATATGTGAGGTACTTTATAATTTGTGAAATGCTAACAAATATAAGCAATTATAGGATTATAGCAGGAGGGACAGAGACCAGTCCTAGAAGAATCTAGCCAGCTTCCTTTGGAGGCTTGGCTCCAAAACAATGCTGTATAGCCAGGACCACGAAGCATTCTCTGAGTCATTTGACTGGTTGTCTAGGTATAATTTTTAGATGCTGCTGGTGGGTGGGCAGCAGGTAATTGCACCTCAAAAAGTATTTATTGAGCGCCCACTCTGTACATGCTTGCTTTGGAAGGTAATTGAGAAGCACTTGTTCACACATGGGCTCTTAATGAAATAGATGGAGCCAACCACCCACTCACCAGCCACTGATAGACAGGCATTGTAGCCTGAGGGGCCAAGAGTGCTGAGCCTTCAAATAAACCCGTTAAGGACTCACCTCTTACTTCCATCATGTCCCTGCCAGACTGGGAATCCAGGCACCTACAGTGAGAGGCTTTGTCTTCCTTAGTGGTTTTCAACTGGGGACAATTTTGCCCCCTACCTTAAGGGGTCAATTGGCCATGCCTGGGGACACTTTTGGTTGTCACAACAGGGCTGGAGGTGCATCTGGCATCTAGTGTGTAGAGGCCAGGAATGCTGCTAAACATCCTGCAATGAGCAGGACAGCCTCCCACAACACAGAACTATCTGGCCCAAAATGTAATAGTGCTGAGGTTGAGAAACCCTGTTGTACTTTCAAGCTTCAATGCCATCATTTGGTTCAACCCTAATCTCTTTCAGATTTCAACCTGCAATATATATATATATTTTAGCTAAATATGAACATGTATTATTCATGGGAATAACTCTTTTTTTTTTTTTTT
>VBSM01002121.1:36942858-36959080 GCA_008086735.1 Cheirogaleus medius | reverse complement strand
TCGAACTCCTGACCTTGAGCAATCCGCCCGCCTCAGCCTCCCAGAGTGCTAGCATTACAGGCGTGAGCCACCACGCCCGGCTAAGATGCTTCTTAATCTAGTTCTTGGTGAGAACCTCTCTTTCCTTCTGCTTCCCACCATTCACCTAAATTTTCCCTCCTTCAGCTCTTATACCACTAAACCATATCATTGATTTTCAATGATTTCTCTTTAATGCCTATGAGTCTCATCTTCCCAATCAGATTATAAGCAACTCTATGGAATGAGTCTTCTATTAGTATTCTATATTCCCATAACACCTGCCATTCTGTTATTCCTACTTTCAATCATCCATGATGATTATGAATGAAATTTATGAGCTTATATGAAACACATAGTTTAATTTATCTAAGTCAGTTGGGTATGAGATGGATGGGTGGATGTGAACACTAAATCACTGATTTCTGCATGGAAAATGCCATTTCTATTTTTGTATTTGGTCTCAAAAAAACTTGAATCACTATCATCCATTTGGAAACTCCTCTAGAAGAGGACAGGGCAGTTCCTCAGCATATCTGCAACTCAATAGCCATGCAGGAGGAAAAGCAGAAAGGATTTTGCCCCCGTATCACACTAAAAGGGAAATTTGTGTCTCATCCTAGCTTGAAGGGAGGTAAAATAGTGCCTATTAACCCTATAAGTATTCTCACACTTTGGAAAAATATCCTGATTTCTAGGCCGGGTGTGGTGGCTCACGCCTGTAATCCTAGCACTCTGGGAGGCCGAGGTGGGCGGATCATTTGAGCTCAGGAGTTCAAAACCAGACTGAGCAAGAGCAAGACCCCATCTCTACTAAAAATAGAAATAAATTAATTGGTCAACTAAAATATATAGAAAAAATTAGCCGGGCATGATGGCGCATGCCTGTAATCCCAGCTACTTGGGAGGCTGAGGCAGAAGGATGGCTTGAGCCCAGGAGTTTGAGGTTGCTGTGAGCTAGGCTGACGCCACGGCACTCTAGCCGGGGCAACAGAGTGAGACTTGGTCTCAAAAAAAAAAAAAAAATCCTGATTTCTCTGAAATCACATATTTGGAATATTTTTCACAACAGGACATCAGAGTTGCTATTCTTGTTATTGTAATGCCACCATGGGGAGTTTAGGGACAATTCGCACATTGAAGTACCATCCATGAAGTCATAGACAAATCAGTAGTAACATTTACCTCACTGAAATTGTACTTATTATACCTGAACACTCCCATTTCTTCATAGTCTTAGAAAAAATGTTAAAGAGAAAAATTTCAGTGTATAGGAAAATATCCTTTACCTTTGAATACCTGCACTTATGGTGGGATTGGTGAACACAGCTGAGGCAGGAAGAAGGAAGTTGGTGCTTGTGTGCATGTGGGCATGCATATCTGTGTATAAATCAGAACCTTCTGAAAGGGAGGAAAATGCTTAAGTCTATCAAACTGGTGAAGATGTAACAGGCTCTGGGCTATTTATAGACTTTAAATTGACATGTGTTATACATATTGGATACTTGGCTGATCTCATTTTTTAGAGCAACTGAGATAATGTAAAGGAGCGGCAAAGAGGAAAAGGTTCTGTTTAATTCAGCAAGACTAAAATAAAAAAAATGTAATGGGAAAAAGTAATAAAAAAAAAGTAATGAGATTTGGATTCTAGGATGATAAAAAAAAAGTAATGAGAGATTTAGATCATGACTATAATTTTTTATACCATTATCCTTCTTATAACTATAGATGCCTGAAAACCTCCCAGAGTCAGAGAATTAGATAAAATGGGATTCCATTTTCAAAAGAGATTGGATATAATATGATCACCAAAGTCTAGGTGTAAAAGTGAAGAGGATTATCTGAATTCTGTACTGATTTTATTTGATTTCAAGGGTGTTCTCCAGTGTCACTCTTGCTGTCAGGTGCCAAAACGTCTCTAGCTACTGCATAGGACATGGTGTCATCCAGAGAAACTGGTTTACGGCCACCAGGACACAATAAGCCTTCACAAAGTAACTCCGAAGAGACAACACAGAAACATACCTGAGCCTGTCGGTCCTGCACCCCTTTCTCTGGGAAGAAGGTAAAGCCCTCTACCAAAGATAGCAGAAGAAACTACCACCCTCCTAAGTGAAGGCAGGAATGAGCCACTGCCTGCCATCCATCTCCAGGGCTTCTCTGGAAAGAGGAGGATGTGTTGTCCAGAGATAAAACTGTAGAGTGGACCCCCTGCCCTGTAGAGTGCAGTGTGTGTGTGTGTTGCAGGGGTGGGGTGTCAGAGTGGCCTGCACTGGACTCTCAGGGGCACCCAGGCTCCCCTACCTTCAGAGCCTCCCAGCTGGGACACACATTTCACCACCAGTTCCTCCTCAACTCCACATTCTAGTTACTGCCAATACTCTTTGAGACCCTCACAGGGTCTGCTGTGGATGTTAAGAGACAAATGAATTCCACCTGGCAACTAGAGAAACTATAAACTGTTCATTTACAGAAAGGCACAGGCTGTCCCTCTTTTCTTCCATAATTTCCTCATCTGTGAAATGGGAATAACAGTCCTGTCACATCTCTTCCACACAGTGGGGATGCTGCATAAGAAGGAAAACGCTATAAAAAGGCATCGTTGTTGCTATATTTATCACACTATTTATCCCACATAAAGGAGACTATTTATCCCATAGTGTCTCATATAACATAAAACAGCAAAATATCTACCAAATATGTCTCAAAGCCAGTGCACAGCCTGGTGAGGGTGGCTGCATAAAAGCTTGTTAAAAATTCAATTCCCTCAGCCCACCTTAAACTTATTGAGTCAGAAACTTCAAGTTTCTGATCCAGTCAGCCAGGTTTGCGGCCCCTATTTGGACCATTCTGTGAACACAGGACAGAACCGTTTGCCTGGTTCGGAGGAAGAAGTGTATGACATATATCATTTCCTACACCACTCAAACGTGACCAGCGGGGGTAGATTGTAGCACAGGTGACTGACAACCCATTTCTAAGGAGTGCTTTCGAAGGGTTAAAGGTGCAACAGGAGGACCACCAGAGAGGGAGAGGAGTGGTCGGTGGGAAGAGGAATCGAACTCACCTACAATGATACCACAAGCACTGACCAATCCGATCTCTTTCTTCAGGGCTACTCCACCCCCTCCGGAACCAGTCTCGGGGCTGGCGTCCGACTCGCCCCCACCTGGGTGGTTCTTTTCGGTGTTGTTTCGGTGCCTGGCTCCTTTTTCCATTTTGCTCAGTAGGATTTCAGCCTCCAAAAGCGGTCTCTCTTTCTAAATGCGTATGCGTGTAAATATATTGAGAGGGAGCCTTTAAATTAAAACGTCCTTTCCCGAAACAGGGACCACTCCTACCCTCTAAAAAGGACAAGCAGATAAAAGAGAAAAAGAAAAATGTCCCTACTTTGGATTGACGCTTTCTCGTCACTCGTGTTTAAAAACAAGGAAAGTGTTGCTAAATGGGGAGGGGTGGGGGGAAGGCAGGTATATTTAAATATAAAAATAGAACTGTACCAGCGACTCCGGCTGGAATTCTGCGGAGAGGGATGTATCTTCAGAAGCCAGGATGGTCTGCTCTGTGTACCAGGCAGTGGCTTATCTCAGACGCTTCAAAAACAGAGTCTGGATTTCCCTTCAGCTCTCCTCCTAATAAAACAGCCTGCCTTTACCTCCCCTTAGTCTTGTCTTTTATGATGAGGACAAAAGTAGTTTTCATTAACTGTAGGAGGGGGGGGAAAAAAGAAGCAATCTTCAGGTACTTTCTTCTCTCGCAGAAAAACAAAACACAGAAAACTGTGGATCTGACCGTTTTGCTCTAAATCTGGTTTCCACCTGCTATGGGGTTCTTTTCCCTGCTCGGTCTTCTGCTTCCGCTTTTTCCAGATGTCCTCTTTTCTCGCTGATCTTCTTGTCCTTGTTTTCCTTCTTCCGATCTCCGTCCTACGGCACAGATTGCCCCATCTCTCTGGGTTACAGCAGAGTGGTTTCTCCACACACGAACGAGATTCCCTTTTAGCGAGGGGTTTTATTTGCTGAACTAGGCTCCGCCCCCACCTCCTCGGTTCCTCTCCATCCTCTGTCGCGTCTCCTCCCTCCTCTTCAATTTAAATATTAGCACATAGCCCCTAGAGATCACTGAGAAAATGGACTAAATTATGTCCCTTTGTAATCGCCTCTCATTTTCTCCATCTTTCTCCTTGTAACCAAGTGGAAGTAAAATCCTTCCACGTCAACTGTTCCGGGAGAGCTCATTAGCTAGTATAACGTTACAGGTCATACAGCATTTGTGAGCTTTATAAATAAGGAAACAGTTGTGCAGACGCTTTCAATGCCATCAGAAATAAACTGGCCAATGTATTAAAATATTTAGGTCTGGATCATTTGAGGATACCGCAGAGAAGCTTGTAGGACATCATCCTCAAGTTTCTTCAAAGTAGGAGGAACCTGCTGGTGGGGGAAGGGAATGGAAGGAATCGAGAATAATGGAAGAGAGGTTCATTTAGTGTAATTGTGAGCTATGAAGAGTACAGAGGAAACAAAATCACCAGGAAGAGGTGGTAGCCTGGTTGTTCACAGCTCATATTTAGGGCTGGTTGAAACACGAAAGAAATGACTCAAACCCTGCTCCCATAATTTCTAATATTTTTGCGTCTATAAGTTATTTGAAAAGCAATAACATATGGGGAATTATCAGCACCTCAATGACCATCAGACTTGTTGATGTTAAGAGATTAACTAACTTATTACCATATTGATATTGTCCCACTGCTTCCTTGGAGTATTTCACTCAGAAAATGCTGCCTCAAGGTAAAAGCAATGATGTCTATCTATAATTGTTAAGTGCTTTGAAAAAACAGCAGGAAGCAATATAGCAGACAACAATATTTTAAATATTATTTAATATATTATTCAATATATTATATATACTGACCACTAACTACAGAAATTTGGCCTCACTTTCTGAAAAATGTTCCAAAATATTTTAGGTTTTAAGGAAAATAAATACTTAATTCCTTAAAATGAGGTTGATAGAGCTATTGTAGCAAAGACTTTTTCCAAATGGGGTAAAGTCCGATCAGCAGTCTTTTTTTGAGTCTGCCGGTTGATCACTCAGCAAGTATTAAGAAGTTTCAAAGGTTGAAAGTTCAACCTCTTCTCATTCTCCCTCTGCTAGTTTAAGATATAGTAAATTGAAAGCCTCAGCAGAAAAAAACAAACAAAAAAACAAGTTGGGATAGAGTATAAAGGATTTTCAACAAAAAGAACAGACAAGGCAGGGAATATATAGACCAAAACTCCACAGGAGGAGATGAGTCATGGGAAACGAAAAATTTTTGAATCTCCTCTGGCCTATCTTGACAACCTTACTAAGCATGGAGGGAAAAACTTGATGGATTCATTTTTAAACATTCTGATTTGAAGACTTCTGGTCACATTTCAACATTAAGGTATAAAACAAATAATCTTTCTGCTTCTCAAATGCGAGTTCTTTCAGAAATGTTTTGTAGTTCTAATTTAAATGATGCAGACTTAACATGGGATGAAACATGCACATGATGAATTTGAGGTCTCTTGACAAAACCAGTGCAAACTGACAACAACATGGTAAGCTTTAGCCCTCTCAATTTATGAACTAACAAGCAAAGCGGGGTTTATGGGATCAAATACATTCTTGAGATACAGTGGTATTAAGTGCACAAAATTCGAAAGGAAGAGTGGTTGAAGATTAAAATTTCTGTTTCTTTAGCCTTGGAATTTACAAGTGGCTTATGACTATCAGTGGTGCAATGTAAAAGCTAGGAAAGGAATCTCCCTTCTTTCAAAGGAACTAGTATTCATATTTAGGTTGGGATCTTTTTGTGATATAAACTTGAAGGTGTGTCAAAATTTGACAGGACTAACATTTAACACAGGAAAGAAAGAAAAGTCTTGGTGTAATATGTTGAGAAAAATCTGCAGAAAATTATTAACTGAAGTTCATTAAATTTTGAGCACTTTTTGGACGGGCGTGGTGGCTTACGCCTGTAATCCTAGCACTCTGGGAGGCTGAGGCGGGAGGATTGCTCAAGGTCAGGAGTTCTAAACCAGCCTGAGGAAGAGCGAGACCCTGTCTCTACCAAAAATAGAAAAAATTAGCCGGGCATGGTGGCACATGCCTGTAGTCCCAGCTACTTGGGAGGCTGAGGCAGAAGGATCTCTTGAGCCCAGGAGTTTGAGGTTGCTGTGAGCTAGGCTGACGCCACAGCACTCTAACCGCGGCAACAGAGTGAGACTCTGTCTCAAAAAAAAAAAAAATTTTTTTTTGAGCACTTTTTAATGAATCCTTTTTATTCATAACTCTATTCTACATTTGCCTTCATATTTTTATTCTACTCTTTACATTTAAATAGTGCCTTACAGACTACAAACAGTTTCATGAACAATATCTCAATTTTTTTCTCTCTTGATTAAGTATCTTGGGTAGACAAGGCAGTTATTTTAAAGATTCTAAAGATTAGGAAGTTGAGGCTCAAAGAAGTGTTTTACCTAAGATCAAAGACACTTAATCTAGTCAAAGGCAAGAGGGAGATCAATGGCGTACGCTCATCACTTACCAAGACGCTGTAGCTACTGGTCAAAGCCTTGACTTTCTTTCACCTGGGGGAAACAGAGGACTTTGGATCATGGCCATGCCTCCATGTTTTTGTCAACCCCTTCACACAGTTCTCAGCGTGGCCACATCCCAGGTACTTAGTACAACTCTGTTTCCAATATCTGAGCAACTGTTTCAGTTGTTTTGGGTGCCTAGGATAGGAAGAAATTGGTCTCTTTAACCAAGGAAACGATCGGTGAAAGGGTCGTTTTCTTACAAATATGGATTTAGGAAGAGAAAGGCTGTGTGTGGCTGACACCTACTGGACAAACGGGATATGGCAGGGGACTTGCTGCTTATAATAGTTAAACCAAAACACTGTTATGTTCCAATATTCCCTTTTCCGAACAACACTTGTTAGTGTCTGTTAATGCAAAGCAATAGAGCACAGAGTTCATCCACTCCATTCTTGATTTTTTTCCCTGGATTCCAATAGGCAGCGCCTTATTCTTGTTCTTTGTAACAGAGTTGTGAAGTCTGAGGTCACTAACAAAGGACCCACATCTCTCCCTGGAGTCAGCTCACAGTCCATGATCCCACATATATACATGCCCAAGGTCAGGAGGAAACCCTGCTTTAAATTAAAGCAGAATCCCAGGGACCACTGTCAATTAGATGGGGGTTTCCTGAGCCACTGGTTCTCGAAACCTTTGTTTCATTTAAAAATGGAAAGCAAATGAAAATTAATGAGAAAAGAGGAAGGAAATAAAAAATAAAAGGCCAAAAAGGTCAGAAAGAAAAGAAGGAAGATGAAGTGAGGAGGCTCAGTCAGTTAATAAGCCCTTTTTGGTGTATGCTCTGTTTCTCTTTTGGACATATTCATAAGTTCAAAGGAAGTTGTATATTCTAGGGTTTATGCAGTCCTGAGAATTTGGATGGAGCAGACTCTGCTTTGTTATGATGGTTAATTAAGTCATGCTCTTCTGGAGATAATGATGAATCCATGCTCTGACACTAGAGACAAAAATTCCAGCAGATTACACTCCTGTCTGCTGCACTTGGTCAGATTCCACTGAGCCAGCCCAGTACTAGTGGGAAAGAAATGAAGATGCACTCCCTGTGGCAGCCTGCATTTCTTTGACTCCTTTTCTGGGCCCAATCTGTCAAGGAATTCTTTTTTTCTAAGGAATTATGCAACTCTTGTTATGAGTACTTAAATATGGAAACTTCTATTTCCTAACTGGTTTTCCCTATGTTTACCAAAGATGAGGGCTCACTTCTTTCAAGATGTAGAAGATAAGTTCCCTGAGGGCAGAAACCTGCTTTGTTTACTGCAATAACCTCAGTACCTAAAATGGTGCCTGGCACTCAATAAATATGATTGAATGAATGAATGAACGTTGATGTACATTAATGCATAATAAAAATAAAATAATTGCCAAGTGACGGGTTAATGTACCAACTAACTGCAGTAAGATGTAGCCCTCATTGCCTGGACAGGGGCTAGACCATGGAAAGAGGAAAAAAACACAATCAAAGTTTTGACTTGGAAGATGATTTCATGTAGAGCACAGATCTCAAGCAGGCCCTCAAAACCGCCTAGCAATACTACCACAATCTTGTAGTCAACCAAACCTTCCATTTACCTTCTCTTCTCTTCAAACCAGCACCACCCCCCAAATCGTCACTTCCAGTTGATGTCCTTGACTATTGTTTCATGAAGAATATAGGACTAGGCAGAAGAGAACTTCCATACCCTCCATCCACTAAATCTGTCCCTCTGCCTATAGCTTTACACATGTGCTCCGCCTTCCCTCCTGCTGGATGGAGGTGGCTGTGCTGTCAGTGCTCCTGGTATCTCCCCGACTTGTGCACTGGATCCCTTGTCCTATCTCCCTGCTCAGGGACTTTGCTCCTGGAATTATTCCTCTCTCTCCTGCATCATCAGGTTTTCATCTCTGCTAGATTATTTCTATCAGCATACAAACGTGCTGTAATAACTCCCATTAAAAAAACAAAACGACACAAACAGAGCTTCTCATGACTCTACACTCCTTTTCAGTTCCTGCCCAAGTTTTCTGCTGCCCTGTCTCCATTCCTGCTTGCATTTTTTTTTTTTTTTTTTTTTTGAGACAGAGTCTCACTTTGTTGCCCAGACTAGAGTGAGTGCTGTGTTGTCAGCCCAGCTCACAGCAACCTCAATCTCCTGGGCTCAAGCGAGCCTACTGCCTCAGCCTTCCGAGTAGCTGGGACTACAGGCATGCACCACCATGCCCGGCTAATTTTTTCTGTATATATTTTTAGTTGGTCAATTAATTTCTTTCTATTTTTAGTAGAGACTGGGTCTCGCTCAGGCTGGTTTCGAACTCCTGACCTTGAGCGATCCGCCCGCCTCGGCCTCCCAGAGTGCTAGGATTACAGGCGTGAGCCACCACGCCCGGCCGAGACTAATCATTTCTTACCATCTCCACAGCTACCACCTGGTTCATGGCCACTTCACCATCAGCTCTCATCGAGCCATTTCAATAGCCTTCTAACTGGTCTCTCTGCTTGTACACTTTCCTCCTACAAATGTTCTTCTACATTCTATTCTCCACACAGCAGCCAGAATGATCCTTTGTAATCATAAATCACAAATAACTTGTCACTCCCTGTTCAAAACCAAATTTTAAAATTATAGCTTTTTTTTGTCTTACTTCTTTCTCATCAAATCATGATAATTAACTGTACTCTCCTATACCCAAAATATATAGCAAAGTTGGGGAGAAAACACAAAAGTCTAGTTAGTTGAAAATTTATAGAACCAGTCTCTTGAAAATTATGCTACACTATAGTTTGGAGGTCACTGGTATAGAATATATAATTCATGGTAAAAGAATGTGGTCTTTTAGGAGATTTCCAATATTGCACAATTAGAGAAAGAAATTTTAATAGAAATTGGATTACAAATACCTGGGTCTTGTCAGTTAATTTCATTAGCATATTCCGTCAATAATGATCAACTGTTTACTGTACTAGACAATACGATATTATGGTGAACAAGGACTGCTTTCAAGAAACTCACAGACCTTAAACACAAACAAGATCTTTCTCTTTCCTCCTGAAGTCCAGGTACAGCTTAGTTACCTGGAGTCCCCAAAAAAGATCACTAGATATTTGAGGAAAGCCATAGATAATAACAAACATAGATGATGGTAGGAGAAGAAAACTTCCCCCAAATTATAACTGATATACTCAGAGATGTTAGAGAAGGTATTGCTTCCATGAAGCAAAAACAGAAATATCAGAAAACAATAGAAGGTTCTCAGAAATTAGGCTGGGCATGGTGGCTCATGCCTGTAATCCCAACACTTTGTGAGGGATTACAAGGTGGGAGGATAGCTTGAGCCTAGGAGTTCGAAACCTGCCTGGGCAATATAGCAAGACCCTGTCTCTAAAAAATATTTTTTTAAAAATTAGTTGGGCATGGTGGCCCACACCTGTAGCTCCAGCTACTTGTGAGGCTGAGGTGGGAGGATCACTTGACCTCAGGAGTTAGAGGTTACAGTTAACTATGATTGTGCCACTGTACTCCAGCTTGGGCAACAGAGTGAGACTCTAAGAAAGAAAGAAAGAAAGAAAGAATTAAAATATGATAACAGAGGTTAAAAATATTCTATAGAAGGTTTAGAAAATAAAGTTAAGAAATCTCAACTTTAATCTTTTTTTTAAAAGTAAAGAAACAAACTATAAGAAATTAGAGTAATTCAGGAGTTCCCAACATCTGACAAATAAATAAGAGTAAAATAAGAGAGAACAGAGAAAATAGAGAGGAAAAAACAAAGAAATAATGCAAATAATGCCAAAAATTTCTTAGAACTGAAAAATATCAATGTTCAGGCTGAAACAGCACACTGAATGCCTAGAACAATAATAAAATAAAAAAGAAAGTCACACACCAAGGCACATTATCAGAAAAGTTTATAAAACTGAGGACCAAGGAGAAATTCTGAAAACTTACAGAGAAGAAAAAGAGGTTACATATAAAAAGTAAGTCCGCCTGGGTATGGTGGCTCGCACCTATAATCCTAGCACTCTGGGAAGCAGAGGCAGGAGAATTGCTTGAGGCCAGGAGTTGGAGACAAACCTGAGCAAGAGCAAGACCTCATCTCTATGAAAAATAGAAAAATTAGCCAGGTGTGGTGGTGCATGTCTATAGTCCCAGCCACTCGGGAGGCTGAGGCAGGAGGATGGCTTGAGCCCAGGAGTTTGAGGTTGCAGTGAGCCATGATGATGCTACTGCACTCTAGCCCAGGTGACAGAATGAGAACCTGTCTTGAAAAACAACAACAAAAAAAGGTATCAGAATGACATTGCCTTTCTCAACAGAAATACTAGATGTTTGAATAGAAAAGTGTCTTCAAATTTTTTAAGGAAAATGATTTTTAACTTACAAAATAATACATAGCCAAGTTATCAGTCAAGTGTGGGTACAGAATAAAATCTCTTTCAAAATTCAAGATCTCTAATTCAGGTCAGTTCTTCCAGCACCGTTTGTTGGAGTTCGGGTTTTCAGGCTCTTTCTGAGCTACAGGGTTCCTTCTAGGTTTCCCTGTCGTTCTGCTGGGACCCAAAGATCCAGGAGGAGCTTAAAGCTGTGACTAGACTGCGATGGACCCCTCAGAAATGCCTGACACAACCTTGATCCCAGAGTCTTTACACATGCTCACTGGAGAAAATTCTCAAGACAATTCAGAGTCTCCTCATGACTTCTCTGAAACTTTAATAAGGAACCTTAGTAAATTGACTATCAGCGCTGGCACCAATTTCCCTTCCACTCCACCAGAGGATTTACCCCAAGCCCAGCCCCCACGACAGGCTAGAACAGAAAGAATCTCCCGGGTTATGAGAGATGGGGTTAGCATGCCTTACAGGAGAAGAGGAGTGAGGACGCTGTTATCTGAGCGGAGAGACAGGCTGGCAAGACTGCGATATATTTTAATCAACAGATTTGCTCCGCCTGAAAGACAGCTAGCAGACACTGGACTTAAAGGAACTCAGAGTGAATCAAGAAGTGAACCATGCAAATGTAGGTGTGATTTCTGCGTGCATCACAAATGGGATCCTTCGGAAAATGCTAGAATAGGGAATTATGACATCCTGCCAATTTTGCCATGAATCTTATTCTTATGCTTTTCTTTTTTTGCTGGTAATTTTATGCATCAAGTTGAGAAAGCTACTTTGTTAGGATAGACTGTATAGCAATAATTTTGATAATCTATGATGAGTTCTGATATCTTCTTCTTGTATCTTTTCCCTATTACCTTGATACTAGTAATTTATAAGGGATTTGTGTAGTTTGAATGTATTTGAATAACTTCAGTATACTTTAGCTCTACTTTTTGATTTCACCCAAAGAATCCCCAATAGGTCTGAAGTATTCCTAACCTAAAGTCAGTGTGATAAAACTCAACATCAAGAATTTGCAGCAAAGTGACTTGGGAGAAGAATGTGAAGGAAACATGGGTAGTTTTGGCTAGAGCTTAATTGATTAGATTTTCTGCTTTTCAAAAATTGCAATGAAAGGAAATTTTGATGTGCTGTATTTTTACTTCGTAGTAGCAAATAAGTGTCTGCATAAGCAATAAAATTGACATTTGAGTACCTTTAAAAAAAAAAAAAAAAGATCTCTAATTCGCCTCCCTCATGTCCTTTCTCAGGAAGCTATAAGAGAATATGCACCACCAAAACAAGGGGATAAAAAAAGGAGGAGGAAGATCCTGAGTTCAAGAACAAGGTTTTCCAAACCAGAGACAGTCAAAGGGAAGTCCTAGGATGAGAGTGTTCAGCAGGCCTAGACAGCCACTCCTCTAGAGATGGGGCAGAATGGAGAACACAAGAGGACATCTTCCGGAAATGAAAAATGCAGCTGAGGATTACCTGGTGTTTTACAGCCTACAACATAGGATACAGAGGGTAGATTTATGTTTTGATCAAATGAGTCTAAGAATTAATGATAGTGACACAGAAAACCAAGTTGAGTTTGGGCCGGGCGTGGTGGCTCACGCCTATAATCCTAGCACTTTGAGAGGCCGAGGCTGGTGGAGTTCGAAACCAGCCTGAGCAAGAGCGAGACCCTGTCTCTACTAAAAATAGAAAGAAATTAATTGGACAACTAAAATATAGAAAAAATTAGCCGGGCATGGTGGCGCGTGCCTGTAGTCCCAGCTACTTGGGAGGCTGAGGCAGAAGGATTGCTTGAGCCCAGGAGTTTGAGGTTGCTATGAGCTAGGCTGATGCCATGGCACTCTAGCCCAGGCAACAGAGTGAGACTCTTTCTCAAAAAAAAAAAAAGAAGTTGAGTTTGACTCAGTAATGAACAATACTTAGACATACTAAGGTATACGATAGAAGATTTAACAAAAAATTAAGGAAAGATGAAAGGAGGGGAAGAATGGGGTAGTTATTATAAGTGTAAAGTGACTTTTTGTACTGTCATTTAAAAATTAAAAAGAAAATGGAAAAATAGATAGCAGACAAGTACTAAGCAAAAAACAGTGGTATTAGCAGTCTCAGTACAATTTAAACCAAAAAGCATCAATTTGTGTAAAGTAGGCCAACATCAAATAATAAAAACAGCTATCAAGAAGATATAGCAATCTACACAAAAATTCAGCCCTCTGTAATATATATATATATATATATATATATATAAAAATAGGCTGGGTATGGTGACCAAGGCAGGAGGATCGCTCAAGGTCAGGAGTTCGAAACCAGCCTGAGCAAGAGCCAGACCTCATCTCTACTAAAAATAGAAAGAAATTAGTGGGACAACTAAAAATATATATAGAAAAAATTAGCTGGTGATGGTGGCGTATGCCTGTAGTCCCAGCTACTCAGGAGGCTGAGGCAGGAGGATCGCTTGAGCTCAGGAGTTTGAGGTTGCTGTGAGCTAGGCTGATTCCACAGCACTCTAGCCCGGGCAAGAAAGTGAGACTCTGTCTCAAAATAAATAAATAAATAAATACAAGAATCTTGAACTCCCATGAACCTAAAAATAATACTTGAAATATATGAAGAAAAATTGGTAGAATTGTTCCTGGTTGTCTAGTGGCTAGGAAAAAAAATGATAGAATCAGAAAACAAACTTGAAAAATTTATAATCATTGGGAGAGATTTTAATGTACCTCTGTTAGAAGCTGATAAATCAAGCAGCGAAGAAAAATTAGTAAATATATAAAGTATTTGAACAACACAATTAGCAAGCTTGATCTAATAGATCTCCAAAGAACCCTGCATGGAGAAAATAGAGAATATGCTTTATTTCCAAGTATGCATGGAATATTCACAAACATTTTCATTTATTGGGTCACAAAGGAACTCTTGAAATTTCAAAGACTTGGGAGCACACATCTATCATACAGGTTCTTGGGTCACAATGCAATTAAATTAGAAATCAATAATTAAAATTAAAAAGGTAAAAACACACATTTGGAAAATTAAAAAATGAATTAAATAATTTGGTTAAATAATAATAATGCAAATTATGAAATAACTAGAAGTTAATCAACAATGAAAGTATTGCATATAATTGAGATGAGGCCGGGCGTGGTGGCTCATGTCTGTAATCCTAGCACTCTGGGAGGCTGAGGGTGGGAGGATCAGGATCACTTGAGCTCAGGAGTTCAGACCAGCCTGAGCAAGAGCAACACCTTGACTCTACTGAAAAGAGAAATAATTAGCTGGGCATGATGGTGTGTGCCTGTAGTCCCAGCTACTCGGGAGGCTGAGGCAGGAGGATCATTTGAGCCCAGGAGTTGGAGATTGCAGTGACCTATGATGACACCACTGCACTCTAGCCAGGGCGACAGAGTGAGACTGTCTCCACAAAAAAACCCAAGAGCCAAAAACAACAACAAAAACCCTGTGAGTTGCAGCTAAAGTAGTATTTTGAGGTAAATGTAAAGTCTTATTGATTTAGGAAACATGAAAGATTTAATATAAATGAATTAGCCTATGGGGGAGCTGCTTTACTTGTAGCCCATCTTCACCATGTCGTCCTTGTCCACTGCTAAGCTTCCTATCTCCTTGGTTCCTGTCATTTACCATCACTACTCAGAGACTCAATTTGTTTGTCTCTTCCTTCATCATACTCTCATTTCTATTCAGTAATCCCATTTAGTGCTAATGCTTTCATTCTTCACACACTAATCTCATGTGCTCAGTGTCTTCTTCCAACACTCCCTGGACCTCCACACCATAAATGAAACCTTACCCTCCCCTGACAGCAGCACCACCTTCCCAGTACACTTACGTAGAGGTGGGTCCTTGCCCTATTGTAATGAGACCTGGATGGTAGAAGGGATTAAGGTGTATTGAGCAACCATCCTGTGCCAGACACTTCATGGAACGAGGCACTCAATTATGTTTTAATCTCATTTAACCTCCCACACAACCTTTCAAGGAAACACTGTTGTTTTGCATTTTACAAATGAGGAACTTGGAGTTCAGGAAGGTTACATGGCTTGCCAAGGACACACACAATGGCAGAGCCATGATCTGACTATAAATCTTAACTGATGCCACTGCATTTGCTCTTTTCACTGTGCCATGGGAGAAAGAAGGGACAACATTCCTTTTCATCCCTGTCATTGGCAGACAATTGTCCCATTACTAGATCTCAATTCCTCCCTGGATACTTGGTACTACTTGGTCACATCCTCAACTGCTGCTGTCTACTGACTTCTGAAAACGTCCTTTTGGCTGGGTGCAGTGGCTCATGCCTGTAATCCTAGCACTTTGAGAGGTGGGAGATGGCAGGTGGGAGGATGGCTTGAGACCAGCTTGGGCAATAGCCAGACCCTATCTCTACAAAAAATTTAAAAAACAACAACAACAACAAAAAACCTAGCCGGCATGGTGGCTGCACACCTATAGTCCCAGCTACTCAGGAAGCTGAGCCAGGAGGATCCTTGTGTTCAGGAGTTTGAGGTTGCAGTGAGATATGATCACGACACTGTACTCCAGCGTGGGAAACAGAGCAAGACCCTGTCTCAAAAACAAACAAACACACAAACAAACAAAAACCCAAAAAACAAAAAAACTGCCTTTTACCAGATGCTGAAAATTTTCTTGTGATTGTAACTGCCAATCCTTTGACTCTCCCGTTGTCTCCTTTGTAATAAAACAGCTCTTCATCATTATTCTCTCTGCTGCCTCTTCAGCACCTGCCATCCGGCCTCCTTCACTCTGGCTTGAGTGATCACGCCAAAATGCACGGCCCAACCTCTGGCTGGCTTCCAAGCCCACTCTGCCTCACGATGCTCTCTTTGCCACAGCCACACCAGCCTCCTCCCAGTCCTCAGAGGAACTTACCAAAGGGCTTTTGTCCATGCTTGCCATTCTGCCTAGAGGCTTTTCTTCCCTCTTAGCCTGGCTCACTGCTCTTCATCCTTCTGATCTAGCACAAATGTTACTTCCTCAGAGAAGTCGCCACCCTCCCCAACCCTGCCCTAGATTGTGTTCTTTGTTTCAGAGTACTCACTTGTAATTATACATTAATTATGTAGTGTTTGCAGTAACTAGAGTTATTTTATAATTAATGCCTACCTCCCCACCTAGACTGCAAATTCCGTGAGTGCAGGAACAATGGCTTTTTTTTTTTTTT
>VBSM01002121.1:36871011-36887166 GCA_008086735.1 Cheirogaleus medius | reverse complement strand
AGCCCAGGAGTTTGAGGTTGCTGAGAGCTAGGCTGATGCCATGGCACTCTAGCCAGAGCAATAAAGTGAGAATCTGTCTCAAAAAATATATATATCAATCTGATTACAAAAGAAGAAGAGGAGGAGGAGGAGAGGGAGGGGGGAGGAAGAAGAAGAGGAGGCAGAAAAATACCTGAAAAACTGCTTGTGATCCAAGTCCTGGTTCCCTGATGCCTGGCTGAAGTCCTAGCCCACAAAAAGGCCACTGGATTAAAGGTCTTAGGGAAAAGAGAATGGAAAGGGTTTAGCGTCCGTGTGGTGTCTGTTAGTCTCACAATGGTAAGGCCCCTGGTAGACAGTTCCCAGTGTCATGGGAGCTACTCTACTCCTCTTTTCCAGGCACATAAGCCAGAGCTGGAAAAGTTCAACAAGTGCATGGAACATCAGAGATCTTCCAGAAATGCCGAATTTGCTCTTAGATGTCCTGAGGCCCAGTCCTCTTCTCTGGGCAGCCTCGAGGCTCAGGAGCCACGGTGCCCTCCCAGTCCAGCACTGCTTTGCCTTCGGCAGCCCTCTCTCTTCCTGAGTTGTGGCCCTTCCCAGGCCTGCGTCCCAGCCCCGCCCCTCTCTCTGGACGCATCTCTGGGCCCCATCATCACCCGGCGCCGGGCCCTCCCTCTTGCCCCCCCTTCTCCTCCCTCCTTCCTTCCCTCCCTTCCTCCCTCTCTCCCTCCCTCCCAGCTCCTGCACCAGGAAACGGCCCGGATCCCGGCAGCGGCCTGACCCGTGAGATCCCTAACCTGGCAGGCGGGCGGGGTTGGAGACTGGCTGAGGTTGGGGGTAAGGGAGGAGCTGGGCCTTTGGGCTGCACTGAGGGGAGCTGGGAGTAGAGATGGTGTGGCAGGAAGCCCTTGGCCCTGGGTTTCCCGGGAGGACAGTCATTAAACATGGATTCGGCCACACAGCTGGTAGAGCGTTGGGGGCAGGGACCCAGGCCCAGGAGCTGCAACCCCAGCCCTTCCCAGGGCAGACCCTGATCCCTGGGCTTCCCGGCTAGTTCTGATCTCCTCCTCCCCTTCCTAGGGCTCCAGGCTGGCCGGGAGGATGAAAGGCCCCAGCTGGGGGCTCCTTGCCACCAGTGCTGGGTCCTAAGAGCTGCCATCCAGGCTGGGTGAGTGACCCCTTCATTTCTCTGTCCTGGGCAACCCTTTGCTTCTCCCACCTTTCTCTTCTGTCCCTGTCACCTCCCCATCTTGTGCCTCTGCCAACATCTTCACATCTTGCTTCTAGGGAGGTCCTAAGCCCCTTCCTCTAGCCAAGAAGGTGTGGACTGTGGTGGGGGTGGGGTGCGTAGGGGTGTTGTAGAGCTGGTGTTATCTTATTATTAAAAAAACCTAAAGTATTTTAAACATAAAATCTACCTGTTTTACATTTAATTTGGCATATTATGAATTTAATGGCCAGCCCCTCATGTCCTGGCCCCACACCATGACTTAATTCCCTTGTTCTTGCTTCTTCCTGCTCAGTGGTCTCAGAGCATTTCCTCCCCTCTCCCTGTCTCACGGGGTTAGACAAACCGGAAATGCCCCTTCCTGTGTCTCTGTCCATATACTATTCATGCATTTATGCCAGTCTTTCATCCTTGCCTCTTACAGCTGCCCGGATGGCGACCCCAGCCTCAGCCCCAGACACACGGGCTCTGGTGGCAGACTTTGTAGGCTATAAGCTGAGGCAGAAGGGTTATGTCTGTGGAGCTGGCCCGGGGGAGGGTCCAGCAGCTGACCCGCTGCACCAAGCCATGCGGGCAGCTGGAGATGAGTTCGAGACCCGCTTTCGGCGTACCTTCTCTGATCTGGCGGCTCAACTGCATGTGACCCCGGGCTCAGCCCAGCAGCGATTCACCCAGGTCTCCGATGAACTTTTCCAAGGGGGCCCCAACTGGGGCCGCCTTGTGGCCTTCTTCGTCTTTGGGGCTGCACTGTGTGCTGAGAGTGTCAACAAGGAGATGGAGCCACTGGTGGGACACGTGCAGGAGTGGATGGTGGCCTACCTGGAGACACAGCTGGCTGACTGGATCCACAGCAGTGGGGGCTGGGTAAGAAGCTTCTCAATTGCCGCTCTGCACATCCCTGCACAAAGCTGTCTCCAGGGGGAAGGTGCGGGCTGTGATTGGAGGCTGGGGCAGCTGTGCTGGGAATGAGGCATGGGGGCTGAGTCTCCCTGTTTGGGTGGAATCAGACTGAGAGATGCTTCACTGTAGGCATCACACTGGACTCTGCACTCCAGGGCTGCCATGCAGTGATCACTGGATGGGCTCATGGTCCCAAGCAGAGGACAGAAAAACAGTCCTGGAGGAATGCCTGCAGGGAAATGGTGTCAGGAACTTTGTACATCTGAGTACATGGCATGGGAGGTGGGGAGGATCAGGAATGGGTGGTGATCAGGAAAGCCTTGGCAAAGGATGCCACTTCTGGGCAGAATTTTTTAGCAAGGAAAGGATGGGGTTCACTTGAGGCAGAGAGGGCAAATGAGCCTAGCGCTTGGGGTGAGGGGTGGGGGTGCACTCCCAGGGGTCAGAGGGGCTTGCAGCCAGCAGAGCTGTGGCTGGAGAGAAGCTGGGTATGGGGTAGTACTTGCAGTGGATGGAACTGGAACTCTTCCTCTCCTCTTCTCTCCATTCTTTCCTCTCCTGATATCCCTTTCTCCTTTCTCTCCTACTTCCCTTCTCTCCCACAGGCGGAGTTCACAGCTCTATACGGGGACGGGGCCCTGGAGGAGGCGCGGCGTCTGCGGGAGGGGAACTGGGCATCAGTGAGGACAGTGCTGACAGGGGCCGTGGCACTGGGGGCCCTGGTAACTGTAGGGGCCTTTTTCGCTAGCAAGTGAGAAAGTCCCAGGGCCAGGTGGGGCTAGGTATGGCTAGGGGCCAGGAGAGCAGGAACAGAACAGAGAAATGCCCTTGGAAGAAGTGAAGTGAATAGATGGATGGGCATGGAACAGGGATGGGCAGGGGAAAGGTAGTGTGTGAGGGAGCTGAGTATGCCAGGCAGGCGATTGGAAGAGTGAGCTGGAAACATTGGGGAATGTTTTGGGAAGGTCAGAGGAGTAGGAGATGGAGTCATTCCAGGGTTGGGGGGAGGAGGGAGGGATCATGCCTGTAAATGTGGGCACATGAAACTACCTGGAGCCAGGTTTGCAGCCCTGAGGAAAGTGGACTTTCATAAGGGGTTGCTTCTCCATTGGATGACTGGGATTTGGGGAACGCAGAAGGCACATCTCTTTGGAATGGAAACTCAAGGTTCTCAGGTGATAGGAAGAGGTGGCTGTGACAGTGGGCTGCTTAGACACATGTGTGCATGTGCACGCGTGCTCGTGTGCATGCGGGCTGCTTGTCTAATCTAATCTGGTGGTGGTGGGATTCCTCAAGGAGAAAACATTCCTTCTTGTAATGGCAAGAACAAGGGGCAGTTCTCTGTCCCTCCTCCCAACCTTCCCCCCACCCCCACATTTCCCCTCCCCTTGCCCTGATGCCAGAAAGTTGTTAGCAGGACTTTGGAGACAAGATCGGTTCTGCAGCTGGCCTCTTTCCTTCATCATCCCCCTTCCTTGTGCATCTCACACTTGCTGCTGCCTCCTGGGCCCTGACAGAAGGACAGGGCTGTGGAGACTTGGTGGTGGAGGCTTAGGTAGCTGGACTTGCCTGCCACCCTCCCCTCCCACTGGGGCACAATGGTGCCTGAAGTGAACCCTATCTCTGGGACCTCTGTATCCAAACTGAAACTCTAAATTGGGGCCCTAATTTTCCTTTTGAGGGAGTGGACGTAAATGCCAATCTAGAATACACTCTGGGTCCTGCACTGTGTCTCAGTGAGACTGTTGATGCCTTGAGAGGACCATTCCAGCTCTGAACCCCATGGGTGTGAGGGTGATGGGTACTCCGTGACTGGCCTATTTTGTGTGGTGGGCTTTGGTGCTGCTTTATCAGGGGCCAGGAGTATGGGTTCTAGAGTACCTACCATGACCTAGAAGCATTTACGTTTTTTTTTTTGAAACCACGCTGTTTGCATGGGTGTTACTTGTCTGTACCTCAGAGTCTGAGGATAACTTTAGAACTCACAGTCCTCTAGAACAGATTCGGATTATAGCTTTTTCTTTTGAGGAAGAAATGATTCACTCCAGTTGCATGCCCTGAGCCAGACCTCACTGCTGCACTTTCCAAGGTGCTAAAATTGCTGCTCTCCAATGCTGACTTTCAGAAACAGTGCTCTAGAACCCTGACCGTGCTCCTGAGCACTGATCAGCTTAGCTAGACCATAGTTGACTCTTGGAGATTTTCACTTGGTCCCAGAATGTGGCAACATAGTTGTGCTTGATAGAATGTGGGACCAAATTGGCCTCAGGGGTTTAGTCCAGACTTTTGCTTTTGAGAGAGGGCTGCACTTTTTAATGGTATTTATAGGGGAGGTGGTTGACTGCATGTGCTACTTGGTCTGTTGTGAGTATGCTGATACCAGAAACTCAGAGCTGGTCTGTGGCAAGCAGTGGGGTGGGGGGTCTCTGACTTTGCTCAGGACAAACTAGGCCAGTGGTTTTCAAACTGCTTGGCAGAGCCCCGAAGTTTCCTAGGGGTTGCCTCAGGAGTCCTTGGGGAGATGAAGGGAGTAGGGGGGCTGAGCAGGCTGGGCAACTTGCCCTCAAACAGAACAGCTCCCCTTGTAGCTGTCTTACATATCGGGGTTCAGGGTAAGATTTTATTTGCATTAAGGGGTTTGTTGCTAAAAAAAAAGTTGGAAAACCACTGACTAGATCATCAGCTCCAAATTGGAGCCTGTGCTCCCTCAGGTTTGGGGCAGACTCTTCACCCTACCCTCTACCACAGGATGCCATCCCAGTTAGCATTCCTGCGGGTCTTTAGCAAACGGGCAGCAGGGACCATGGCCAAATTACCAAAATGTTCTGCTCTGAGGCCCTCACACCTGGGTGGAAGGAGAGGCTATTTTCTGAAAGGGTAAAGGGCTTGGTCTGGATTCCCAGAAGTATAGCTTGGATGGGACCACAGTGGGTAGTTTTGACCTGTCCTGCCCTTCTTAGTTTGAGGTGCAATGGAAACCCCAGAGACCCTTCTGTCAGGGAAAACTAGGGACTCTCTTCTAGAGCCATATAGTTGCTTGGGATTAGCTCTTGGCCAAGACGGCTGAGTATGGCTCCCAATTTTTAAAACCATTTCATTTTTTTTAAAAATAAGGGAAATAAATATAATTGTCATTTTTCAAAGATGAAATAGGTGGAGAGGGTGTTTCTTGCTCTCCAGAGCCCAAAGGGACAAATAGGGACTTTGCTTAGGCCAAGGAAGGAGCGGAAATAGGGCAACTCGGTCCTGAGATTATTAATCCTCCTCTCCCACTCCCCACTTATTCTAGGGCATACATACACTATTTTACTTTTTTAAATCATAAAACAACAGAACAGATTTGGTTAGTTTAGAAGAAAAGAAGAAGCTCTATAAATATAAATATATATTCCTGTATTTTTATTTAATAATTTATAAATACCAAGTTCATTTGACTTTTATTTTTGTGTAATATGTAATTGTCGTATTAAAAAAATAAATAAAGCCCAGAGTTTAATGAGAAGGACTGAACAGGGTTTGTGACTTCTACACTGTATAGCCTGGGGTCAGGACATTCCTTGATCTAATCATCTCTTCATGATCTTGTTAAGGGCAAGAATTAGATTAACAGGGATTTGGGAAAGTGCTGGGATAATTAAAAAAAATATCAGAGTTGTCCCCCCATCCTCCTCGCCCTACTCCCACCCTGGCCAAATGCCCAAAGCCAAGAACTCCATCTTTCCCAACCCAAGCCTCAAGAGGGTGTGTATATATGGTATATGATGTTTAAGACTGCCACAAACAAGAAACAAAACAAAACAAAGAAAACCTACCAAAAATCTATGCGTGATAGTAATCAAGTTCCCAGTTGTAGTTCAACTTCTAATCAGAAGTGTGTGGTAATGAACATTTCCCCGTGATGTCCTGCTACCTACTTCAGACTTAAAATAGGTCGGGCAAAAATGGAGCCCCTGCTTTCTTTCTGGGTCCCGTGAGACATTTGGTTTCAGCCATTTTAATGCAAACTGCTAAATTGGATGGAATCTCCAGGAATATTCAGCCCATCGCTTTGTACCTCTAGTCCAGGACCACACCAAAATCATGTCTGATAGGAATAGTGATTCTAATTTTAAATTTTAAGTGGGAATTTCTTTTTTTTTTCTTTTATTTCATTATATTATGGGGGTACAGATATTGTTAGGGTTACATATATTGCCCCTGCCAACCCTCCCCCTCAAGTGGGAATTTCTAGTCTTTCTATAATCCAGTGCAATAAATTGGGTGTTTGGGTTTATGTGTTAAATTGTGAGAAATGTACTTGTTTAGAGGAATCCGGTGTTGCCTCTCTATTCTCTCCCTATAGAAAAATCTGTGGGGAAGCCATATTAAAATCAGAGAGTGGTTTGATGAATTTGGCACTAGGGGAAAAGGAATTAGATGTTCTTAATGTTAATAATTAAGGTATGATAGTTAGTGCATTTATCTCCACTGCAATGCGATTGATTTGATGATTTGCCTAGCTCCAAAAAGCATTTGCAACATCTTTCTATAATACAAAAGACAAAACAATAGGAAAATGTAGATTTTTAAAGTATAGAGGTAAAGAGAAAATTGAAATATTACAATAAGATGACAGCAAAAGGAAAATTAATGCACAGAAAGCATTCTATAAGTAGTGTTCCCAAATACTAAAGCTAGGCAATGAATTCAGCTCTGTAATTCTTGGCAGCTAAAGCAAAATGAAAAAACACAGTGAAATTCACATTCCTCTTAGCCTACCAGTTACTCAAGAGGGGCAAAAAATTTTTTTGTGTGTGGCTTTTCTGAGAAGACACTGAGTGATATAGTGGACACTACCTTCTGTGACACCTAATAACAAATATGATGTTGAGTTTTGTAACACTGTGTCTGCTAAAAACACCAAATGGTGATTCAGAAGGCCCTAAGCTTATTCTATCAGGCCCATCACAATTTAGGCCAAATATGCTGCTCTGTGATGGTTTGGTTTAATTAGGTATAAACTTTAGACTATCTAAAGGGACACATAGGTTATGTTTCCTTCAGGCAGTTCTCCATGAATGTTATTTCTTCAAATGACACTTCTGATAAAGTTGGGCAACAATTAGTTATAATTTCTTGCAAATGGATGGATTGTAGATATTCTGTGATTTTACTTAATAGCAGATCCTTTGAAAACTTTAAAAGCTGCCTTAAATGTGGATATAGGAAAGAGAGAGAAATAAATTATTTTAAAACTCAACCAGGAAACATAACATAATAGAATGCTATGTAGTTGTTTATTCATTCAATCATTCATACATGCAGGAAATACTCAAGCATCATCTGTGTGCCAAGCACACTTCTAGGCACTGAGGTAAAGTGAACAGACACAAACCCCTGTCCACATGTTGTTTACATTAGTAAGGGAAATAAACAAAAAATAAATACATTTCATAATGTGTTAGAAGGTGATGAATACTATAGCAGAAAGTAATTCATTGAAGGGGGATGTGTGTATACACACACATATGTACATAGATTTCAACTTTAAGTTGAGTGGTCAGGGAAGGCATGAAAAATTAAATTAGAAAAATATATTTATTGACATGGAAAGATGCTTCTATATATTGAAAATTTAGGAAGGGTATATGCCAAAATATCATTAGTGATTATCTCTGGGTGGTAGATTTTATGGATGATTTTATTTATTTATTTATTTATTTATTTTGCTGTCAATATTTTCTGATTTTTTGATAATGAACACATACTTCAATATATTAAAATAAGTTTTTCAGTTACAAAGTTTTTAAAAAGTTAACCAAAGCAGAGTGGAAATTAAGCAGACCAACAGAGCTTCACATTTAAATGGCCATCCCACTTCTGTGCAAGTGCAGACCTAGGGAGTTAAGGTAAGGTAGGCAGAGCCAGACCACATTAAAAGATAATTGCGGGCCGGACAGTGGCTCACACCTGTAATCCTAGCACTCTGGGAGGCCAAGCCAGGAGGATCGCTCAAGGTCAGGAGTTTGAAACCAGCCTGAGCAAGAGCGAGACCCCATCTCTACTAAAAATAGAAAGAAATTAGCCGGACAACTAAAAATATATAGAAAAAATTAGCCGGGCATGGTGGCACATACCTGTAGTCCCAGCTACTCGGGAGGCTGAGGCAGAAGGATTGCTTGAGCCCAGGAGTTTAAGGTTGCTGTGACCTAGGCTGACACCATGGCACTCTAGCCCGGGCAACAGAGTGAGACTCTGTCTCAAAAAAAAAAAAAAAGATAATTGTGGTGTGCTCCAAAATACAGGTGAGTAAAGGAGAAAGGCTCCAAGGTTCTTTATCAGCACTGTCCAATAAGAATATAACGTAAGCCACATATGTAGTTTTACATTTTCTAGTAACTTCATTAAGAAAGCAAAAAGAAAGAGATAAAACTAATTTTTTATATATTATTTAGCCCAGTATATAAAAAATTATGATTTCAACACATTAATATTAAACAATTATTAATGAGTTATGTCAAATTCTTTTTTTCATACTAAATCTTCGAAATTTGGTGTGTATTATATACTTTCAGCACATCTCAAAATGGACTACTCATGTTTCAAATGTTCAATAGCCACGTGTGACTAGTGCCTATCATGTTAAACGGTGTAGTTCTAGATCATAGAGAATTATTGTAGCCTGTAAAAATTCACAGCAGGAGTTGGCCAAGTATGGTGGCTCACGCCTGTAATCCTAGCACTCTGGGAGGCCGAATCGGGAGGATCACTTGAGGTCAGGAGTTGGAGACCAGCTCTGAGGAAGAGCAAGACTGTCTCTACAAAAAAAAGAAAACAGCCAGGCTTGGTGTCTGCACGCCTGTTGTCCCAGCTTCCCCTGAGGCTGAGGCAGGATTGCTTGAGCCCAGGAGTTTGAGGTTGCAGTGAGCTAAGATAACACCACTGCACTCTAGCCAGGGTGACAGAGGAAGACAATGTTTTTTTAAAAAAAAGCAGAAGTTAAAAATGGGGATGAAACTACCTAGAGGCCAAATATTTATATTGTTTAGTGAGAAAACTTTTTCCTTCTAGGCAGAACTGGAGATGCCCTCACCCATTTTTACTGCTTACATCTCCTTTTCTCAACTCCACTGACCATTCCCTTCTATTAACATATTTTTCCCTCTTCTGGGCCACAACATCACTGGAGTTTCAGTTTTTTCAAAACTCCATAGTCCTCTATTTATAAGTTATTAAAGAGAATCATACACAAAATGAGTGAAGCTCACACCAGTATAAACTAATTTTTTAAAAAATTCATTCTTAGAGGAAAATTTTTTTTTGAGACAGAGTCTCACTCTGTTCCCTGGGCTAGAGTGCCGTGGCGTCAGCCTAGCTCACAGCAACCTCAAACTCCTGGGCTGGAGTGATCCTTCTGCCTCAGCCTCCCGAGCAGCTGGGACTACAGGCATGTGCCACCATGTCCGGCTAATTTTTTCTATATATTTTTAGTTGGCCGATTCATTTATTTCTATTTTTAGTAGAGATGGGGTCTCGCTCTGGTTTCGAACTCCTGACCTTGAGCGATCCGCCCACCTCGGCTTCCCAGAGTGCTAGGATTACAGGCGTGAGCCACCGCGCCCAGCCTCTTAGAGGAAAATTTATCTCTTTGTTATTCTCTATGCACCAACAGGCAAGATATTAATATTAAATAAGATCATTCATTCAGTTAGCACTTATTGAGCACAGAGTGATAGTCAAAGGAAATACAAATATAATTAAGATGGTGTCCTTGCCTTTTTCAGTTTATAGTCCAATAGAGAAGGATCTTAATTTACAGGCCATCATTCAAATATATATATATATCTTTTAAGAGACAGGGTCTTGCTCTGTCACCCAGGCTGGAGTGCAATGGTGTGATCATGGCTCACTGCAACCTTGAGCTCCTGGGCTCAAGCAATCTTCCTGCCTTGGTCTCTCAAAGTGCTGGGATTATAGGTGTGAGCCACCATGCCCAGCTCAAATATCTTTTTAAATGTGCTTGTTTTTTTTGAGAAAATTTGGAAGGTTGGGGTGATTTTTTAAAAAAATGTGTAGTGACTGTAGAGAATTTGTAGAACATAAAAGTTTTTGTTGCCCGGGCTAGAGTGCCGTGGTGTCAGCCTAGGTCACAGCAACCTCAAACTCCTGGGCTCAAGCAATCCTTCTGCCTCAGCCTCCCGAGTAGCTGGGACTACAGGCATGTGCCACCATGCTGGGCTAATTTTTTCTATATATATATTTTTAGTTGTCCAGATAATTTCTTTATATATATATATATTTTTATTGTTGCTTTTTTTTTAATTTCAGCATATTATGGGGGTACATATATCTTTATATTTTTTTAGTAGAGACGGGGTCTTGCTCTTGCTCAGGCTGGTTTCGAACTCCTGACCCTGAGCGATCCGCCTGCCTCGGCCTCCCAGAGTGCTAGGATTACAGGCGTGAGCCACCACGCCCAGGCCATAAAAGTTTTTTTAATGCTTACATTTGCCTTTTATTGCCAGATTTCTCTACTTGGCCTATTAGGAGAACATAGAAAATTATAAAGAAACAAATTAATCATTATCCTACTACTCGGAAAAAACTACTATTAACATTTTAGCATATTTCTTTCCAGTCTTTTATCTGTGCTTTTATGATCATACTGTACATACAATTTTGTATACTGCAATTCTGCTTACCATTATATTGCAAGCACTTTTCCTTGTCATTAAAATGTTTTGAAGACATAATGATTATATAAAATTACACCTATGTCTATACAATAATTTTAATGCCCACTTGGACATTTGAGTTGTTTATATTCTTCACTTTGATAAACATCTTTATTACAAATGTTTTTCACTTATTAGCTTACTTCTTTAGAAAAGATAGTAAGAAATAGTATTACTGGGTTAAAACTCTAAAAATTTTAAAAGATTTTGGTATGTATTGCCGGGCGCAGTGGCTCACGCCTGTAATCCTAGCACTCTGGGAGGCCGAGGCGGGAGGATTGCTCAAGGTCAGGAGTTCGAACCCAGCCTGAGGAAGATCGAGACCCCGTCTCTACCAAAAATAGAAATAAATTAATTGGACAACTAAAAATATATAGAAAAAATTAGCCGGGCATGGTGGCGCATGCCTGTAGTCCCAGCTGCTCGGGAGGCTGAGGCAGGAGGATTGCTTGAACCCAGGAGTTTGAGGTTGCTGTGACCTAGGCTGATGCCATGGCACTCTAGCCCGGGCAACAGAGTGAGACTCTGACTCAAAAAAATCAGATATATACAGTTGAGAAGAGTTGGGTAAAAGAAATATAAAAAAAAGAAAGAAAAAAAATCAGATATACATAGTTGTAATCATACTTTATATATAATTTTACATTCTATTTCTTTGGCTTAACAAAATTATTTTTGCATGTTTATCACAAAGTGTGTAAACCTTTTAATAGGTACATAATAATCTTTGGATACAATTATAGTTTTCTTAAACTTTTGTCTATTGTTAGAAGTTAGTTTTTTCCAATTTTCAGGACCATACATAATATAATTTTTGTGTATTAAAGCAAACCTTATAGTAGTTTTGATCTGAATTTGGAAAGCCTAGGTTTGAATTCCCTGTACACGTCTAATTAGCCCGATGACTTAGGCAAGTTATTTGACTTCATTAAGCCTTTTTCTTCTTTTCTAAAAAAGCTTATGGTTTTGGAAATATTTTCTTCATAGGGTTGTGAGAATTCAATGAGATAATAAGGAGTTGCGCCTGTTACAAAATCAAGTGCTCAGTAAAATTAGGATTCAAAGGCATTATTTAAAAGTCACATATCCTGAATTGGATTATTTAAATTAGGTACCAATAAGACACCCAAATCTTAATTAGGTTAAGATCAGTATAAAAGACCTTTCTTCCAGGAACCACAATCATTCAGAGCTTGTCTTCAGCACTCAACTTTAGTTCTCCCAGATCACTGAAGCTGACATGGCTGAAATAATTTCCAATGAGATTTTAAGCGACTGTGACTCTGCTCCAAGTTCCTCTGAGGTAAGAAATTGTGAGAAAACGTGGGGGTGAGGGGGAAAAGGGGGTATAATGAGCTTCCTTTGATTTTTCGGTTTGGTAATAGGTATCTCCTCTTGTCCATATCCCCTATCCCAACCATGCTTAACTTTTTTGGTTGGGCTCATGTGATTCTGGCTTTTCAAATTGTAGCTTGGTCTGCCCACAGAAACTCCTCTTGCAGACTTAGCACTGTCATTCTTTCCTTTTAAGTGTGTAGGATAGCTACTAAAAGGTGGCAACACTGCCTCCCAGAGCGAGGTCTCATTGGTATCTCCGGGTGTAGAGGTGTGGTGGGAACCTGCACAGAGAAATTCCGTGATCTGAAGGAGGGCTTGGGCTGGGAAAGCGCTGAAGATGAGGGGTGGCACCCACACTCCCAATCTATGCATCTTTTGGTCAACAAACATCCAATGGGACACTTACTATGTGCTAGGCATATTGCTGTGAGGTGGAGATGCAAATATAAACAGGATCCAGCCCCTCATCTGCAGGCGCTCTCAAAGTTAGTTAGGAAAGCAGCACAAAGCACAGGGTGGAAGTAGGCCCACTTGTTACGAGAAAGGAGGGGAGGCTAGTGGAAGGCCTCACAGGAGGTGATGCTGGGGATTGCAGTGGTCTCTGTAAGTAGAGGCACGGACTAGGTGCCGGTATACCCACTGTAACAAGGAGTGTGGAAGTAAACATTTGCGAGGTAGCCAGATCCTGGGGCGTCTAAGGCCACCACAAGGGGTCTTGAGACTTTACCTGGCCAGTAAAGAGGAGCCAGTCTGGTAGTGGTGCGGACTGGAAGGATGACACTGGAAGCTGAGAGACCCCCTTCGGGGTCTGTAGCAAACAGTTCAGGCAAGAGTGTAAACGGGCTGAAACTGGGTAGGTAGGAGCAGAGGTCCTGTAAAGAGGGCCTGTGCAGGGGGACAGGACAGACAGGACTCGTGCTTGGTAGCTCTGAAGGGAGGATTCCTCCCTGCTTTCTGCTTTGGGAGAGCTGGTGGATGATAGTGCCAGAAAACTGGATTATGAAAAGTAAACTCCCTCCTGGAATGCTCCATTTCCGGCAACATCCCATCTACCGGTGCTTTCCCGGTCAGGAGACCAGTTTCCAGAAACCACCTCCACCTTCGTGCCTTCCAACTGCTCACTAGTTGGCCAGCAGTAGTATTAAGATGGCGGCCCCCTCAGGCCTGACCAGTCACGTGACCTCGGGTTTCCCTAGTTTGAAACCCAGCTGTCTGTTCGAGGGCAGGGTTCACCTGTCACGAAAAGGGTGTCAGCCTTCGAAACTCGCGAGCCAATTGGCATCTCGACTGGGCTATTGCGGTGAGGCGAACGGAAGATTGGTTCTTTCCAGTCGCCTAGCCAGGGGCCAATCACAGAGCGTCCTATGTTTCGCGGGCCCGCCCATAGGCAGGGTGAAGCGGGAATGTCGTCACAGCGTGGCAGTATTGTTACCTAAGTACTCGAGAGGAGGTGGGACGTATGTTGATTGACAGACAGATTTCCCCTACGGGGATTTGAGAATTTGGCGCAGTATCCCCGCCTTAGAGGAGGGGTCTTATTTGATTGCCAAGTAATATTCCCCAATGGAGTCCTAGCTCGTGGTGACGGGCAGGCTGCTTGACTAATGAATCCTCGGCGTGGCCGGCGCAGTTCTCCAATCGCCGGGCGGCGGGCCCCAGTCTGAGCGGCGATGGCGGCGGCGGCGGCGGCGGCAGCAGCAGCGGGGGCTGCGGGCGGTCGGGGCTCCGGGCCGGGGCGGCGGCGCCATCTTGTGCCCGGGGCCGGCGGGGAGGCCGGGGAGGGGGCCCCGGGGGGCGCAGGGGACTACGGGAACGGCCTGGAGTCTGAGGAACTGGAGCCTGGGGAGCTGCTGCTGGAGCCCGAGCCGGAGCCCGAGCCCGAAGAGGAGCCGCCCCGGCCCCGCGCCCCCCCGGGAGCTCCGGGCCCTGGGCCTGGCTCGGGAGCCCCCGGCAGCCAGGAGGAGGAGGAGGAGCCGGGACTGGTCGAGGGTGACCCGGGGGACGGCGCCATTGAGGACCCGGTGAGGGAAGGAGGGCGAGCGAGAAGGCCGCCGGTCGGTGGGCCGGGTCACGGCCCAGAGCTCGAGCAAGCGGGAGGCAGGCGGGGGGTGGGGTTGGGCGGGGAATAACGTGGCTGGGGCCGGGCCGTGAACGGGTCCGCGATCACTACAAGGGGCCTGGCCGGGTTGATTCAGGCGTCATGGGTGCCTAGTGTTGTTCTAGAGAGGGTGGCTTGCTTTTCTTTTCATCACGACCCTCGCGTGGGTCGAGGGAAATGGCCGAGCATGTTTGGGGCCGCGTGTCGACCGAGAGCAGGGCACAGCCCCTGCATTGGTTCCTCTTAAGCTCTTCTCCATACCCTCCCCACTTATTGTAGGAGCTGGAAGCCATCAAAGCTCGGGTCAGGGAGATGGAGGAAGAAGCTGAGAAGCTAAAAGAGCTACAGAACGAGGTAGAGAAACAGATGAATATGAGTCCACCTCCAGGCAATGGTGAGTAACTGGCCGTTGCACGCGGAGTCCGGGTTCTCGGGTTGTAGGGACACGGAGGATGTGGGAATAGATGCTCGGGGCACCCTGGAGTTGCTTGTTTGAGCAGTTACCGGGCAGGTGCCGTTGTCATAGTCCATTGTGTGTTCCCCTGACCTTTGTGAGACAGAACCTATGTTTTGGTGGTGGTAGTCTTGTGCCTGCCTTTGTCCCTGTTGTATGTGTGTTGCTCTTTGTTCTTAGTCTACCTCCGTTCTTTGTGGAGGTTGCCAGCTTGCATTTGACCTTCAAATCTAATAGTTTTTCCTTCAGTTGGAGACCTTTTAGTTAGGATTCCTAAGAGAAAGAATGCTGCGAGGGGCTTTCCCTTTAATCCAGAAATGTCGAGTCTCAGCCCACTTAATTTTGTTCACTCTTCAGGGCATTTCAACCGAAGCTATTCAGTAGGGACTTGGTTTGGGGGCAGGGGGATTCCTACACACTTCTCTATGATTTTTAAAGATGTAAAGATTTATTCTTTAATTTGTCAAATATTTAGTGTTAGGCACATATGTACCAGGTACTATTCTAGGGAATTGGTAAAGCAAGGAACAGAACAGACCAAAATGTTTGCCTTTAGTGAGCTTATAGTATAGTGCTGGTGACAGAAGTGCATATATCGGTTAAGTAAAACAAGTGTTTTTTGCCTTTTTTTTTCTTCTTTTTTCCACTTAGCTGGCCCAGTGATCATGTCCATTGAAGAGAAAATGGAGGCTGATGCCCGTTCCATCTATGTTGGCAATGTATGTGCTAGGGCTTTGGTAGGAGTTGGGGGCAAATTCTTCTTTTGGTGAATTATTAATTGTCTTGAAAGGAGAATCTCCAGGATAGGTGGTGGTTTTGGGTGTGGAGGGAGTGTTGGGAAGAGGTAAAAGGTACTGGAGTGATTAATAAAGGCTCTGGGGTTAGAAGGGGTAGCGATCAGTTCCTTCCAGAACCAGATTTGATTTGCCTTGGTGTATATAGATGGCCCAGACCAAAGGCTAGGAACCTGTTGAGACAGGAGTTTACCCAATACCTGTGAAATGTCTCCTTTCTTGTCAGGTGGACTACGGTGCAACAGCAGAAGAGCTGGAAGCTCACTTTCATGGCTGTGGTTCAGTCAACCGTGTTACCATACTGTGTGACAAATTTAGTGGCCATCCCAAAGGGTAAGTAGGGGAGTAAGTTGAGATCATTTAAATCACGGCTTAAAAATAGATAAATATGTTAAGCAGTTAGTTGCAGTTAAAACAAGTGGTCTGTGTTTTCTAAGATAATTACATTAATGTTGATAAGTATTAGGAATTGCACATAAATGTCTTCAGAGGCCAGACAGGTGACAAAAATGAAGGCTAGGTGTGGGTGGGGTCATGAATGAGAAGGGGAGGGGCTGCTTCTGTTTGGTCCCAGCTGGTTAAGGCCATATGGAAATGCAGGGCCTGTGTGTCCTATTTTTTTTTTGGAAACAGAGTCCTGCTCTGTT
>VBSM01002121.1:36853634-36866032 GCA_008086735.1 Cheirogaleus medius | reverse complement strand
TTTTTAGTGGAGACAGCGTCTTGCTCTTGGTCAGGCTGGTCTCAAACTCCTGACCTCAAGTGATCCTCCTGCGTCAGCCTCCCAGAGTGCTAGGATTGCAGGTGTGAGCCACAGTGCCTGGCCCTGAGAAGATTTTCTTGACTGACTCCAACAGAGGGTACCCTTCTGCTATGGTCTGAATGTTTGTGTCCCTCAAAATTCATGTTGAAGCCTAATCCCTGATGTGATGGTGTTAGGAGATGGGACCTCTGGGAAGTAACTAGGTCATGAGGGCTCTGTCCTTATAAATGGCCCTGGAGACCTGTCTTGCCCCCTTCCACCATGTGAGGAAGCAGCTATAAGGTGCCATCTATGAAGCAGAAAGTGAGTTCTCCCCAGACACCAAATCTGCCAACACCTTGATTTTGAACTTCACAGCCTCCAGAACTGCAAGAGATTAATTCCTATTGTATTTAAGCCCAGTCTATGGTATTTTACTATAGCAACCCAAATAGACTAAGACATCTTCCTTCCTCAAGGCTGCCACAGCACATTTTACATTTCTCCACATTTTCCATACAAGATTGTAATTATTTGCCTCACAGTCCTTACCCAGACTGAGTGCTTGCAGGTGAGGACCGTGTGTGCCTCTTTCCCCAGACCTGAGGTTGCACCAGACAGCAGTGGCTAATCAGTAACAGTTGGTTCCATGGTGGCCAACCTAGGCTAACTGAATGAAAAGGCATTGAAGTGACCTTCATGTCACTTCATATAACTTTTTAAGGTTAGAAATGTACCCTGTGTATCCTTTTAATCCTCCCCTCAGTAATCCATATGATTCTTAATTGTGAACCTAAACTAAAATCCATGTTTCGATCAGTATAATCTCTTTAAGAAAAGTAGTCCTTTTTTTATTTGTTTGAAAACTATCTTCTTCAAGTTCCTAGGGTAGCTTCTGAACTTCATATTAACAGATGAGTAATACTTTCTCTCATGGTATTTAGAAACATTTCCTATCTGGCATGCAGGAATAAGATTACAGGCTCTCAGTTCTCAAAATCTGACTACTCTAACTACTTACCAGTCACATACTTTGAATAAGTTACCTCTCCAAGTCTCTGTCTCCACATCTGTAAAAGCCTAAAAAATAGTGAGCATTTTCCATGGGGTTATTGATCAGGATTCAATGAGATCTAGTGGCTGGTGAATTTTGGAGCAGCTGACAAGATGCCGGTTGTTTCAGCTGCACACATTGACCCTTTCCCCCAGCCTGTGGGTTGCCTGAGGATGAGGGTCGTATCTTCCACTGGGATTTACTGATGCTTCTTGAATGCTTCCATTTTCTTTGCCTTTACCTGTTTGCTTGAAATCAGAGAATCTTGCTCACTTTTGCCTACCCTCCAGCTGGAGCTTCTCTAGCTTTCTGATTGTTTTTGCTTTCCTTCCCTAAACCTTTCTCCAGTGCTTATGCAGAGTGGGTTTATTGAAATGCTCCTTTGACATGTTTCTCACAGAGTGTGTTGGACTGGGCAGTGTCATTAGTATATAAATAACTCTTTGGCTTTACATGGGCTCTTCAAAAAAGTAAAAGAACTTTCTTTTCTACCATCTTGTTGGTTCTCACAGAATCTCTGGAGGTAGATAGTGGAGAGTATGATCTCTCTTGTTTTATCATTGACAATCCAAAGCTAAAAAGTCAACATTGGAGTCAGTTACAGTCCCATGGACATCGTTCTACAGAATGTGTGCAGAGTGTGTAACCATGAAGGAATGGGAGTGAGGTAGAAACAGAAGCAGCTAGAAGGGCTAGGTTTGAATCCTGGCTCTGCCACTTAGTGGCAAACCCCTTACTTTCTCTCATTTTCCATTTCCTCAGTAGTAAAACAGGGATAAAAGTAATAATGCCTATATCAGAGATCTGTGAAAATTAAATGAGGAAGGTCCTTATGAGTCCTCCAGTAACATCATGAGTATTGTTGAGAGCCAAGTAGCATGGCTTAGTTTATAGAGATTTGGGCCTCAGACATGGGTTGGTGGAGGGGAAGGCGAAAGGAACACTAGCACTGCAGGATGCTGAGGGTAACAGGCCTCCCTTTTCTGGCCTCAACACTTTGTTTCCTAAGAATCCCTTTCTCCAGGACCACTCTTTCAGGAAAACTCCTTTACCTCCCTCCAGGAATTTGCTCTTCCTATGCCCTTTACCTAGAGTCAAGAGTAAGAGCACTAGGTGAGGCCTGTGCCTGTCTGGCAGGCCCTTGTCTGAAGGCTTCCTGCCTCTCTGAGTGACTTCTCATCCCCTTCAAGAAGCAGCCTCTTGGTCTTCCAAACCATTGGCCTCCTTCTCCACATTAATATTCCTGGTGTTAGATGGACTTTAAGCTCCATCTTGAAGGATGGCTTATGCCCTAAGTATGCAGGATGGTTCTGGTCTGTAAATCCATCACAGGAAACACTTGCTGAAAGAATGAAGAAATTATTACTTAACACGTTTTTGAATATCTGCCATGAGTCAGGCATTGATGTTTCAAAGTTGAATAAGACACACTTCCTGCCCTCAAGGAGCTTACCATCTAGTGGCGTAGTTTACGAGACACTTAGAGTACATTATCTTGTTTAATCCTTATAGCAACCCTTGAAGGAAGTTGGAACCTAAGAAATTTGCCCACAGTGGTAAAGCCAGGCCACAGCTGGTTTGAGAGGTAGGCCCTGACACTGAGGTAGAAGTCTTAGTCTCTGGTTGCCTTCTCCCAGTGGTGTCAAGAGATGTGACTCCTCACTTCCAAGGGAAGTGCCTACAGGTTAGGAGTTGGGAGGGTGGCCACAGTGTGCATTGATGAATAGCTCTAGCTCTGGGATCTAATCATATCCTCAGCTTTGTCACTTATTAGCTTTGTAACCTTGGGCAGGTTACTGAGGCTGAGCATCCACTGTCTCATCTGTAAAAGAGTAACAATACCATGGGTGGGCAACCAGTCCCACTTTTGCCAACAGTGCCCACATTTTGCTTTTCCTCTCCCCAGTTGTAACGGGTGGGGGAGGCATGTTATTCTAGCTAGCCAGTCACATGCTCTCTGGAAATGAATCTTCAGTGGGCTGATCCAAAGACTGAATCCCACTGGAGTTCATTCATCCAGAAGCCCTGATAAAAATGTTACTGGTTCCTGCTCCCTGGACCAGGAGGCCTCTTGGTTCCTGAACTTTTGTGACTAGTTCTGCTTCTTCCATTCTGTGAGCTCCCATATCCAATAAATTCCCTTTTGGTTTTTCATTAGAGTCAGTTTTTATTGCTTACAAACAACAACAAAAACCCTAAATGATCAAACACCTTCCTTGCAATAGTTGTAAGGACTAAATGATAGGAAGTGTGTAGAGCGCCTAGCCCAGTCCTGGCAGCATAGCAAGCAGTAAGTGGTGACAGTTGTAAGTGAACACTCAGGGGCAGGGCAGAGGGAGAGGAAGGGAGAATGTTATTGGTTTGCTTGCTTTCCACTGAGAACCCCCCCGCCCCCGACAGAAGGACAACAGAAGGGAGGGATGTGCAAGCTATGATATGCTCATTTATTCAAAATGTCTTTATTGAAACAGAATGATAGAGCAAGAAAGAATGAGGTCTGGGGTGGATGTCTTTGAGCACAGGATGGAGCCCAGACCCAGTGGTTACAGTGTGGAGCTCTCTCCCTGTCCCCTGACTCTTGCCAAGGAAGTGAACACAAAGCAGCAGGGAGGAGATGGGGGTGGGGACAGCCCTCTGAGCTCTCGGCTGGCGTGAGGTGCCTCTGAGCCTTCTGGGCAGCCCTGCCTTCCTCACTCAGCCTTCCCAATCTCCTTGCCAGGGCCCTAGCTAGCTTTCTGTGTGGGCCAGCCTCCCGCCAGGGTGCTCAGAGGCCACTCAGAGGGCAGGGTTGGGGGTGGCAAGCAGCGGGACGTGGTCACAGCGGTTAGGGGGTGGCTGCCGCAGCAGGGAAGGCCGGCGACACAGCTCCCCATCCCGGAGCACCTCCGGCAGGAGCTTGCGCTTGGTCTCGGGCAGAAGCATAATGCTGAGAATGCAGAGGAGGGCACAGGCCGCCAGCACCACTTGCTGCAGGAAGGCTCCGTGGCCCATGTGCAGGCGCTGGGCAGGGCCACTCAGTCCCCCAAGTGCCCCCAGTGCCATAATCAGGCCCAGGCCGCGGCCCCTGGGAGAGATAGGGGAAGCACATCAGCTCACAGCTGCCGGCCTGCCCAGAGCTTCTCCAGCAGCCCTCCCTCCTTCAGCCCTCAGGCCCGGCCTCCCACTGAGGCAAGAGGCCTGGCCCTGCCCTGCTGCACCCTGCTCTCACCGGACAGTGGTAGGGATAACTTCGGCAGCAAGGAGGGTGCTGAGGATGGCAGCACATTGGGAGGAGAAGAGCCCAAGGACAGAGAAAGTGGTCATGGCAGCCTCATTCAGATCTGGAGGACGAAGAGGGATGATATGGGTGGAGGTGGAGAGATCATGTCTGGCCTATCCCCAGTGTCATCCCCTTGGCTCTGATCCCATGGCGTTAGCTGGGTGGGCCCTGGGCATTCACTAAGCGACTGGGAGAACAGATAGGGTATATGGCCAGGTGGGGGCTTGGGAAGATCTGGGCAGGGTCTGGGTCTTGTCTTGGGAGGCCTGTGCCAGAAGTAATGGCTGAGCCTGTCCGAGGCACCTCTGTTAGGGGAGGGAGGATGCTCACAATCCCATAGGCCCAGCAGGACCAGGGATGCAATGCTAGTGAGTGTCATCGAGAGAAGAAGGATGCCCCGGCGGCCAAATCGGTCCACAGTGAGCCCCAGGAAGACGCAGGCCAGGGCTGATGTGCCGGTGGCTAGCAGGGAACACAGGTAGAAGCCCGATGGGCTCCCTGCTCCTCCCACAGGCTGGTAGCAGTGGCGAATGGCATTGGCAATGAAGCTGTGAGAAGGGGCGAGGAAGGAAAGAACAATGTCAGAATCCCCACCTGCAGCCGTCCACAACCCTGGTCGTCTTTTGCAGGGGTCGTTGGACCTTCCACACCCAGCCATCCCCCATCCCAGCTACTGGCCTGGCCCTCAGCTCAGACACCCAGGCTCACTTGGTGAAGCCCAGGATAAGCAGATTTTTCCAGATGTTGCGGTAGTTGAGGAGGGAAGCGAAGGAAAAGGAGGATGTTGCAGGGAGAGGGCAGGTGTTCTCCAGGTCTTTGGGAGAGAGAGAGGAGCTGACTGTTAGAAGGAACAGGTGGGAACCCAGGATCCTCCCACATGGGTGGTGGGGTCCCTGAGAGAACGTGGCACAGCTACAACCATGCGGAGGGCACCAGCATGTGTGCATGTGAGGCATCACTCACAGGGACCGTGTCTCTTACCCTGCAGAGCCTCCTGGGCCTCTTCCCCCAGCATCTGTCCGTGGGGGCGGTTTCGCTCAGCCAGGATCCTCAGCACAGACTGAGCCTCCTCGATCTGCCGCTTCACGATCAGCCACCGAGCGGACTCCAGGAACAGACCAGGCCAGCTGGGGCAGGGTTGGGGGTGCATCGTGAGGCCTCCCCTCTGATTAGGGGATGGAAAACTCCCACCTCTGAGGCTTGGGCTGGGGCAGGCTGGGACCAGGGGCAGTTGGAGAAGAGGAGGGGACTCTGGGCTAGAACTAGGTTGGAGGTAGAGATGGGACTTGCCAAACAACAGGTGAAAGGCAATACTGACCCGTAAAACAGGAAGAGGATGCAGGGAGCGGTGATCATTCGCTGCAGAAATCGCCAGTCCTTAGAGACAAGGGCCAGGCCCAGGAACAGGAAGTGTCCCCCCACCCCCACCAACTCCCCTGCCAGGGCCACTCGAAGCCTCTGGGTTGGGTCACACAGCTCCAGGCCTGGAGATACAGCAGGGATGGAGGGAGGCATGAGGGAGAAGAGAAGAGAAGGGAGGGAGGAAGACAGAGAGGAGGTCAGACCCTGAGTGTAGGCTGCAGCCATTGCCTCCCGCAGACTAACCTCTGGGTGGC
This sequence comes from Cheirogaleus medius, assembly GCA_008086735.1. Classification (NCBI taxonomy): domain Eukaryota; kingdom Metazoa; phylum Chordata; class Mammalia; order Primates; family Cheirogaleidae; genus Cheirogaleus; species Cheirogaleus medius. Next base: position 36,860,064 of record VBSM01002121.1, on the reverse strand, counting down.
AAGGAACAGAGAGGTTGTTCAGTTCTCTCTCCTCTCCTGCTCAAACCTAGGAGGGCTCTAGGGTCAGAGTCCCTGGTGGGTGTTCAGCATTCCCAGTTTGCATACCTCTTATTTGACCTTCATGTCAACCCTTGTCCAAGGTCACACAGCTAGTCAGGATTTCATTTTCTAAATAAGTTGCTATTCCCTGACAGAATTAAGTCCAGGGCAAGGAAAGCTTTAAAGATGGTGTGTGTGTGTGTGTGTGTGTGTGGCCGGGGGCGGGGCGGGAACAGGCGTGGAAAGAAGCGGGACCCCTTGATCTTCAAAGGCCTGGGCAGAAAGACAGCTGAGATTCTAGGCAGCTGAAATTTGGGGCTGAAAAAGGGACTAAGGGGACCCTAGGGAGCAGTGGGAATGGCCTGGCAATGCAGACAGGCAAGTGTGAGACCCAAGGGAGGGACTTCAGGGAGGGTGCCACTTACGCATCAGGTAGACACCCAGGTCAACGCCGGCAAGCAGAAAGCCCAGGAGGAATCGGAGGGCCATGACACCTGTGGAGGAGCCTGCAGCAGCCCCCCCAACTCCGCAGGGGCCCACCAGCCCCAAGGTCAGCAGCACAATCCCTCTCCGGCCAAACCTGGAAAGTGGGGAGGGTTTCTGGTCACCCAGACTCCCTGGAGGAGTTGCTGAGTGGGTCTCAGAGGCTAGAGAAGATGGGGAGCATGGGGGCCACGGGTAGGTGAGTCTGGCTGGTGGGCACCAGGTGTGGCTATGGTTCCATTGGGGGTGGCACCATTGACTCTTGGGGTAGGGCTATTGGTCAGAGATTAGGGCATTTGTGGATGTGAGATCACCCATCAGAGCAGATGGGATGTGGGACTGTTAATCCTTAGGGATAGAGCTACTGGTCAGTGGGGTTGGAGCTTATCTTGCTCAGACTGGTCAGAGGAGATGGGAGTCACTGATATAGGGGGTTGGAGCTATTCATCTGTGGAGGTGAAGCCATTGGCCTCTTGTGCATGGGGATAGTAAAGGTCAGTGAAGAGGGAGCTACTGATATTAGGGGACTGAGTAATTGGTTTTTGGGGATGAGGCCATTGTTCCATGGAATTGGGACATGGATCTATTAATACATAAGGATGGTCAGTAAGGATGGGACACTGGCTGGGAGATGGAGCTGCTAATTCATGGGAATGAGTATATTAATCCATAGGCCTATTGATCAGTGGGGATGAATCTATTAATCCATGGGGATAATCAGTAAGGACAGGGTCACAGACCAGGGAAGATGAGACTATTGGCCAGTGAAGATGGTCACTAACTACAAGTTAGTGAGGACAGGGCTATTGATCCTTAGCTATTGATTTTTGGGGATAAGACCACTGATCTGTGGGAGATGAACACTGGGGGCCACTGGTCATTGGAAAGGGAGTGAGGTTACTGACCCATGGGGTGGGGCATTATTTTCATGAAGATGGGCCTATTGATTAATGTGGTGAACACTCCTGATTTTAGGAGACTGAATTGATCTTTGGGGATGAAGCCATTGTTCTGTAGGACTGTGGAAGTGAGGCCATTGATGCATAGGGATGGACTATTGACCTAGGGGTTTACGATCACTGGTCCACAGGGGTGTGTGACTATTGGGCAGTGAGGGTGGGTGATTTTAAGGAACTGGACTACTGAACATTGGGATGCCTTTGAGGCACGGAAGGTGAGCTGCTAATCCATTTGGAGGGACTGTAGATCAGTGGGGATGGTCGGTCCAGTTGGAGCACCTGGTCAGTGGTGATGGTGTTCAGAATCAGAGATGGGGTTTTTGATCTGGGGGGAGAGTTACTGATTGGTGGGGATGGACTATGAGTCTTTGGAAGTGAGGCCACTGATTTGTAGAAATGGGGATTTTGGTCTGAGAGGATCTGAGAGCCCTGAGGATCCATGAGGTGGCACTATTAACCTATGGGCTATTGACCCATGAGGGTGGAGTCATTTGGTGGCAGGCATGGGACTATGTTTATTGGGGAGGAGGGCAATGCTCTTTGGAGATAGTTACTGACTTGTGGGGGAGGGGCCACTGGTCAGAGATTGGGTGATTTGTTTGTAAAATTGAACTACTGGTCATTGGGAATGCGCTGTTGATATTTAGGAATTAACATATCAATTGTTAGGAATGAGACCATTGAGATGGAGCTAACAGCCATTGTGGGCTATTAGTCAGTGGAAATGAGTCTATCAATCCATGAAGATGGTGAGGGAGGTGGTTAGGGTGATGAGGGCAATGCACAGAGAGATAGGACTTTTGATCTGTGGAGGTAGGGCTTTTGGTCAGTGGGATGAGACATGAGACTATTGTCTTTGGAGATGGGGCCATTGATCCATGGGTAAAGGGCAACTGATCAGTGAGAATGGGGCTAAGAGTCCATGGAGGTGGGGTCATTCCCTTGTGCAGAAGAGGTATGGAAGGAGTATTTCTTGATGGGGAGTGAAGTTGAGACAAGGATAGGTCATTAAATGGAAGAAGTCCAGAGAAGACTGCAGAGTCCAGCGAATCATCTTCGACCTCTTGCAAACGCCAGTTGCTTGGTCTAGCTTCCCTAGCACCCCCTCCTTTCTACCAGCCCTGCCCCCACAACAGCCCTCACCTGTCTGCGGGGTAACCCAGGAACAGGTAGCCGGAGGCAAAGCCCAAGATGAAGAGGATCTGCTCCAGGATCACCTGCCAGCCCAGGTCACACACCAGATCCCACTGGGGATGTGAGAAGGGTGCAGCGGGCGTGAGGCCCCACCCTCGCCGCCCTCAGCCCTCCCCCAGACCCGCGGCCCGCCTGCTCGCCTCACCTGGCCAATGGCGTTGGTGGTGAGAACAGGCAGGCCATTATAGTCCCAGTCCTTGAGGCAATGGTTGAAGTCCGGCGGGGCAAAGCCACTGCATGAGGGGTCCGTACTGGTGGCGGTGGCGACGCGGCTGGCGGCGCTGGCTGCTAGGGCCGCGCTGGCGACGTTGACGCCGCTGGCATTTGGGGGCTGCTCCCAGCCGGAGGCATTGGGAGGGAAGCCCCCGTAGTGGCAATGCAGTGGGGGCGCCAGCGTGAAGATGGGGTCGGAGGCCAAACCCAGCGCCACGAAGAGCACGGGCAGGCAGCAGAGGCCGAGCTGCAGCTGCTGGCCGCCGCCCAGCGCCCCAACCTGGGCGAGCAGCGCCTCAAAGCTGAGGGGGCCTGGGGGCACGGCCAGCGACAGGCTGCTGCCCAGTCCGTCGCCGCCTGCGTCGCCCTCCCCCTCCCGCTCGCGCTCCCGCTCACCCTGCAGCTGCTCCGTGGGCACCGCATCTCCGAGAGTCCCAACCTGCTGAGTGGAGGGGGGAGGAGAAGGGTGAAGCGGAGAAAACCGCAGAGGCAAGGGGAGGGGGTGGGCGGGAGCGAGGGCCAGGAAGGCAGTCAGGGGCAGGGGATGCGCAGGAGGAAAATGCCAGGTGCTCGGCGCGGGCGGGGGCGGGGGCGGGGGTGCGGGGAGAGGATGGCGTAGCCCCCCGGGCCGTGGGCACTTACTCCGTTGGTGCTGGGGGTGATCTCTACAGTGCTGTCGATTTTGCTGCCGCCCCCGCCATTGGGCTCGGGGGTCCCGGTGGCCACCCGGGGAGCCAGCTTGCCGACCGCAGGGGCCCTGCCGGCCCGCGCCGAAAGGATGCGCAGTTCTCTGGCCCAGTTGCGCGCTGGGTGCCGGACTCGGGAGAGCCCGTAGAGACCCCGCTCTGCAGCTCTGCAGCCGCGGGCGCCTCCTCGGTCTCTGCGATCTCTGCGCTGCTTTCCCCTCCCCTTCCTCCAGACTCTCCTCCCCTTCCCACGTCAGCGGAGCCTTCGGTCCAGACTCTTCGTCAGAGAGAAGAAGGGGGGCCAGGGCCCAGGGGAGGGAGGAGATGGGGGGCTGTGTCGTCTCTGTTCCCTGGGTCTGCGGGCCATTGCGGTATAAAGGAAAAAAAGCTGAAGAATAGTAGCTAGCCCAGGCATATGCCAGAGATTCCTCTTTTGCTTCCATTCCTTCGCCATCACTCATTCACTCATCCATCCACTCATTAATTAATCAGTAAAATCTGTTAAGTATCTACTAGGTTCCAGGCCTTGCACTAGGCTTTGGGCATAACAGGGTGAACAAGACTCACCTTAAGGGCAGTTACTAGTCGGGGGCGGGGGAGACACACGCGAAGGCAATTACGCCACAGCTTATGCGTAGGGAAGGCCGGGCTGGCGCTGTACACAGCTCTAGCTTCAGTCCTCTACAAGGGGACCACTTCTCTGCGTTTCACCACCCCATCCTGGCTGAATCTCATTTCTCAATAGCGGTTGGCACTGTCGACCAGCCCTTCCTCTAAACACTTTCTTCCTTGGCTCTTAAGTGCCATACTCCCTGGTTGTTCCTCTCCTGCTCCCCTTTTTTTCCATCGCAGGTTCATCCTCCTCTTCTGGCCCACGGTGTTGGTGGTGAGCACGGGCAGGCTGTTACAGTCCAGTTTTTGAGGCAGTGGTTGAAGTCCAGCCAGGTGAGGCCACTGCAGGTAGGGGTCCACGGTGGCGACACCGCTGGCAGTGCTGGCTGCTAGGGTCATAGGTCTGCATCATTCAGTGTCTGCAATCCTCAGAGGCTTGGTCCTGGGCCCTCCTCTCATATCACACTATTGTCTCCACCTTGGGCTCTCACCGGTGCCCACAGCGTTGATCACCACCAATGCCAACAATACAAACCTTATTCCCAGATTGACACCTCCAGTTCCCACTTCTCTTCTGAGCCCCAGATACATGAAGTCACCTTTTATTTGAACTTTGACCTCTTTGATGACTCACAGGGACCTTAGTACGTTCACAACCAAACTCATGCTCTTCCCTCTATAACCTGGTTGTCTTCTAGTGCCTTTTTCTTCAGTGAATGGCACCTTCCTTATCCAACTGTGGCCAGATGTTCAGGTTACAGCACTTATAGCGCCCTCTTCCTCACTGCATGTCAAATCCTTTACAACATTCAGTCCATTTTATTTCCTATATATTCTCAGATATCCTGTTTCTCTCTATCTCTACCACTGTTAGCCAAGCTACCTGTTGCACAGACTACTTTAGCCCCCTAACTCTAACTGCTGTTCTGTATCCACTTTGTTTCTACTCCCCATCTGTCATTTACAGTGCAGATGGAATGCATTTCAAAATGCAGTCTGATTATGTCTCTCCTGCTTCAATGGCTTCTTCTCACTGTCAAGGTGAATATTAATAATTCAGACACCTCATACCTGGTTCTGCATGCCTGGCCACATGCTCTCTGCAGCTCCATCTCACTTCTTTTCTCAAATTCTCTGCACTCCAGCCACACTGGCTGCCTTTCAGTTTTTCCAGTGCCACAGAGCCTTTGCACAAGCTGGTTCCTATGTGTAGAAGTCTTGTTAATCAAATTTTCCTCATCCTTTCAGCTCTTGGCTCAAGCATCTTTGCCTCAGAGAGGCCTTCCCTAACCCCTAGAATTGCTACTTGAAGTGTGGTTCATGAACCAGCAGCATCCTATCACCTGGGACTTGTTAGAAATGCAGAATCTAAGTCTCACCCAGGCCCTTGAATCATAATCTGTATTTTAACCAAGTCCCCAGATGTATGTACATTAGAGACACACTTCTCTAAGAGATTTGATACCTGATACATACTTTATTCTCTAATCCCAGGTACGGGCTGGAAAGGAGCGTCTCAGGCTGGAAATCATTTCCCCTTCTTATGATCAAATTACACCTTTAACTAGTCTCCTGTGTTCAGAAATTTTCCAAATATGGAAAACCCTTCTTTTCTAATGCATCGAGCTGCCTCCCACTCCTACCACTTCCCTTCCCCCAACTCATTTCAGCATCTCTTTGGGATTTACTATGGGGCTGTCATAGCCAATATTCCTTGAGGATTTGTCTACAACCTTGTGTCTATCCTAGAATATAATAATAATCCCTTAATTTTATGTGGTGCTGGGCTGTTCACATGCATTATATTGTTAGGTCTTCACAATAACCCACCCTGTAAGACAATTATGATCATTCTCATATTAAAGATGAAACCAGGACTCAGAGGAACTGGCACGATTTACCCAGACAAACAAGTACATAGCAGACCTGAGACTTGAGCTGAAAACTCTAATTCCAGGCTAACTTCTTGAAATTCTGTCTGGAAGATGATGAGGGATGGCCTTCAACACATAGAGGTAAATTTTGTTGGCTCCGGAGTGTAGAAAGGAGTTTTCCTTTGAGTAAAGTGAGAAAGGAGACTAAAATGGAAGGGGCAAATGCATAGGGGTGCTGAGAGACTAAGATTGTGATTGAAACTTAGGGTGCCCCCAATCCAATCACCATGTCAGGGTAACATCTTTGGCACAAAGCTGAGGCTAGGCCTTTGGTTGGGGTGGCCTTTCCAGGATGCCATTTTTTTTTTTT
>VBSM01002121.1:36825725-36847006 GCA_008086735.1 Cheirogaleus medius | reverse complement strand
CCGCCCACCTCAGCCTCCCAGAGAGCTAGGATTACAGGCGTGAGCCACCGCGCCGGGCCTATTTGTCTATTTACTTTTTAATTATCTATTTCTTCCCTTATGCTGTAAGCCCTATGAGAACAGGAATTGCCATATTCCTAGCCCCTGTAATGAGGTCTGACTTGGAATCGGTCCTCAATACACATGTTGAATGAATTTCTTCCACGGCACACGAAGAAGTCCTGCTAAGGTCTCCTATACAATCTCCTTTACCTTCCCTCTGTTCCCTAGTCATTGTCCCTCACAAACAAAAGGTTAGATTAAGCAGCTGCAGAGACTCCTAATTTTGGGAGAGACTGGGAGAAGCCTAGTCCAGACAGATCGCCTAGGCCTAATAAGAAAGAAAACAGAAACGAAGCAATTGTTTTGCTCTCAGTCTGAGCAAATAAGGTTCTACCAGAAGAGGCTGAGGTTACCATGGAGAAGAGAAAAATGTACAGACTCTAGGGTGGTGTGCATGGCGTGCGGTTGGCAGAGCAACCAAAAGCAAACATTTATCAGCCTGTTTCTAGTTCTGTCTGGTGGGGACATCTAAGCTTTTTCCAATGAGGGACACATGCTCAGGTAATATAAAGTCACAGGTATCAAATGCAAATCGTATGTCTAGACACCATGCAAATCTTTGCATTAATCATCTCATCTAATTCTCACAAGCAGCTTATGAAGCAGAGGCCACCATTATCCTCATTTTGGAAAGAAAACTGGAACAGAGAGGTTAGTGTTTTGCCCAGTGACATTCAGCTGGTATAGCTGGTGGAGCATGATTTGAACCCCAGGCTGTTTGATTCCAGAGCATGCACTCCCTCAATTACTCACTCTACTGCCTCTCCTCAATCACAAATGTATGAATCTACTTTTTTTTTTTAAATTAGTAACAGTGGTTAAGTCGAGAGGGTCCATAACTCAAAGGTGAGGCAAGCACATATGAAGGCTTCCTTATCCCCTTTGCTATAATCCTTCTCAGTGCTCTTGCTCCATGATGTCCTTTGGTTGAATCAGCTTAAAGCACTTAAAATGTGAGATTATATTCAGCTTTGGTTATGACTGTTAAATGATTGGGCCTGCTGGTACGATCCCAGGCAGTGGCGGCTTACATGCAGTGTTGGAGAGCAGCTAGTTGGGCATGGTAGGCCCTGTAACCATGTGGACTTACTAATTTCGTAAAATATCTCAAGCTAAAGATCTCAGGCAGGCTGCCATTGGCCCAGGGAGAAGGATGCCCTGCTCAGCCAGCAAGTTCCTCTTGGCTGATGTTTCCCTCTGGTGGTGAGGCTGTCCAGGCCGGGTGATTTTAACAACAAATAGACAGACTCCTCCTCTTGCCTGAGTCCAAACTCATCAAACCACTTTCTGATTATATTTTGGCTTTTAAAGGATATTGTCTCACACAAAGAAAATATGCTAACCAGAAGACCTAAATTTCTGGTTAGCATCACATTTTTCTAATTGTAAATTATAAATCAGTGTTTTGTATCTAGTCAGGGGGATAAAAGCACAGTTCTAGAAGCAGAAAGACCTGGGGTTGAGTCCTGGCTCCGTCTCTTTCTAGCTGGGTGTCTATGGGCAGATTATTAACCTTTCTGAGCCTCAATTTCCTCCTTTGCAGAATTCCCAATCCATATACAAATATCCATTTTCAGATAATAACAGTACTATCCTCACAAGGTCGTTGTGAGGGCTGGATGAGATAATTGCATCAAAAAACCATGACAAAGCCTAGCACAGGGCCAGGTGTACTAAAGGCTCAATAAATAATAGCTGTTATTAGGATCTCATGAGCTCTATTAACACAAACACCCCTCCCCCCAATACAAGGGGAAAATCTAGCTATGGGACTAAGAAAGTGACAAGCTGGCTCCTGAGCCAGTATCTCTATGTCAGAGTACCCCAGAGATACTCCACCTCTGGAGGACCTCCCTCTTTCCCAGCTCTGAACTAGGGTCTTCTGGGTACCAGAGATTGAGGAACTAAAAGGAGTTTGGTCTCAGGAGCCAAAATCAAACCCATCCTCAAGGGGTATGGGAGGATGTTGGGTGGCTCTGTGCTTCTCTTCCCAGTCTCACAATTCTTATTCCCAGAGTCCCCATTCAGAGGGAGCCAGAAAGTAGGTGGCAAGTTCACTTTCCCTAGAAATCCCAGGCAGGACCTCAGGAAGGGAGGAAAAGGGACCGAGTTTCCTGGATTCAGACAGCATAGAGTGCAGGACAGAAAGCAGAGGTGGGGCTGTGCAGCGCTCCTCCCTGCCTTAGGTTTGAATTCTGGCCAATGGGGCCAAACCTCTGGGCCCTGCAATTGCAAGAACCCAGGCCAGAGTTGCTGATAGACTGATTGATGATGGGCGTGGCCGCCCTGCTACCCCTCCTCAGGGGCCCAGCTGGCTTGTGAGGGAGTGGCTGGCTTAATGGGGGTGGCAGGGGTCCACAGTGCTCTCTGGGAGGCCTCCTCCCACTGTCCCGTCATGCCAGCTGTCTCCTCCCTTTGTCCCCAATCCCCTGAAAGGGGCCTGAGGCTGGCTGACATCACCTTCCCTCCTCCCTCTATTTTCTCTTTCTCCCAGCCAGATCTCCCTTCTTTGATCTGTTTCCCCCTTTCCTCCATCCCTAATCTAGAAATGGGCCTCCTGGAGTCCTTGGGCCTCTCCCATTTTCCTTGAGCCACTTGGTCCTTTCAGCCCCCTCCCTACCTTTTACTTGCTTCCCAATCACAAGCCCCTGCCAACCAGCGGCCATCTGTTCCCGCCCAGAGAAGAGCAGACAGCACTCGGGCTACACTTGCCCCCTCCCCTCCACCCAGACGCAGACTTTAGAAAGAAAAGGGAGACTGGGGAGGGGGAGAGGGAGAGGAGGAGGGGCAAACCCAGAACCAGAAGCCGAAGGGACAGAGGAGTTAGAGGGAGAAGGGAAACAAAAGTGAGAAGAAAGGGACCAACGAGAGACAAAGAGAGGGCAGAAATAAAAGTGACAGGAGTGCAAGGCAGGCTGTGGAGGTTTCTGCCCGGCAGCCTCCTCTCCTTGGTGGACTCACCGACGTGGCAATGGCCATGGCCTTGGCCTCCCGCGCAGCCTGCTTCAGGCTAGGCTCGTTTTTGCTGACTTCAGCGGTGGCTGCCCTGAACCATGGTCCGCGGCCTCCAGGCGAGGAGGCCGCCCCCGGCTGTGGCGCCTGAGTCGTGGCCTCCGCCAAGGTTGGAGGAGAAAGAAAACCCACAAAACTTCCCAAATGGGAGGCAGCTTGGCCAGGCAGGAGGAGGAGCGGGGCGGGCCGGGGCGTCGCTGCGGGACCTCATCCAAGGGCGCGCGCTCTGTACTGTCCCCGCGGCCTCCCGGGGGCCGCCGGGTTGGCCAGACCCCCGGAGCTGCTTTGCCCCAGGCCGCGGAGATTCCCCGGACACGCACAGGCCGAAAGCTCTCTCCCGGGGCCGGGACGGGCGGGCAGGCGGGAGTTGTGCCTGCGCTCGACGTCTCTCCAGGCCGTTCCGGAGAGCCCCGAAGGCTGGGAGAAGCCGCCGGGGCGGTTGGGCTGGACTAGCGAGTTTAGGGGCCAACCCTCCCCACCTGCCGACCGCGCCGGAGAGCGGTGCTCCCAGGGCTGTGGGCGCGGTGGCCCAGGGCGCTGCAGCGGGACCCGCTGGGAGGGAGGAAGAGCGAGAACTGAGACGTTTGTCCCTCGTCAAACTTGCCCAAGTTGGCGAAAGAAGGCCAGGCTGGTACCAAAGGCCTCGGAGAGCGTGGCCGTTGGGCTGGGTTGCCCGAGTGACTGCTTCTGCTGGGACACTCGCACCCGCGGCGGCGAGGCGGCTTCTAACGCACTCTCAGCACGCCCCGGGGGTCTGAGGACGCCGCGACGGCGCCTCGCTTGGGGCTGCCGGGCCAGCAGCAACCCGCACGCAGGCACGACTCGAAGAGGCGGGACGGGCTTCCCACCGCGCTGCCCGCGCCCAGGCGGCAGAGGGGCCCAGCCCCCTTCCAGCCCTCGGCTCCAGGGCGCAGGGCCACGAGCTCCCGCTCCCACCCTCGGCCCCCTGGCAGCCGGTGCCGGCCCCGCCGCCCCCGCTCACACGCAGCCTTGGCCGGGCCCCTGCGCCCCAGAGCTTGGGGCAGTTCCCAGGTGTCTCTGGGAACGAAGAGAAAGGCCACAAAGCAGAAGGAGCAAAGAGAAGGCGAAGGAGGAGCAGGGGCCAAGGTCCTGAGGACTCGCCGGGGTTAGGGGTGGGGACACTGAGAGGGCTGAGAAGGCGCCCCTCGCTCACGGCTGCCCTTCCCTCCCTTTCCCGGGCTCCCGGCTCCCTCTTAGTGCAGCTCCTTCCTCCTCCCCTCGGGCCCTCTCTCCCGCGCGGGTCTCAGTCCTGGGGATTAAGAGAAAGGAGGGAGGGGAATAGGGAGGGGAAGGGAAGGGGCGGAGGAGAAAAGAGGACGATCCTTCCAAAGGCCGGTGTAGAGTTTCAGCTCGCGACCCTCTGGGCCCAAACGCACGTCCCCTCCCGGCCCCTCTCCCCGGCGCCTTCTTCCTGGGGACTTCGCCGCAGCCCTCGCGGTGGTCTGGGCCGCTCCCTTCCGGGAGCTTTCCTCTCCCTGCCACGCCCCCGCCGGCCCGCGCCTCTCTCTGCCTCCCTTTCATTAGCCCCACATCTGTCTTTCCCTTGGGAGGGAGCGCGCTCCTTCCGCCTTGCTGGGGTCCTTAGCGAAGCCTTGGTGCTCTCCGCGCCTTGGTGCTGCCTGTGCAGGGGTGGCAGGGTTAGGCGGGCGGTTCTTGTGGGCGGCAGACCCGGAGCTTGGCGCTGGACGTGGATTCTGGCCCTGGCGAGAGAACGTGAAGCCTGAGCGTCTGGCCCCAGAGCTGCAGGCGGGCGGTTGTGCGGCCTCTTACTTTCCTCTGCTAGTCTGGGCCTGTCGGCCTCCGCGGCCTGGCTCACTTTTGCGGCCATGAGGAGCAGAACTGGGTACCGCAGGCACAAAAGGGTAGAACTCTTTCAGGAGCTGGGATCTGGCCCCTCAGGAGTTTCAGCCGAAAGGACTGGGCTCTTAGGCCCCACACCTCCTCTGTCCTGTATTACTCCTTAGTGTGCGCTGCCTCCCTCCAGCCACCCCACCTTTCCTGGACCTTCCTTTTGGGGCACACACATCAGGGCGTCTCAGGCTTGAGAGAAGCCTGCCGCCTTCCATGAGCGTCCTGGTATTTAAAAAGCAAGATGCCAAGCAGGGTCGAAAAGCTGTAGTATATTTTTAATGTTTACATTTAACAAATTAACACTTCAAACACATGAAATGGAGAATGAGTCTATGCATAACCTCATTTGCAGATAAGATCAGAAGTCTAATTTAAGGCTCTTTGTGAACCTGAGGCCTTGGACAGATTCCCGCCTCCTCTCCAGGCCCACACATCCGGGCATCTCTTAGAACAGTGAGCGGGGCAGGAGTATCTGCCCCCCAGCTCCTTCCACACCCTGTTGCCCGGGTACCTATGAAGAACGTTCTGCAGAGGGGAGGGGTGGAATAGGGAGAGATTCTAGGGTGAAGATGAGGATGAATGGTGTTGGCTCTGGGCCTGGCTGTCAGTGGAGTGGAGATTTGGGCTTGGGTCTGGGAATCCTAATAGACTCAGACTGCACTAGGCTGGTAGAGGAACTTTTAAATTTCCAGGTACATCTGAAAGGAGAGCTCCTCCTTCCTAGGTCCAGTGTGGTCAGAGGTGGCCACTAAGGAAGACTTTCCAGCCTCCTCCAGACCCCAGACCTGGGGTCCCTGGCTGCCTGGCACACAGACATTCAAGTAGGGAGTGACTTTGTATGATCTCTGCCCAGGGGACTGTCAAGAAAAATTGGGGCCCAAAGTTGAAGGTGAGCTGGAAACCCTGTTCCCAAAGATGAATGCTGTGACTGGCACAAGGGAAAATAGATGGAGATCAGAAAAGGCTAAGCAGGAAAGAAGCTGCTAGGACTAAGCAAGATGGTGGCTTGGGAGATGGGCAGCAGGGCTTACTGTCTGGGGAAATAAATTTTAGATGAGGGACAGCAGAGTACAAACCAGCTGGGAAGTAAGACTGTGCTTCCGGAATGCCCAGGCATGGAATGGAGCCAGCCAGACTCAGGAATGAGTACTGGTTTATTAGCTGCGTGATCTTAGCCCAGTTATATAACATCTCTGAGTCTCAGTTCCTCATCTCTAACAGTGACTTTGGTGAGGAGTAAATGTGTATAGAATGCCTAGCACAATACTCTTCTTCCATGGTTTTTCCTCTTTACCTTGGCTCCTTCTAACTTATGCTTTCATTTATTTTTATTTTTATTTTTTTGAGACAGAGTCTTACTCTGTCACCCAGGCTAGAGTGCAGTGGCATCATCATAGCTCACAGCAACCTCAAACTCCTGGGTTCAAGCGATTCTCCTTCCTCAGCCTCATGAGTAGCTGGGACGATAGGCATGCACTGCTATGCCTGGCTAATTTTTCTTTTTTCTTTTTCTTTATTTAATTTTTTAAAAATTTCAGCTATTTATGGGGGTACAAATGTTTAGGTTACATATATTGCCTTTGCCCCACACGAGTCAGAGCGTCAAGTGTGTTCATCCCCGGGAGAGTGCACACCGCTCCCATTAGGTGTGTATGTACCCATCCCCTCCACCCCACTTCCATCTGCCCAACACCTGATGAATGTTACTACTGTATGTGCACATAAGTGTTTTTTTTAATATAATTAAAACATTTTTAATATAATCATTTTTCTATTTTTTTTCTTTTTGGCTATCTTCTCAGAGCAAAGTGCACATAAGTGTTGATAGTTAATACCAATTTGATGGTGAGTACATGTGGTGCTTGTTCTTCCATTTCTGTGTTACTTCGCTTAGTAGAATGGGCTCCAGCTCTATCTTTTTGTTGTAGAGAAAGTGTCTTGCTCTTGCTCAGGCTGTCTCGAACTCCTGACCTCAAGTGATCCTCCCACCTTGGTCTCCCAGAGCGCTAGGATTACAGGTGTGAGTCACTGCCCAGGCAAACTTATGCTTTCCTGAAAGCTGCAAGTGTTTCTTGTTGAGAGCAAGAGAAGCTTTTCCCCTGACCTTATACCCTCATCTCCGCCCTCTCTTTCACAAACAGAAGTTTAAGGTAATTCTAACTTGTCCAGGGAAAGCTCTAGGCTATAGGTAGGGTTGGAGAAAATTCTCGGTGGGCGACAGCCTCAGGTGGCCAGGCTCTCAAGGTTTGCCCTTGCAATATTCAGGGAGTGGAAAGGAAGGAACCCCTCCATCTGGCTTACTGGGTCCCAGTCTTATTTTAATTCTTTCCCCTTCCCTGCAGGATCCCACCAGCTGGTCTATTCCTCACCCCACCTTGACACTTCCTGGACCTCTTCCTGTTCTTCCTGCTACCCAAAACTTCTGTGTACTCACCAATTCTTCAGTCCTCTCTTTGGACCCAAAGCATCCAGAATGCCTGGGTTCTAATCCTGGTTCCAGCACTAGCTAGTGACCTTGGCAAGCTATGTGACCTCTTGGAGCTTCTAGTTTCTTGTTTGTAAAGTGGGGGTAATAAAGGAAGCTATAGCATCAGCTTGTTGTGAGGATTAAGAGCATCCTGAGAACAGTGTCTGGCCCGTGATGTATATATGTTGGACAAAAGCAGCTATTATTGTTGTTATTTGGTGCCAGCCCTGAGAGGGCACCAGAATGTCAAGGACATGGAGCCTGCCTTTGAGAAACTCAGATCATGTAATTCCTGCTTGAATCCAGTCAATACCTTCCCACTGACCTTGGAATAAAATCCAAATGTTCCACCATAGCCTATAAGACCCTGTGTGATCTAGTCCCTGCCCACCTTTTCCACTTCATCTCATGCCACTCTCCTCCTTATCCCCTGTTTTCCAACCACACCATCTTCCTTTCTGTTTCTCAAATATGCCATGCTCTTTCCCACCTCTAGGGCTCTGCATGTCCTGTCCCCTCTGCCTAGGCCACTCTTCCCCCAGACCCTTCTCATCATCATGTTACATACTGCATCCTCAGAAAGGCCTTCCCTGGCTCACCACATTAAACCCTCCCCCCAGCCCTGGAACTCCCTGCCTCCCCTATCTCATAACACTGTTTCGTTTTCTTCACAGCACTTATTATTATCAGAAATTATCTTATTTCCTTGTTTATCATCTATCTCCTCCAAAAATGTAAGCTTCATGAGGCTTACCTTATCTGGCTTGTCCTCCTCTGCATTCCTAGCATTTACAATAGGGCCTGGCATATAGTAGGTGCTCAACAAACATGTGGTGAGCCAATGAATGAACAAGGGCAGCCACGACTATAGGACAAAGCTGAGTAAGCTGAAGGCTGTCTGTGGGGAGACACCAGCCCTGGGCTGGGTGTAGGGGGTTGCTGGGTTCTTTGTCCTGCTAGCTCCCATTCTTCCTGTGTCTCCCAGGTCAGACTGGGTTCTCCCTGAGGGCATGCTCCTGAGGCTATGCTCCTAAGAATTTTTGTAGCTAAACCATTATCACCTACCAGTCAGAATATGGGAGCAATGTTCTGGAGGCTTCCATCTGTGCCAGATGTTCATCTTTTAGGTGCTGGATCATAGGGAAGTGTGGTAGGAGGGTGTCCCAAAGCTGAGAGCAGTATCTACTTATGAACAGATGCAGAAGTATTTCAACATTTTAACATCAGTGCCCTAGCCTTGCATAAGGTGAGTGCAGGTGAGCTTCAGTAGACCCCGCTGAGGCCTGTGGATCCAGCACTATTTCAGGAGCTAAAGTCCAAAGCAGCTAAGCTAGTTGGCACCTTTGTGGCTCTCCAGGCCAGTGTTCCCCCAGTCCCCCACCCACCCAAACACACATGTTTCTACAAATGAGGAGGGAGGACCCAAGGTCAAGCAAGAGCTGGTCACTGGCAGGGCCAAGACTTCAAGGTAGCAGGTGAGGACTTGAATATCCTTCTGAGAAAGGGTAGGACAGCCATATTCTAATTTCCTTCAAGCCTCAACAGCCTTTCCAAGCCAAGGTGGCAGATGTATTCCATCACATCTTCTCTGCCCTTTCCTGGGAGGTGCTGACCTCTTTTCTCAGGGGCACAGGGCTAGGAATCCCAGCAGTAGGAATCCCTCTTTGACTGCCAGGTCAGGCCCAGGCAGATGGGGACGTGCTGGGAGGGGACCCTTGATATGAGGGGTGTGTGAACTTTCCTTTGCTCCTGCCTCCTCCATTTTCCCCATCGCCACCCCCATATCCCCACACCTCCTGGGGTTCCCTGGAAGCTGAGATGACTCAGGGATTCCAAAACTAGTCACCTCAAGAGGAAAACCCTCTGGAAAATGTTTATCATGACAGGGAGTCACCCTAAGGAGTCCCACAGAGCTGCTACCGAGATAAGAGCAGTAGCTGAGCAAATGGGTGTGGGGTGGGGGCACGTGGCTCAGAGCACAGGTTCTCGGGTCAGGCCCGGGCATCATAGGGTGGGTAGAGCCAACCCTGGGGGAGACTGTGTGTTTAAGGGGCATTCCCTCTGCTTCAGGGTGATACCCTAAAGGCCTCTCCTGAAGGGCAATGTCCCTGGTAGCCTAGCTGTGTCCTGTGTGCAGTGTCAGCAAGTGAAACAAGTAAGTAGCTGGAATCATTTCTAGCTCCTCTGAGCATCCCCTCCTGAACAGTGGCCAGGAGAGGACCTCTGGCCTAAGGTTTACTCCCTTCTTAGCCCTGCGGTTCTCCTTGATGTGGGGAGACCCCTAGGCATCCAGTTCTTCTAAAGCAGCACTGCCCCCTATGAGCCTGTCTTGGGGTTGGGGTTGCTCAGGAACACCAGAAGCCGCCCAGAGGCCATGTGCCAGACCAAAGACTGGGGAACAGGAAGCTGGAGAGTGAATCCTGGCCAGCAGGGCTGAATTCCTAAGTGGGCACGAATGCCCTGTGGCCTTGGGCAGGTGCAGGTGAGACCTGTTCCAGCCCAAGCCCAGGTGAGTAGGAAAGCACCCCTTGTGGGGGCTCCCCTTCCATTCATAGCCAACTGGGGATGGGCATGTACCAGGAGCTTAGATTTGGAGTTGGTCAGGGCTGGAATGGAAAGCCAGCTTAGCCTCTTTTTAAATGTGTGACCTTGGGGAGGTTACTAAGTTTCACTGGGTTTCAGTTTCTTCTTTGGTAATATGGGGATAATAGCTTCCATGTCATGGTTTTATTGTAAGGATAAAATGAGAAAAAGAATGTCCGGGGACTACCACCATGCCTGGCACAGGTGAATGCACAGGAGCTGAGGCTGGCGGTATCTGGAAGGGGGAGGATGTCTGGGAGCACAGGGGGCAGAGGGGGGGCAGTGGCAGTGGGGTGATGATACTGGCCTTATTGCTCTTCCTAAGTGCCCTGCTGTCCCAGCCACGACCTGCTTCTCCTGACCACCCCCCCACAAGCCCCCGCAGTTTCAGGCCTCCTAAGACTCATCAGAGCAGCTTCTCCCAATTCTCCAGAATGGCCTCTGACATCATCACTCTTCTCCTTTGGGACTGCTTTGCCTTAAAGCATTTCAAATTTGAAGGAGTACCTCTTGCTCTACAGTTTAAGTTATTCCTGGCTCCCTTTGTTTATTTCCTGAGTCCTTGGTTACTACAGGAGTATTTTCTAAGGGAAAGCACATGCAAATCAGGAAGCATCATTCTAGAGACAAGGGGGGCCTGAAGGGGGTGCTAGGCAGGGAGGAAGAGAAAGGCCTGGAGGGGTGTGAGCTCTGGCCTGCTCTCAGCACCATGCCCACAAGCAGGCTGGACCCTGGCTGACCTGTGTCTTCCAGGTCAGGCCCAGCTCCAGGCCTCTCTGGGGCACGCGTGCTCCTTCCTGGCTGACAGTGGCCCATGTTGCTGGGGGTGCTGGGGCTGAGTGGACTCACCCATGGCACGAGAGCAGCAGCTATGTCTTCCATGGGCCATGTCCCCAAGGCCCTGTGAGTGGGGTGGGGGTAGGTTTGTCCTTGGAACTGAGACCTCCTCTGGGTCTTAGGTGAGGCTGTTATGGTGTCCCTCCTCTTCCTTGCTTCACCTTCTCATTTGTGCAATGGGAACAGTCACCCACAGCTTCTTCCATCAGACCTTGCCCATCCGGCCAACAAACTCATGGAACCAGGGCCTTCCTGGCAGTCCTGTGGAGTTAGGCCTGCCTCCCTATCCCAAGGAGGAGGTCAGGGAGAGCGTGGGGATGGGGCTGGGGGCAGCGACTGGAGAGGGTGGGGGCAAGTGGGAAAATGGGGAATGGACAAGGGGGGAGAAGTCACAGATGATGGGTGTCATCAAAGGTCATCAAAGTTGAGGAAGAGGTCAGAGAACAAAAGGGGATGGTGGTCAAAGGAGACCAAGGGGAAGGGAAGTGCTCACCAAGGTGGGTGATCAGGAGGACATCTGAGAAGAAGGGGAGTCGTGGAGACCAGACCCTGGGTGGGAGCAGCAGAAATCATGGAAACGAGGTCTCCAGGCCAGAAGACATTGCCTAATTTTGAGTACCAAACCAGCCAGGGAAATTTCCATAATGGCAGTTCGCAAGAACACAGAATAGCGGAACACTATTGCTTTGCCCCCACACTGGAAAACTGCAAAGAGCAAAGTTTGTCCAATCAGCTACCAGGCTTATAATGATGCTCACTGCATTTTAAGCAGCTTTTGGAAATACTTTCAGGATTTTTCATTTTTTTATTTCAGAATATTACGCAGGTACAAATGTTTAGATTAGATATATTGCCTTTGCCCTGCCCAAGTCAAAGCTACAAGTGTTCCCATCCCCTAAACAGTGCACACTGCACCCATTAGGTGTGAATATACCCGTCTCCACTTCACCCCCCACCCAATAAATGTTATTCCATATGTGCACATAAGTGTTTATCAATTAGTACCAATTTGACGGTGACTATTTTTGGTTTTGTTTTTTGTTTTTCTTAAATCTCAAGTCCCTCCCTCCAAAAGATAGTGGAAATAAATTTGAATAAACAAAACAGGTTAGCTGAAAATAAAACCAGGACTCCTAACCTGCTCCAGTCAGCCTGCTTCCGGAAGGCCTGCTGGTTGGCTCCATATCTGTGGCTGAGTGAGCAGCCTCGGCATGTACCAGGTGAGCGCACACAGGGTGGGCAGAGCAGAGCGCCTGCTGAGAGGGAAAGGAGCAGAGATGCTGCTGAGGGTGGAGGGAGTCAGGCTTCTGGGTTTGGGGCTGGGAGCCAGGTGGAGCTAGAAACCGGCATCTCAGAAAGCAGCTTGTGTAGGGTTTGGGTGGGAAGGGGACCTGGATTAGGTAGGAGAAGGTCTCTCACTGGCCTTTTCCTACAGGTGGCTGCATTCTTGGCAATGGTCATGGGAACCCACACTCTCGGTTCCCATGAAGGACTCCAGAAGGGCTGCAGCCATCGGCCCAGCTGCTGCCCCAGGAAAGGGCAGGACTCCACTGAGGAATGGCTGAAGTGGAGCACTGTGTTCATGACTCCCCCAGAACCAGCTAGCCTCGCCCCCCACCTAGAATCCTGCAGGTCCAGCGAAGATGGACCCCTCAACAGCAGGGCCATCTCCCCCTGGAGATACGAGTGAGTCTGCTGTTCCCTCCCGAATGCTTGCAGGAGCTCCCTATGTGTGCTGGTCAGGGTATGTGTGAGGGACCAAGGAGTTCCATCCAATTCCAGCATCCCTGCCCTTTTTGATCTCAGAGAGGCCATAAATGTTTGGGAGTTAGACAAGGCCTGGATTTGAGTCCTAGCTCTGACTCTCATTGGGTGACCTTGAGCCAATTACTCAAGTTTTTGAAACTCCAGCTTCCTTTTTTTGTCATCTGTAAAACTGTATAATACCCCATAGACTAATGTGCAGATAAAGTGATATAATGTATGTAAAAGTCCATACTTATGTGGGTTCTCTCCTTTTCTTTTTTTAAAATCCCTATAATAGCCCACGCTTTTCTAACAAAAATATCAGAGAATAATGGCATGATACAGGCATGAAGCATCCCAATATCAAGTGGTATTGCCCTGGGCCATGAATGGGTTACAAGTATTCTAAGGAGTTAAACTCTCGATTCTAAGGCCTTAGGGATCTCAAACATTTTTCTTCTACTGTCCTGTGTTCTCACCAGGTGTCTGTATTCCCACTCCCCATAAGTCTTAGCCTTGGCTTTGGGGATGGAGAAGTTCAGTGGAACAGGGAGGGTGGCAGCTTTAGTTGAGGTTAGATCTAGGGTGGACACTACAGGTCACAATGCTCTGGAGTGGTCTCAGAAGGCTGACTGGTTCCTGGGCCAAATCCAATGGTATGGGAACCCCTTAGGGGGACGGTTGAGATGGTTGACTCAGCTTTGATCCACACCCCTCATTGGGAGACTATGAACCTCTGACAGCCACTCAGCTGGGCTTTCCCAAAGTGTATTCTGTGCAACCCTCATCCCACAAGCTGCTCCTCAGGCAAAGGGATGATGTCAAGTAAGTTTGAGAAAGGCTGCTGCAGCCCCTACTCCTTGGAGATACAGAATGCCTTCCATACATTACTGTCTGCAAGAAGTCGGTAGAAAAGAAACTGTTAAACTGAGTGTTTCCCAAACTCATTTGACCACCCGACCCCTTTCTTGCAGGGAATTTATTAGGGAACCCACTTTGGGAAATGCTCTGCTAGCCAAACCCCAGCTTGCCAGGGCTTGTCTGTGTGCGGAATGGTTCTATAACCTGGGGGCTATTTCCTGCTAGACTACTGCAGTTCCAGATCTTTGGAAGGTCTACTTTTCAGAGGTTTTCAAGTCTTTTTATTTTTTATTTGGCCATGAAATCCTTTCAGAATAAGTAAAGAAGTCTTCCTGTGCACTCTTATAATTTATTTATTAAAAAAATTTTTTTTAGAATGTAGGGACGGGGGTCTCACTATGTTGTGATCCTTCTGCCAGGATGTTCCAAGGTGCTGGGATTACAGGTGTGAGCCAGCGCGCCTGGCCTCCCATGCACTCTTCAGTGTGCTTATAACATGTACTTGGACAGCGTCTGGAAAGATGTGCAGGAAACGGTTGCTGATAGCTCCCTCTGGGGAGTGGAACTGGTGGGGAGAGACTGTTAGTTTTCACTTTATACTCTTCTATACTTAGATATTAGAGTAGTTTTTACTTTTGCAAAATAATAATAATGATGATAGTAAAACCATCGAAACTTCATAATTACAAAAAGAAACCTCATGCTAGAGCCCAGTGTCTTTATCAGACAGAGGCACTATGGGTCTGCTGGAGGCTAAGGCAGGAGCCTGTTCCGCTTCCCTGCCTTCCTAAGGGTCCCAGCTTCAGTTGGAAAATCACTCTTTGGCCCCCTGCCCTCATTTGCTGTTGGAGAAAATAAATCCAGCAGTGGGGAGGTAATTTGTTCAAAGTTATGCAGCAAGTGGCTGCCAGAGCTGAGACGAGAAGCCAGGCCCCACAGCCTTCCTCTGGCATCCCCACCCCACCCACCCGGCCCTCTCTGCCTCTGGCCCATCCCTGCAGGGCCTGACAAGTGCCACCTCCACAGGTTGGACAGGGACTTGAACCGGTTCCCCCAGGACCTGTACCACGCCCGTTGCCTGTGCCCACACTGCGTCAGCCTCCAGACAGGCTCCCACATGGATCCCCTGGGCAACTCGGAGCTGCTGTACCACAACCAGACCGTCTTCTACCGGCGGCCGTGCCGTGGCCAGCAGGCGGCCCACAGCGGCTACTGCCTGGAGCGCAGGCTCTACCGTGTCTCCTTGGCTTGTGTGTGTGTGCGGCCCCGTGTGATGGCCTAGTTGTGCCTGCCTGAGGCTGGTCCCCTGTCGGGAAGACTGGAGCCAGGTGTACCACCACCTGCCACAGTGGGCCAGGACACTCGAATACTCGGCCCCTGCAAAGCGCCACCTGGAGCAGCTGGATCCTGGAACAGGATGGGGGCCTTCGGAGGCATCTGTACTTTTTAAAGGGAGCAGCTGCTGCTTAGGGCTGCTGGAAGCTGGTGTCTTGGCATTTCCTCTCAGGGAAGTTCTTCAAAGCTCTGCCCATTTCTTGAGGCCACCACTACTATATCTTTTCCTCCCCCTGCCCTGGCCCAGCACAAGCACTTTCTTGATATTTTCTCTTTGCCAGTGCAGAGCCCTTCATTTTATTTGTTCATTCATTCACCAGACACTCAGCAAGCATCTACTTCGGGCACATTCTGGTGTAGCTACTAGTCTTCTGACATGGATAATTCTGAGGAAGAAGCTGTTATTGAACATGGAGTGATTTATCCAAATAAATATCTGTATTTAAAAATGCCTAACCTGTCCCTGGTTTCCATGGTGCTGGAACATCTTGTGGTCTCCCAGCCTGTCCCTTCTGCTCCCCACGGTCAGCCCTCACCTTCTGCCCACCCTGCCAGTTCTCTCTGCCCTCCGGAGTTTCCGCTGTGCCTCCCATTCCCTCCCTTCTCTAGCTCCCTGGCCCACCCCGAACACCAGGGTAGGGGCCAGGCCAGCTCCTGGCATGCTGGAGAGACAGAGGCCCATTGAGGCACTGCTGCAGGCACACAGCGCCCCCTTGTCCCCCCAACAATCCGCCTTTGTCCTCTGGTCCTGGCTGCTGCAGCTTGGTCCTGGGGGTGCTGCCTGGGCCAGGCTCCAGCTCCCATCCTCCCCAAAAGGAAAGGGGAGAAAGGACTGGCCAAGGAAGAGGGTTAATGTTAGCAGGGAAGGACATAAACTCCTTCAGGCTTTGGTGCCTGGCGGCTCCCAGTCCTGCCCCAGTTCCTCAGCTCACCTCCCAGCTCCTCCTGGTTTCCATTCCGATCTACTCGGCCTTTCCCCCTTCCTTCTCCCCTTCTCCAGACAGGGTTGGGCTCTGAGTGAGGGGAGGGGTTAGCCCCTCCTCCCCCCTTCCCCACCCCACGTGCCTCCTAGGGGGCCGAGCAGCAGCAGCTGGGTGAAGGCCCCCCCAGCGGCCGCCTTCTCCGGGCCACAGGCAGGCCTCCCTGCTTCACTTTCAGGTTTCTTGAAGTGCCCTCTGGCTCTTTTCTGCTTCCCCATCCTGCCAGGTTTCTTTTTCCCTTCCTGGGCTGGTGGCGGTGGGGGGCTGTGTGGTGGGCCCCACGGAGATGCTCGGTGCTTGGGATCGACGGGACCGGCCCCCTGAGGAGGGGGCAGCTGCAGAGCTCCGGGGCTTCGCCGTGGACAAGACCTTCCTCTTCTCCCTCAAAGGCATCCTGCTGGAAACCGAGCTGGTAACAGCTGCCTCCCCGACCTGGTGCTTCCTTCTCCCTGTCCCTGGCTCACCTCTCAGCTGTCCCCCTCCCCAGGCTTTCCGGACACCTCTCCTGCCCCTAGCTGCCCCTTCCTTGTCTCCTGTTCTGCCTTCTTGCTGCCTCTCCATCCGGAGGCAATTAAGGCAGATTTCAGCTGCAGCAGGAAGGACTGAGGTTAGACAGAAGGACAGCTTTCTGGGACACTGAGGAAGTGTGTGACACAAGGATGGGACAGGAGTAACACCAGCCTGTCTTTCCCTGGCCTCTAGAATGGCCACTTTTTGCCATGTCCAAGAAGTCCAACTATCCAAAAGGGCAGAATTCCTTGATCTGTTGCCTGCTGCACTTGATCTGTTGCCTGCTGCCCATGGACATCTTATCTCAGGAAAGGATTTCCCCTGGTTACTTAGCAAGACCACAGTCCAAAGTTAAGGCCTCTGCATATATGCCATCTTATATCACCAGAGTCCCCCGGGCAGCACCTGCCTTCTGAGCCTTTTCTCTGGGTGTGGAGTCAAAGCTCTGATCCTTGTCAGAGGAGTTTTAGGCGTCTGAGAGTGGGAAGCATTATGGGCAGGGGGTGCCTCGTGGGAGCAGGGCCCTGTGGCCAGGGGCTGGCGTTCACATTGTACTCTGTGCTCCTGGGAGGCGCCATCAAATAGTGGCCCCCCGCAGTCGTGCACCTTGGCCAGACTGCTGGGGTTGCTGAGATGCCTGGGAGGCACAGTGGCAGGCTGGGGATTGCCCTTCATGGTCAAATGCCCTGCAATGGCGGCTTCAGATACCAGGGATGGGGAGACATGCCAGAGCTCTTCCTTCCCCTCTCTAAGGACAGGTGGTGGGTGCCAGTCTGGGGGAGAGCTCAAGGAGGGGAGGGCAAGGGCCTGGCACGTGCTTGTGTCCCCTCCCTGGCAAGCTCACATGCTTGGTCCTGCAGGCCCTGACCTTCATCATCTTCATCTGCTTCACGGCCTCTATCTCTGCCTACATGGCCGCAGCACTGCTGGAGTTCTTGATCACGATTGCCTTCCTCTTTCTCTACGCCACCCAGTACTACCAGCGCTTCGACCGGCTTAACTGGCCCTGTCTGGTGAGGAACCCTGACTCCAGCCCGCTTTGGTCCCTTCCTTCTCCTCTGGATGCTGAGTTTTCCTTTCCTCTCCCAGCTTCCCTCAGTTTCCACACCCAGCTGGGCTTTGCCCCACACTGATTTCACAGCTATGGGGTTATTGACAATGAGGAGGACACATCCCTTAGATTTGCTCCCCCAACTCACCAAAGGTGCAGCCCCAGCCCCAGCCCCAGCCCTGACCTGGGCGTCCTCGCTGGTGTGCTCCAGCCTCTGCCCCTGGGCTTGAGCCACTGTGCCTGCTCAGCCCACCCCAGCCCCTGGCTTCTCGTCCTGGTTGTTCTCGATTCATCTGCTTCCATTCCCTGGGTGGCAGTATGAGCTCACTCTCTCTCGAAAGTGCTTTCTGTTGTGTCCAGGGGTATCCTTCCATGGGGGTTCAGAATGCCTGAGGGTCAGGCCGCTGACTAGCCTGCAAGACCTCAGGGTGATGCACCCCTGCCTTCTGAGTTCCCTTTAACCCTGCACCCCTGGCCTCCAGGACTTCCTCCGCTGTGTCAGCGCCATCATCATCTTCCTGGTGGTCTCCTTTGCAGCTGTGACCTCCCCGAATGGAGCTGCCATTGCTGCTTTTGTGAGTTCAGCCCTGCAGGGCTCTCCAGCCCCTCAGGACCTCTGGCTGGTGCTTGCACACCGTGTCAACAGCCAAAGCCAGGGCCCGGGCTTTGGTCGCATCTCACCCCTATCACCCGCCTCCTTCTCCCTTAATCCAATGGCCCAATAGCCTCTGTTGTGCCATCCCCGCTCCTACTCCCACAGGTTTTTGGCATCATCCTCGTTTCAGTGTTTGCCTATGATGCCTTCAAGATCTATCGGACAGAGATGGCGCCCAGGGCCACCCAGGGTGAGTGACTATGCTCTGAGGAGAGGCGATGCCCCTGCCCCCCACCCCACTAGCTAACCCATCCTGACATGGCTTCCCTTCCTGGCTCCATCTTCACAGGGGACCAGCAGTGACTCTGGGGCTACCTGTCTCCCAGGCCCAGCCAGACAAAGGGGACTGTGGAGCTCAGACACATCTCCTTTGGATTCACTAGTCCCCCAGACCACCGTCCCCCACCCAGGCCTACAGAGATGTCTGGCCTGAGAAGTCACTGGGGACCTGTCTGTGGAGCCTGGTGCTCTGGGATCTGCCTCCTGCTGAAGCTCTGGCCAGAGGAGGGGGACTTATGGGATAGGGTGGGAAAGGTGGGCCCCTAAGTCATGCCCAGATTAAACAATTCAAATCCTACTGGTGAGCCTTTTTCTTCTCCAGAAATTAGGCAGATCAGGATGCTAAGGAGTATTCAGGAAAACATTGCTGGAGCAGGTCATGAGCTCTCTCAGGGACCGGGTCTGAGCAGTGAGGAGGCGGGGGCTAGCCTGAAGAAGCGGAAGGCACTCTCCAACACAAAACTTTCACGCTATCATGCCGTGTCACTGTGTGGTATGCCTGGTGGCTGGGCATCTGGAGTTCTGTGTCTGAGAAGGCACAAGCCTTGTTAATGTGAGCTCCTACCTGCCATACCTGGTCACACAGGTTTAGCGGGCCTGAGGAGAGGTGCTCGGCCGGGGCGTGTGTAGAGCTCCCCCTTGTGGTGCGGGGAGGACATGGCCTGCAGGTTGCAGGGAGAGAGCAGCTGGGCGTGGTGGCTCACGCCTGTAATTGCAGCACTTTGGGAGGCCAAGGTGGGAGGTTTGCTTGAGATCAGAAGTTCGAGACCAAAATGCTGACTCTGGAAAAGCTCTTAGATATTAGCTGGCTCAATGTCTTGAGGCCCAGCCAGGGGAAGTGACCCCCTTACTTGTGACAGAGCTAGGGCTAAAATCCAGCTCTCCTGACACCCAAACAGGTGTTCTGGATACTGTAGTGAGCTCCCTCGTAACTCAGAAAAAATTGGCCAGCCTCATCGGCAGGTCCCTCCACTGGATAACACACCTTCCCAGCTTGCCAGCTACTCAGCTGAGGGCCTCCCATGCACAGATACTGTGCTGGGCGCTAGGGATTCAGAGGTGACAGGTGGGCCTGTCCTTGAGCACTCACAGACTGGAAGAGAGACAAGCTGGTGAAGGGCTCCCCACAATGCACGCTATTCGAGGGCTCAGCCCCAAGGGAGTTTGGAGTGGGCACTGCTGCAGCCCAAGCATCAGCCCTATGGGGCCCATGACAGTCCAGTGCAGCCAGGACACCCTGCCCAGCCTGAGAAGCCCAGCCTGGCCTGGCTCAGCGGCTCCATCCAAGCTGACCTGTCTCCTCTGTCTAATGCGGACGTGCTCCTGCCATGAAACACAATGCTTCTTCTTCTGGGGTGCTCCTCCCAGTGGCAGGCCCCAGCTCCCAAGTCCTGCCTGAACCCTAGGTCTGGAACTCTGGTGGTGGTGCTCTGCTGCCCTTGGTGGTGGCCACTCTTCTCTTGTTCTGACTTTTCCTGCCCCCTGCTTCCTGCTTCCTGTCCTCCTGTGCTTGTGTCCTGGCTCCCCATCAGGGCTGGAAGTCTCTCCCAGGCTAGAACCAACCAGATTTTGTGTTTCTCTGATGTCCACACACAGTTCTCAGGGCCTTAGGCACAATTCATTCTCAAGATTAGTTGACATTGGCGGTTGGGGTGGGTTGGGCAAGGCTTGGGGAGTCGGGGAGATGGGGTGCCAGGTGAAGGGATGAGCCTGGCTGCAAGGCCCAGTGGGAGTGGGGTCAAACCAGAATTGGGTCAGGACCAGGCCTGTCCCCTGAGCAGCTGTGTGTCCTGGGCCAGACCATCCCTGGTGGGAGCTCAGAGAGAGCAGAAATGCGGTGTGTGGTGTGTACCTGCACACACACGTGCACTTGTCTGTGAGTGTGAAAGCCAAAATGGGACAAGCAATGCCCAGGGTTGGTCCTCACTGCATGCTGGTTTGGGCTCAGTGTCAGCTGGCCCCAGAGTCTCAGGCTGCCCTCATGGTAAGGGGCTGACCCATGGAAGCTGGGGTCAGACCCCTGGGGATGACAGGGAGGGGGTTGATTAGAGCGAGATCTCTCCCACCTCTTTTCCCCACACCCCCGTCCCCAGCCAGCTCCAAGCCCCTCCTGGCATCAGTGGGAAACTCATTTTGGAAACAGTGGGTATCCAAGGACACCTTTAGCCTCTGCAGTCTGAGAGGTGGGAGGATGGCGTCAGCTTTAGCGCCAAAATTCTACCTCCCATGATCTAGAACTGGCTCACTATTAGAGTGCCTTTGTTTTCTCCACTTTTGAAATTTCTCCCCTTCCTCCCTTGTGTGGTCAACTGAGCAGAACTGGGACTCAAGGCTGTGCCACCTCAGGCAGGACCCCTCATTTCCCTGGGCCTTGGTTTTCCTTCTCTACAGATGTGGGATGTCCCAGCTGCTGCAGCTCTGACACAGGTGCCGGGGCCTCCCTCCTCCCGGGCCACCAACACCCCTGCCCCAGGAGGGCCGGCTGCAGGAAGGACAGAGGGGCTCAGGCAGAGGCTGGCACTCATATTTATTATATGCTAGCAAGGGTGAGGTTCCGGAGGTGGCGTCACTCTTCATCGTGCATTTTTTGCTGAGAAGGGAATAAGAGGTGTAAGGGGGCAGCTGGCAAGAGGGAAGAAGAGTGTGGGGAGAAATCCCGAGGGCCACCAGGGAGATGCCCTTGGAGGGAGAGGTGGGGTTCTGGGGATCTTGGGGTACCATGTTCGGGGTGCTTGTGGCTTAGGAGGTGGGACTGGGGCTTTCTGCAGAGGAGGCTGTTTTGAGCAGGAGGGTGGATTCCCAGGTTACGGGTGCTGTGGGACCCTCGGGGCTGCCCACATATAGAACAAGGAGTGCCCACCCTGAGGAGCACTCATGCCAGGGGGCATGCTGATGAGGGGGTGACCAGCGAAGCCCAAGGGAGGGACCCACCTTGGCGCCGATGTCTCGGCTCTTGGCCCGCAGCTTGTTGACCTGGGACTCCGCAATGTC
>VBSM01002121.1:36802464-36814832 GCA_008086735.1 Cheirogaleus medius | reverse complement strand
GATGTCCAGGACTCCTATGAAGTACTGGCGTGGCTGCTTGGTCTCCAGGGTGGCATTGATGCGCGTCACCATCCAGTTGAACATCTTCTCGTACACTGACTTGGCCAGTGCCCCGATGGAGTAGTACACCTGCTGCACACTCTGCCCCTTAGTGACGTACTCGTTGCCCACTTTCACCCGAGGGTGGCACAGCCCCTTGAGCAGGTCGGCTGAGTTCAGCCCCATGAGGTAGGCGGACTTGTCAGCATCTGGTTGAGAAGGAAAGGAGGGAGTGAGCACTTTAATTGACCCTCCTGCCCTGCGGTCAGAGCCTTTAGGAAGCATCAGGTCCAACCTCCTCTCCTTAAAGAGGAGGAAGTGGAGGTCTGAAAGAGCACAAGGCTTGCCCATGGTCACACAGCCAGGGTGTGCCTAGTTAGGCAGGAGCCCAGGCCCCTTTGTCTAGCCCACGGCCTCCAGCCACACTCATCTCCCCTCAGCTCTGTCTATGCCCACTGGCTGTCTCTGGGCTAGGCCTTTCACAAGCACTGGGTCCCAGCTCACTGCAGCCCTCACCCCCCAAGGGCAGGGACGTGGCTGATGGAAGTAGGTGTCCTCTGTTCCCTGTCTCCTGTGTTCTCCACCCCAGAATCTAGCTCAGGACTGGGCGTGCTCTGCTCTTCTTAGGTCACATGTTGACCAATCTGACTGGCTGGGAAATCAAGGCTCCAAATGAGTGTGTTGTTAAGCACCCATCTCCCACACCAGCCATACCACTGTGCCATCCAACATGTGGATTTTTCTATTTAGAAGGGATTTATTTGGTATAATTTCAAGAATTTTGTGACAACTGTTGACATGCTATGGTGAAACCCAGCTGACATTTTGATCTGGACAGACTTGGAGAAAGGTTCCGTGAAGGTGGGCCAAGAGGAATGTTCTCGGGCATCTGTCTGGCACTGTGACACACCAATACTCTGAACTGTGTCCTGTCCCCTGGCCTGCTGCCTCCCAAACAAAATGTGGCATGAGCCTGTGAGGGGCTCACCCAAGGGCTGGGCGGGCAAACGCCCCACACCGATGATGGCCATGTGCAGAGCTTGGGGCTGTGCCTCCTGGGGCTGGGTGAGTCTTGGGCACAGGAGGAAAACTCCTGAACTCACTTGTGGTTAGTGCAGCTGAGGTGGAGAAGTCCACGGCACTGTGGGAAGACTCCCTGTCTGCCTACCTCTCCCACATTTCTGTCCCTCCCCACCCCTCTACTCCACACACCTCAGGTCCTCCGGGAGCCAGCCTGGCGGGGTTCTAGCTGAGGAGAAAGCCTGGGGACAGGACCACATGGGATGGGGCAGAGCCTGTCCCTGGAAAAAGCTACCAGTCTCTGACCACCTGCTTCTCATGTTTCTCCTGGTTTCCTTCCATTTTCTCCACTGTGGTACAAACAACCTTGTTGTCAGCCTAATTCCTTAAGAACTGCTGAAAGCTACCACTGTAGGCGTGGAAGGCCCAGCACTACAGGCCAGCACCCTGGGCCTCTCCAGTGCTGCCCGCCTGCCCCGCGCACCTTCAGTGCCGTCTGGCTCCGCCTGCTCCTCCCGCTGCTTCTGCTTGAACTTCATGTTTCCGTAGTGCATGATGGCGCCCGTCAGCTTGTAGACGCTAGCTTTCTCCTCCGAAGTGAAGCCCAGTACGTCGAAGGCACTCTGGGACACAGCAGAAAGCAAAGAAGGGGTTGGAGCAGTGGCCCTGGCACCCCCCGGGGGCCCTCGTGTGGCTGCAGCAGCTCCTCACTCACATCGGTGGCCATGAGCTCCTCAGAGTCATCGATGGAGGCCACGGACACCTCTCCCTGGGACACGAAGGCATAGTCGTAGGGGTTGTTGGTGATCAGCAGCATGTCTGCACCAGGCAAGGGGCAGGGCAGGGGCAAGGGGGTGGGCAGAGGGCAGGGAAGGGGCAGAGAGTGTCGGGAGGAGGCGGGGCCAGGAGAAATAAGGTGGAGAGGACAGAGTGGAGAAGAAGAAAGTCAGTGAGGACCAAGGAGAAGGCCCAAGGGAAGTGAGAGAGTGGAAGCGGGGCCCGGGAGGGAGGACTGGAGGATCCCCATGAAAAGGGAGAGGGAGGATGGTGGGGGAATGACAGGTGGGTGAAGAGGAGACACATAAAGGGAAGACGCGTGCCAAGGGAGGAGTGGACAGAGGAGTGGAGGAGTGAGGTGCATGGGGGGTGAGAGCAGAGGCAGGTGGGGAAGGAAGGGAGAGCTGGCCCAGCTAACAAGGGAGGGAGAAGGTGGGAAGACAGAGGAAGGAGGAGGGGGAGAGGGAGGGAGGAGGGAGGAGGGGGAGAAGGGTGAGCGAGGAGGTGGGGCAGAGTGAGGAGGGGAGGGCCCTGTCCTGCACACCAGGAGGCTTTGGGGAGGGCGGGCAGGTCGGGCTCACCCAGCAGCTCTGGCTTCTTGTTGGACAGGATCTGGTAGAAGATGTGGTAGTTCCTCTCAGCCTTCAGCTGGAAGATCACCCGGGACTTCTCCAGCAGATCTGAGGCGGGAGAGCGGGGAAGGCAGGTGAAGGAAAGAGAGTAGAGCCAGCAAAAGGGTGGAGATGGTGAGGGTGGGGGCTCCCACCGCACCATGGAGAGAGCCAGGGGAGAAGATGAGATTGAAAGAAAAAGGGCACTAAAGTCAAGATGCCAATGTGGACAAAGACAGGAGACGGAGGGAAAGATGAGATAGCACCACCCCCCGGTCCCCTGTGGGTACTCACAGGTCTCTATGTCTGCAGAAGCCAGCTTTCCAGTGGCTCCAAAGTGAATCCTGATGAATTTCCCCTGGGGGCAGATGGGACAGTGAGGGAAGAGACAGAATGGAAACTTGGCTCTCGACTTAGCCCAGAATGCCCTGGATGGTTCTGGAAATGTAAACCACCTGTTTGGTGTCTCAGTTGCGTATCAGCGAAACAGGGAAAAGGATGCCCAGCCCCACATCCCACCCAGGGTCTCTGGATGGAAACTGGCCCAGGCTAACACACACAGAACACTTCCTGCTTGTGCCTCTCCTCGCATGTGCTCCTCCCGACGACGGGCAAGTAGATGTTAGCACCGCTGTTCCACAGGTAAGGAACTGGGCTCCGAGAGGTATGAGGACTTACTGAGCAAGTGGAAATCAGGTCTTTGGCTCCAGAACCTATGCTTTCTTCCCGCTTCCAATGTACAAGAGCTTTGGAAAGACTCATAAGAAAAATCTAAACTATGACCCAAATCATCTGTTACTTGGCTGTGGAACAGCTGTGGTGACTCTGGGTCTCTTTTCTGGGGTTCTCAGAACTCAGGGAGCCAGGCTGCATTGGGAGGGTTGGAGTGTGAGTATGTGAGTGTGTGTGTGTGCATGCATGTGCACACACATTTGTTGATATCCCCAAACTAGATACAATGCAATCAACTGGGCATAGCAGAACGGCACCCCCTTTTCCTGCCAAGGCTGGCTGAGGCCAGTGGGCAGTGCAGAGGCACTCACGAAGCGGGAGGAGTTGTCGTTCCGGACGGTCTTGGCGTTGCCGAAGGCCTCCAGAGCGGGGTTGGCCTGGATGATCTGGTCCTCCAAGGTGCCCTGCAAAGGGAGCAGAGTAGGGGGTTCACCTCTGTCCACCCCCAGGCAGTGGTGGGCTGGCAAGGAGGCTGCTCTGGCCCTGGGGCTGGGGCTGGGGCTGGACGAACTACTGGTGGGCCTATGGCTCCAAAGGCCATGCACAGACCTCAGAGTGTGTGTCTCCTGCCAGGACAGTCTTCCACACTGGGCTGACCCTCTGGAGCCCTGTGTCCCCACTGCTCCACCAGGGAGGACAGCGTCAGGGTAACCTGGGTCAGCCTGTCCACTGCCCCCCCCCACACACACTGTGGAGCCTGTGGCACCTTGTTCGCATTGACGTTGTCCTTCTTGCCACGGTCTCCTATGGCTGCGATGCTGGCAAAGTACTGGATGACACGCTTGGTGTTCACAGTCTTCCCTGCCCCGGATTCTCCGCTGGGGGCCACAGGAACCGATCAGAACTCAGGGTTCCTTCCAGTCTCTACATAAAGCTCGGCACTGCACACTCCCCTTCCCAGGCCTGGCTGTCAGAGCCCAGCACCCTACAGGATTTGCCTGTCACCATTCACCCCTCTGGCACTCCTCTAATGAGAGCCCTGCACCCACAGCCTTAAACCTCTCCTCCCCACCTGCACCCCAGGAGTCAGCCTGGGTACCCCCAGCCCAAGCCCCTCTGTGCGTGGTTGGCGCTCGCTCACGTGATGAGGATGGACTGGTTCTCCCGATCTGGAAGGGAAAAGAGGAGAGGCGATGGGTCAGGGCTGAGGAGCTGGTGGGTGTTGGGGTTGAGGGGCACAGGTCAGGGGCCACTGGGCTCACCCGTCAGCATGTACTGATAAGCATTGTCGGAGATGGAGAAGATGTGGGGTGGGGCCTCACTCCTCTTCTTGCCCCGGTAGGCGGCCACCACCTCGGCGTTGTATACTGGCAGCCACTTGTAGGGGTTGACGGTGACACAGAACAGGCCTGAGTAGGTCTGGAGCAGAAGACAAGGAGGTTGGTGGGGAGAGCCAGGGGTGGGTAGTGGTGGCAGGTAGGGGCATCCCTGGTCACTCCAGCTGTCTCCTCCCTTCCTGAAGCTGACCAGGGGTGAGGAGGCGGGAGAGGGGATCTGGGTCCCTTGGGAGACTGCCCACCCCCTCTCCTTGGGAGAGTGCCCCTGGACTACTTTGGCCTCCATCCAGGACAGGGAGTCCCTGCTGTGTGCAGGACCACTCACGTAGATCATCCAGGCCGCGTAGCGCTCCTTGAGGTTGTAGAGCACCGCGGGCTCGTGCAGGAAGGTCAGCATGGCCATGTCCTCGATCTTGTCAAACTTGGGCGGGTTCTGCTGCAACACCTGGTCCTCCTTCACAGTCACTGTCTAAAGGGGGCACGTGAGCAGTAGGATGGGGGGACCATATTCCCACCTTGACCCTTGCCAGCTGTACTTGTCAGCCTTGCCCACTGACCTCCATGAAGGCCACAGGATGTGACTTGGCCTTGCGCCCCTACTGTTCCCTAACCAGTGCCCCAGCCCCACCCCATAGCTCCCCCAGGACACTCTCCCCAGGTAAATTACCTGCCTACTGTTGCTCCCATCCTAGGTCCCTTTCTCTTGTCCCTCCCCAGACCGTGTGCCCATGGTCATCACCCTTCGTTCCTATGTTTCAAGTGTCTAAAAGCAGACCTGGGCACCAGCAGCTCTCAGAGCTGTGCACACATGCCTTGCACTGTCTCCTGGGGGCAGTGCCCCAGGCTGTCAATTGCTCGGGGCAAACCTTCACCCCTACTGCAAAAGCAGCTCGCCCATCTACCCTACACTCCCTATCGGCCACTGTCAGTTGGGTTTGATTGGCATGGGTCAGTGTGCCATGCCCTGAGCTCATTAGACCCTGTCAGCAGGCATCCCAACATTTTTAATGGTGGAGGAAGCTATGGCTCTAAATGACTGAATGAGTTGCCTGCATGGTGATTAGATGGTGGCAGTGCTGGGATCAGGGTCAAAGCCCCAGTGGGTTGTGGCCTGTCATTCCACACAGGTCTGTGAGGCACACAGCTCTGAGCTGCTGGTGACTAGTGGCAATTCTCAGGGCTGGCGTGAGGGAGCTGGGGACCAGGGGCTTCTGAGGGCTTCACCAGCCCTGGGACTGGGCACTGAGCTCCAGCGTTCCTGCCCTTGGTGTTCATCTGGGTGTAAGAGTTTGCTCTTGGTTTGGGCGAAGGGAATTTGAGCGAGTGGACCCCTGGAGGAAACTGAGGCACAGAGAGGGGGGGATACAAGTGCAAGAAGGGGAGCTTCATTTAATGCATATCTGTGCCCTATTTATCAACAAGACTCCTCTGAGGAGGAAAACAGCTGAGGTCCTCCTCGCCCAGCATCCTCTCTGGCAAGGGGCGTGCACCCCCGGGCGGCACCTGTTGCACCTGCTCAGGTCCGTCTGAGAAGGATCAGATCCTGGGCTCGAGGGAGCACGTCCTGGCCTTCCCAGTGGCCTTGGCTCTTCTCCAGGCCTCTCAGCAACCACTGCCAGTGGCCCCTCCCCAAACCTCCCCCCAAACCTTCTCTCCTCCTGCCCTGGCACCATGCCCCACGCACCTTGCCATTTTCGGTTTCAGCAGTGACCTTGCCCCCCTCCCGGGACACAATCTTGGCTCTGACAAACTCTTCCTTGTCATCAGGCACAAAGCACTCAGTGCGGATGTCAAAGGGCCGGGTCTGGGCCTCCAGACGCTCCTTCTCCGACTTGCGGAGGTACTGGGCTGCCGCCCCAAAGTCAGCCATCTGGGCGTCGGTCATCTTGTCGCTCCTCTGGGACAGAGACAGGAGGGCTCTGTCAATGCTGAGGTGGGCCCAGGCTCTGCATCCCCACTCCTGCCCTCCTCCTCCCCACAGTTCCCATGGCTCTCCTCCCACCACCCTGCGGGAGGCACCAGCCTAAACCCCACTGGGGTTCTGCTTCCCCTGCCCCTGGGGCGATGCTGAAGGAGGATCTCTGTGAGGGGTTTGCATGCAGCCTCACTGGCTGGGGTTTGCTAAGGGGAGGCGCTGAGTGCTCAGGGGAGGGTCAGCAGCCGTTGGTCCAGCAACCTGGCTCCCAGGAGAAGCCTGCCCTGCCCTCTGCAGAGAAAGCTGGGGCGGTTCTTACCTGGTTATCGCCTCACAGAGAATCCTGAAGAATCTGGACCAAGGGTGGAGCAAGGAGCCCCAGAGGTGCAGCCTGGCAGGGAGAATAGACAGGGACATGGAGAACAATGAGGATGCACCCAGAAGGCCATGGGAAGGACCGAGCACAGCAGGGGGTCAGGGAGAGACGAAGAGAGGCAGAAAAGCAAGGGTGCCGGGTTAGCAGAAGGATGAGGCATGGGATGCGGAAACAGAGTTAGAAGCAGAGAGAGGCAGGGAGATTAGAACACACAACCAAGAAGGAAGGGCCAGGGAGAGAGACAGACAAAGCAGCATGAGAGGACAAGTACTGACAAAGACCAAGAGGCAAAATAAAGCTGGGACAAAGGAACGGCAGCCATCCAAAGGAGGGAGAAGATGGAGATAGCGTGTAGAAGACACAGAAGGGTGTAGGGAAAGAAACAGAGAGTCAAAGAAGAAAAGAGATTGCTGGTGTTCCCCATTGGCACCTCCCTCTGATGGTGGCAATGTCCCCGGGGCTGGAGAAAGGCAGTTCTAGCAGGACCCTTGAGCCTCTGACTGAGCTGCACCCTACTCTCAGTGAAGGCCTGGTTCCTCAAAGTGTGGCTCTGCAGACTGGCCACAAAGCGTCCCACCCCAAAGCCCCTCTTACCTCGGTCGGAGCAGCCTCTGTCTGTCCCCAAAGCTCCAGCTCCTTTATACCCCACTTCTCCCACGCCCTGCCTAAATTTGGAGTCCTTCCGGAGAGACCCTCCCTCCCACCTCTCTCCCCTCCTGGCTCCTCCTCCCTTGATCCCTTGGCTCTGGAGGTGACAGGAGGACAGCAGGGCCCCCAGATTTGCCCATGAAAGGTCTGTCGTCCCAGCCTCTCTGGCTCCAGGGCCTTTTTTTAGTCCTTGGGCACATTCCTCCCTCCAAAGGGCCTATGCGCAGATAGTGGGGAGACAGAACCTTTTCACTCCACCTCCCCCACCCCACCATAGCACTTACCTCAGTTATTTTTAACCTGAAGGGTGAGTTGAGCACACGGGCGAGGGTCACCTTCTCCTGCAGGCCAAATGCCTGTCCCCTGCCTCCCAACCACGGGCTCCCTTTCCCTGTTCGCTGCCCTCTCCTTTCCACCTGACCTGTCCTCACACAGCCCCAGGCTGAGCGTATCTCCCTGCACTCTCGGACCTGGAGTCTCACGGTGCTTGGGACTGGGAGCTGGAGCCAGGTTGCCCAGGGAGGGGATCTACTGTCCAGCTCTGTGACTCAGTTTCCCTTTGTCAGGAAAAGAACTTCAGGCCTGCTGTCAGTCTGCATACGTGCCAAGCCTGGTCTCCTAATTCCCTGAGTCTCCAGGCAGGTGTCCTCCCGAGGACTTGAGGCTACTCTGGTTCGGGGACACATTTGGAGCTCCCACCCTTTCCCCGATGCTCCCGAAACAGTGGCAGTCATCCAACCCCCTCAAACAATGGAAAGTGTTCTCCCACACCGCCTCAGGTCAGTACCCTCACAAACACACTTGACTGGCCACATGTCCGTGCCCATTTTCAGCCACACGAATGCAGACTTTTCACACTTACAAACTTGAGCTCGCGGATTTCCCCTACTTGCTTTTACATACACTGATTCACTTACACATCTGCACGCCCACACTTGCACACATTGGCTTTGACCCTCTGCTGCCACCTTCGGCTCCTGGTGTGGAGTGGGGGTGGGCAGAGGCAGAAGGCGTTAATCTTGGGGCCTAAGGGAGGAGGGTGGAGGTGGGGGGCTGCCCCCGTCTGTCTCTCCAGGCTGCCAGAGGGTGCAGGTGCCGCTGAGGATGGCTGGGGCGCCTGGCAGGCCTGGGGATTTACACCAGCTGGGCCCCGGGCTCCACATTCCATGGGGGTGGGAGCGGGGCTCTGCAGTCTCCCCGCTCCCCAGGTAGAACTCTGGTGCCCCTCCCGACCCTCCTGGGCTCATACTCACATGCCCTTCTTTGTGGGTGTCCTCAAGCGCCCCAGGCCCTCAGGGCACCCTCCCATCCTACAGTGCTGCCACCTCTCAGAGGCCGTAGGTGTCAGGTCTTCAGCAGGCCGTGCCTGTTATGACTAAGTGGACATTGTGTTCAGGAAACAAAGCCAGACTCCCGCTCTGGCTCTCCCCCACACCCTCACACCCAGGAACACTCTCCAGGCTCCCCCTCCCACCCCGTCTACTGTCACCTCTCAATATAGCTCCAGGGTGTGGAGGTGGGCAGGATGGCAGGGGTCAGCTTCTCTGGAAAGGAGCACTTTCCACCAAAGATGTGGCTTCCCCCCAAGGTCCCCAGCTCCCTGGGACTCTCCACTGCCCCATCACCGGGCTCAGGAACACTCATCTCTCTCCAGGGTGTTTGTATCCTCTATTCAGTGTCCTTGGTGAGGCCTGAGTCGACCCCACAGCCCCATCTCCTACAAGTGCTTATGCCAAGTTGTTGCCCCCAGGGGATGCAGGCCACCTGTCCCCAGCTCTAGATCACTCAAGGCCCCAGAGTGCAAGCTGGGGGGTTAGCCCATGGCTCAGTGCGTCACTGCTTGGTTCCCATCACCCTGGGGACTTGACAAGAGCTGAGAACAACAGGTCAGGCTGGGTCAGGTCCAGGTGACAAAAACCAGGCTTTGTCCTCAGGGAACCCTGTGCTCTGAGCAGGCCAGACTTGGTATAGGTGGCGGAGGAGGGGGGAGTGGGTGGGTGGAGGGTGAGGGGTGGGTGGGCAGTTCCCTGTCTCCTAGGGAAGGAGGAGGAAGGAAGGGGTTAGTTTGGTCCTAGGCCCTGCCCTGTCTGTCTGCTTTGCCCTCCTCTTGCTTCCCTGGGCCCCTTCTCTCCCCTGGCACTCACATACAGCTCTCCGTCCTCCCCCAGCTGCCTCCCAAGCAGCTCCTCATTCTGCTGCAAGTCCTGGGACATGAAGGCACGGATGGAGGGGCTGGGCACAGGTGAGGCCAGGGAGGCAGGGCTGGCCTCCTCAGCACGGCCGCCTCTCTCCTGCCTGCCGCCCAGGTCTTGCCCGCCCGTGTCTGCGCCTGACTTTCCTTTCCCTCTGCCCACTTCCCCGTCTCGAAGTCGGACCTGCCTCTGATTCTCCCTGCCCAGGTCTCTGCCCATCTTGGGGGCTGGTGCACGGTTCTGCCTTCTCCAAGCTGCCTCTTCTCCTCTTCTTACCCTCCGCCTGGCTCTTCTCTGCCTCCACGCCTAGCTCCTGGCTCCTCGTCCAACTCTCTGCTGTCTCCTGCTCCGTGGCTTTCCTGGACCTCCTTGCATCTGAAGGCAACTGGGATTCTTGCCTTCACCCAGGACCCCTCAGCTCCTCAAGACTCTCCATCCCAGGTGCCCTCTCCTTTCCTCCCCTCCTCATCCCCACCGCCACCCTCCCCTCCCCAGGCTCCCCTCCCCAGGCCTTGGCCCTTCTTGCAGGGGACCTTCTTTCTCTGGCTGCTTGGATGCCCTGGGGTTCTCCTTGCATCTCCCTTTTCAAAGGTATTCTCTCCTTTTTTCTATTTATCTCTTCATTGCCCTCCAGGTCTGCTCCTAGGAAAAGGAATCGTCCTAGGGAGGGAGAATGGAGGACGGAGAATGGAGCGGGTGCAAGGAGAATGGCGGGAGGGCCCGTGGATCTTTCTGGGGCCTCCTCATTTCCTGTATTTTTTTTCCTTGTCTGTTTTCTGTGGTCACCCTGTCCCCTAGCTCCTCCATCTCTCTCTCCACTGCCATCACCCCCAGGCTTTTTCTTTTTCCTTCCCTATTCCCTTCCTCTCCTCTCCCCCACCTGCTATTCTTCAGTCCTGGTGTCCCCTCCTTCCTGGCACAGCCCTTGCTCTGCCTGCTGCATCCAGAGCTTGGAGTTCAGAGCCAGGTACGGAGCAGGAGCTGGGCTCTGAGTGGGGCTGTGTGGTGGGCTGGGGGCAGATGCAGTCCAGGGCTGAGCCAGGGCTTCCCAGCTTCCACTGCCTCCCAAGCCCCTGCCGTCTACAGCCCACAGTCCCAGGCCTGCCCTCAGCAGCCCAGCCATGGCAGCAACTCCAAGGGGCTGGGCTTGCTTGATTGGAGGTGGGGCTTTCTCCTTCCTCTACCTCCCAGCCCTCCAGGGACCTGTCCCCTCCCCTTCTCTCCTCAGAGTCCTGCTCACATATGACCTTCCCAGTCTCTCATCTGCCTGCCCTCCCTCAAGGTGGCTTCCCATAAATGGGCCAAGAGAACCCCATCTTCCAGCAAGCCCAGAGGAGAAAGCTCTTGGTCATGGAAATTGCAAGGGGAAGAAGTGAGGGAGAAGAAGGGGGCCCTCTGGACTGAGGAGGCTGGGCCCCAGGAGATGAGGAAGACAGGAAGGTGGGCTGAGGATGCGTTTCCCCTGGCTGTGGTGGGAGGGGGTGCACTGGCCTCTGGGGGGACTGTATCTGGAAGGGTGTGTGGGTTACAGCTGTGAGTCCTAGTGTCCTCTCAGAGACTTGCCCGGGTCAGAGCTTAGGGGGCTATTACGATACCTCACCTGTCCAGTGGGTCATACCTCTAGGGCCCAGAAAGGGCACTGCTCAGCACGCCCTGACCCTCCTCCCTGTGGCCCAGCCCTTGTGTTATCAGCGGGGGTGGGAGGACAGTGTTGATCAGAGCTGGGGTGTACGTCCATAGTAGACGGGCTGGTGGGGGGCTAGGCGAGCTTTAGGGGTTTCCCTAAATCTCCTTTAACCCTGAGGGTCACAGGGCCAGGGAGGGGGCTGGGAGGAGAGGTGTCACCTCTCTGCTGCATTTGGCTGGAGGTGATGAAGGGGATCCAGTGCTGCTCCAGGGAGGGTGCGGAGTCTCACGGGCGCCTTTGAAGCTGCCCCTCCTCCCCTGGATGACCCCCTGTTCCACCCCCAGGCCCCACCCCCAGCTGCCAAGGCTGGCAGGCAGTGAAGAAGAGTCTGGAGGCAGGATCTTGGCTTCAAGGAAAATTGCTTTATTCTGCTTCCTCCCCGGGGGCTGCTACATAGGCTCCAGGACCGGGAGCTTCGCTGGCACCCGCAGGGCTGGGCAGATCAAGATGTGGCAAAGCTACTCCTCATTCAGGCCCTTTTGAAAGGAAACAAAGTTCAATTAGCTCTGGAGAGGTGGGCGTTGGGCAGGGGTGAGATGGGGGGGGGAGCCTGCTGTGCGGGCTGGTGGAAGCCCTGTGGGGGCAGCAGGTTTGTTTCCAGGGATTGGTGTGCAGGGGCACATTCTGGAGGGTAGGGCTCTGGGGCGGGCCAGAGGGAAGCTGCCTGGGTGAGGACAGGGGATCCTCTGGGGTGCCCATTTCAGGCTTCAGTTACAAGGTTGTAGACCAAAATCAGGTGGAAGGGAAGTGGAAAGTAGCAGTTGGGAGGAAATTGGGATATACTAGGTGTCCATAAATCAGGGTCTTCCAGGGTTGCTGACCACCCTAGGGCTGGGATTCCCAGAATCATTGAACATTAGAGCTGAAAGAACCTTAGAAAACAGAGAACAGAATTCCCTTGGCCTTGGGGGCTCTGTGGTTCAATTGTGGGGGATAAATGAAAAGGAGGCACCCCAGGTGTGAGGGTGTCTGAGGCCAATAGAGCAGGTGTGCTGCTGTGGGGGTGACCAGCACAGCCCAGGGGAGGGACCCACCTTGGTGCCGATGTCTCGGCTCTTGGCCCGCAGCTTGTTGACCTGGGACTCCGCAATGTC
>VBSM01002121.1:36771550-36790415 GCA_008086735.1 Cheirogaleus medius | reverse complement strand
GAGCACCGCGGGCTCGTGCAGGAAGGTCAGCATGGCCATGTCCTCGATCTTGTCGAACTTGGGCGGGTTCTGCTGCATCACCTGGTCCTCCTTCACGGTCACCGTCTGCAACAGCCCCACACAGCCCCCCGCCAGCCTGTGAGCCTGTGCTTTCCCTCCTCCCTCAAGAGGGATAGGAGTTGGGCGAATTAAAGGACAATCATGTTCAAGAGAAAAAGAACCAGGATCCCTCAGAGAAGACAGATCGGATGTTGGGAATGAGAGGGCTCTTGGAAGGGTCTGCATCCCCACCCAAAGGGAAGACCCTGACCAGCCTCAGGTCTGTGCGGGGCAGAGCCTGAGCACACCCCTCTCTGTCCACCCAGGGGTGGGGGTGGCCAGGGTGGCCTCACATCAGCCCTACGACCTACCTTGCCATGCTCGGTCTCGGCTGTGACTTTGCCACCCTCTCGAGACATAATCTTGGCCTTAACGAACTCCTCTTTGTCATCAGGCACAAAGACATCCTTCTTGAGGTCAAAAGGCCTGGTCTGAGCTGCGAGCCGCTCCTTGTCTGACTTGCGCAGGTAGGGAGCGGCCTCCCCAAACACGGCCATCTCTGCGTCCCCCATGGCGGTGCCTGTAGTGAGTGGGAAAAGCTGGCTGCCCTGCCATTGGCCCACTCCCCACGCCCCTTCCCTGAGCTCTCCCCTTTGGTGGGAGCCCCAAAACCTAGCACCATGCTCAGGAGTCAAGAGGAGTCCCCGGTAAGTCCATTGTTCTTTGAGCTTACCCCTTAAGCGGAAGAGCAGCCCAGCAAACTGCCAGGGTAGAAGGGCAACTAACCTTTGTCCAGGCTAGGGCTCTCCCAGGGAGGCCAGAGTGTCCCAGGCTTTTCGTAGGACTAGGAATAGGAATCTGACCATATCCATGTGTGACCCTCATCTGTCCCTGGGTCCCCTCACTAGTCACGGGAAAGTGGCTCCTGATGGCCAAGATATTCTCCCCAGGGCAGGGCAGAAACTAGAGCTCCACAGCCTGGTTTTGGGACTATTGTGCCCAATCTTCCCAGATCCCCCCACGCTCTAGCGTTAGCTGTCTTACCTTGGCTTCTCAAGTGTGTCTATGGATGAGGAAAGGAGCTCAGGCCTACCGGGACCTGGAGAGAGGGAAGAGGC
This sequence comes from Cheirogaleus medius, assembly GCA_008086735.1. Lineage (NCBI taxonomy): Eukaryota > Metazoa > Chordata > Mammalia > Primates > Cheirogaleidae > Cheirogaleus > Cheirogaleus medius. The sequence goes on along the minus strand of VBSM01002121.1, from coordinate 36,789,258 downwards.
TGTGTCAGGGCAGGTTGCCACCCAATCTGGCCAGTCCCATGCCCCTGCTTCTCCCAGCTCTGTCCTTCAGCACCCATCCTTTCCCAGACCTGAAAACAAGGTGGAAGTGGTAGTCCCATCCTCCTTCTCGCTTTTCAAACACGATTCCCTTTTTCCCCAAGGACTGATTCTAACAGTTTCCTGGAGTCAACTCCACTGTGAGCCCTAATCCTCCTCACTCCTGCCTGCGCCCATCTACTGAGACCTTCTTTCTTTGAGCCACCTAAGAAACAACTAATGATCAGTGCTTTCCAGTCTGCAAAGCACCTCAATGCACATCCTCTTACTCAGTCCTCACCCGTCCGACAGGGGAGGAAATCCAGGTGAAACAGCTTGCCTATCTAAGAACACATAGCAGTAAGTGGTAGAGCCAACACTGGAACCCAAGTCTCAAGACTATAAAGCCAGTTGTTTTCCATCCCATCCTCCATTTTATTGCCAGACTTTGTGGACCTTCTCTGAGAGGAGACGCTGTGGGCCTCCTGCACGCCCTCAAAGAACACGCACGCCTGCTGTTCATGCACGCATCATACAAAGACAGGCTTCCTGCCTGGACCACAGCACCGCCCCCCAGGGTGCCATAGACGCCTCAACAACAAATGTGCACCTTTGACAATGTGCACAGCATAAATAGGTTCACATGGCTGCATATTCTTCAGTATACAAAGCCCTGGAACACGCATGCCCATGTGCCTGTGAGCTCCTCCTGTAGGGGGTACACCCGCGGTTAATAGCCGTGACTCCTGGATGCACAGACAAGCATCTCCACGTGCTTGGACAGGGGTAGCTGTACATTCCAGGCCCCACAGAACTAGCTTGTAAACAGACACAGTTCCTATATAATCATTTTCCACCATCTCTTTCCCCCTCCCCCCAATGGACCTGCTTGTTCTCAGGCATGATCATAAACACACGTATCTGTCTTGATATTTCTATATCTTAGCCAGTGAGGTAATACGTGAGCCCCACACTCCCACGGCACATACGCGCGTTTAGACCTGCACAAGTGTGCTCAATGGCTGGACCTAGTACTCTGCGTGAAGCCCTGCATGAAGCTTGCTGTTCCTAGAGTAACCCCTTCCTAAACCCCCATTATCCGTCTCCCACTCCTACCTGAGAACAGCAAGGAAAGACACAGGGAGCAGGAGAGAGCTGTGGAGCCAGACCTTGTCTCAGGGGCTGTATATATGGGGCGGCAGGGCGACCCCACCCCCACCTGCACCCAGTCCCTAGCCGGATTTAGAAAGGGCTGTTGTCACTAGAAGTATTTCCCCCAGGCTCCCCCCTCTTCCCAAACAGTGTTCCCCTCCCCCCTCCAGCTAGGAAACAATTGGAAGTGGTCGTCATTGTTATGGCATGGAGTGTGCAGGGTCTGAGTTCCAGGGGGCGGGGTGGCTCAAAGTGCAGCAAAAATATCTCCCAGGCCAGGCCTCACATTCCACAGCTGGTAGGAGAGGGACTGACCACGACCACCGTGACTCTGGCAGGCAGGACCCCGGCTCTCCTGCAGGGCATTCCTGGCCCTTGACACTGCAGCCCCTCGGGTGCTGTGCCCCCTCTGCTGACCTGGCCCCGTTTCCACAGTGTCCTCCCTGCTCCCCTGTCCTGGGTCCTATATCCAACTGTGAGATGGGAAGGGGCTAAATGTCAGCAGCGGAGAAGGGTGGGAAAGAGTTGGGGGCACAGCCCCAGGGTGGGGTCTAGATTGGGACAGCTGGAAGGAGATTTTCCTAGCCAAGTGGCAAGAACAACGCCCAGGGAGCTTAGAGGCGGGGACTCTGGCTCAGACACTGATTTCCCTGGACCAGCGGGCAATGTGCTGAGGTCACTGAGCCTCAGAGCCAGCCCTTCATTTTATGGAGAGGGACAGTGCATTCTTTAAGGTCATACAGCTAATCAAAGCAGCAAGATTCAAGGCAGGAAACATCAGCAGATGGGGATGGGGCCTAGCCTGTGGAGGGAGGTTGGGAAGGAGGGCTGGGACTCCAGATCCACTGTGTGCAGAGGGCAGGACCCGGCCACCCAGGGGTCCTAGTTTGGAGCTTTTTGCCTGACTCATTTTCCTAAATGCAGGTACTAAATGCCCTGGCCCAGAGCCAGACTCTGTCAGAGCTATAGATAACACAGCTGCTCTGGGCTAGAAGGAGACCCCTAACCGAGACAGCTGTTGCCTAGCCCACCAGCCTCTGGTGGGGTGACCTCTGTCCAGACCTGGAGGCGACTGGTGTTCTCCAGGCGAGTGGGGCAGAAGGGCAGGACAGGAAAAATCTTCCCCTTTGCAGGCCCTGGGAGCAGCTGCAGAGGAGCGGGGAGAGGAAGCTGGGGCCCAGCCCAGGAGCGCAGAACATAGCTGACGCCACACTCAGCAACGGAGAGTGCAAGCGTGACTGGCTCCGTGTCCAGGCAACCACTGCAGGCTTTGGTTTGAAATCCCCCCTCTTCCCAAGCACAGCGCGCTTCAGCGCATGCGGATTAGTCCATCTGATTAGCTGTCAGCTTGGAAGGAGAGAAGCAGGCCTGGGGGATGGGGTGCAGGGCAGGTATATTTTGAAGGTGGGGTGGGCATAGCAGGGAAGGAAAAATCCAGGAGGGAGCCTCTGTGGGGGCTGCTTAGCAACCAAGGCACAGTCTGAGGACATTTAGCGGCTGTGTGTGTGTGGGAGTGTAGGCAGGTCGGGGGTAGACCTGGACCTGCAGGGGCTGCATGTGACGCAGCAGCAGTTCTGCAGTGCCGAGGTAGCTGAGGCGGTCCTGGCCAGGCCCTGCCAGGCACTGAGGAACCAGCCCCATTGGTAGGAACTGCAGGGATGGGTGATGAAGGGCAAAAACTCTTTCATCCACCCCTTCCAGGTTTCCAAGCACAAAACTGTCACCCCTCCCAATTCCCCAGGGCTGGGGCACAGATGCAGGCGATCGAGATGCACAAAGGATGCTCGGGACACAGTTGAGCCATTACAAAGCCAGTCTTTGGCTGTGGAGCTGGGAAGTTTTTCCACAGTTAGTAGAGCCAATCCCACTTTGTTGCCCTCCTTTCAGGTTTGGGGGGCTCCGGCCTGCTGGTATTTTGGTGTTACTGTTCTCTGCACCCTGTTGCAGAGCAGAACTCGCCTCCCTAACTAGGCTCTCGCCCTACAGCTCAGATTGGAGGGTCTACTGTCCTTAAGGATCCCCACTGGTCCCCAGCCCTTCCAGCCCCTGCTCTTGGTTCCATCATGGTCCTCTTCCTGCTATGTGTGCTGTCTGCAGACTGAGCAGCTTTGCTGATTCCTTCACTCGACAAGTATTGGCACAGTGCCTACTATGTGCCAGGCATTGTTCTGGTCAACAAGGATAGAACTGTGACCAAAAGAAAGATCCCTCCTCTGGGTACCTCTACTCAACTGTTTGTAGAAGTGGAATTCAGGCCCAGGCTTTGCAAACACACAGATTCCCAGTGGGGAGAGTGAGGGACCGGGGGTGCCCACCACGTGGGGGTGGGTGGGGACTGTGTAGAGTGTACTACAGGGTGATAGCAGACAAGACAAAGGAGAGCAGAGCAAAATGCTATAAATAAAAAGAGCTGGAGGGGGGGCAGCTTCGGCAAGGTAGACCAAATAAGGCCTGGAGTGGAAGGAAGGTGATCTGTCCCTCTGTCCTCGCCTCCCCGGCATTGTGCCTGCTTTGTCTGGGCTCTGTCACCACCCTGATCAAGTGTCAGGCCCAAACAGGGGCCATTTGCTGTGAACATGCCAGCGGTAGTTCAGAGGAAAAGTTGCTAAAATTACTACCAGGAATGGGGGTGGGGGAGACACTAGGGTGAATTAGTGGAGACATCAGTATGGAAAGAGGGAAATCGGAAAGATGCCCACAAACCCAAAGGGAAGGCAGAAGAATGGGGGCAGAAAGAGGCAGGAGACTTGGCCCAGAAGGAGGAATGAGGCACCGGATGTCTGTGCACACAGGAGAGGGGACCCACCCAGGAGTGGAGGCTGACTATCCCACCCACCTGCCCCTAGCATCCCTGACCTTGGGGGGCCCCTGCTCTGGCTCCACACGAGCCTGGGATTAGGGAACTGAGCTCTGTGCCTGTCTCAGGTTTCCCTTTGCAAACAGCTGCTCCTTCTTGTCATTCTTTTGTCTTCCTGCTGGCTCCAAAATCTTTTGTACCTCTGCATTTCTTCCCCTGAGCCCCCGTAGTCTCTGCTTTCTGACAGACAGTGGACAGCTGGAAAGACTGGAGTGGGGGCGGGTTTGGGGCTGGCCCAGTTCAGTTTGGAGTGGTTTGGGAAGGTAGGTCTTGCCTTCAGGGAGTGTTTGGAGGGGCACAACTCGCCAAAAGGGAGGCTTTGTGGGAAGTGGCTAGTCTGGGTCCCAGGGCTAGAGGCCCCAGAGGGCATGAGGGGGGCAGCCTGGCGAGCTTTGGAGGCAGTCACAAAGGTCCACTTGGAAACCTAGCTATTCCATTTTTCTAGCTGTGTGGTCTAGGTCAGTCACATAACTAGTTTTGTCATCTATAACTGTGGTCCCCAACCCATGGGGCTGTGGATCAGTACCGATCCATAGCCTGTTAGGAACTAGGCTGCACAGCAGGAGGTGAGTGGTGGGTGAACTAGCGAAGCTTTGTCTGTATTTACAGCCGCTCCCCATCACTTGCATCACTGTGTAAGCTCTGCTCCTAGATTCTCATAGGAGTGAGAACCCTACTGTAAACTGCGCATGCAAGGGATCTAGGTTGCAGGCTCCTTATGAGAATCTAATGCCTGATGATCTGAGGTGGAGCTGAGGTGGCGATTCTAGCCCTGGGGAGCAGCTGCAAGTACAGATTATCATTAACAGAGAGGTTTGACTACACAATAAATGTAATGCACTTGAATCATCCCCAAACCATCTCCCCTCCCCAGTTGGTGGAAAATTGTCTTCCATGAAACTGGTCCCTGGTGCCAAAAAGTTTGGGGACTGCTGATCTATTACATGAGGACAGTCACATTTACTTTCCAGACCATTAGAGACGGCACGGGTGAAGGGTCTAGCACGCACCAGACACACTGTGGGCCCTCACTAAGCAGCAGCATTTATGTTAGGACACAGACCCGAGGAAGCCAGACTGTACACAGTAGGGCCAGGTACCCTGCCACATAGGTTCTTTGTCCCCACTCCTCCCTCAGCCCTCCTAAGTCCATTTGGTTCAAGGGACGGTCTGGGCCAGGGTGGACCAGGCATCCTGCAGTCCTGTGGTCTCTTTGTCCAGACAAGAACCAAGGAGGCCAAGGTTCTCAGACTGACCAGGGGTGATTCAGCAGTCCCAACTACCCCTGGCTGGAGCCAGACTGATCTTGGGATGCAGAGGGGCTAAAAACCTCTGGGAGGAGAGTGGCTAGGATATCGTGATATGAAATAATCAGGCAAACTGAAAGACAGCATCCTGGAGTCACCTGCTGGGTACTTTGGCACCCAGACCTGGAGCTTTGCACATTGCTCTCTCTGTGCTGGGCTCCAGCTGGGGACACACCACAGGGCCCTGATCCTCTATGAGGACCTCTGCTCTGTTCACACATTTCCCTGGGGCAGTCTCCTGGGGCTGCCAGGCCTGGCCCAGCACAGGCTGTGGCGACCATGGGACCTACGAGGAGCGGAAGGTGGTTGCTTATTGAGGAGCCTGAGTAATGAGCTCAGTGAGGAGGCTGAGTAATGAGCGCCTGCTCCAGAGGGGAGAGGACATTCTGTCCCTGATTACTCTTGTCAGAGGCCCCCATTTCCTCAAGCAGGCCTCCCTGGGACCACTGCCTGTCTCCCCTCCTCTACCCCCACCAAAAATGCAGGTGAGTGCACCAAGCACACGTGCCTACACACGCGCACGTCTGTGCATGCGTGCACATCTCTGCACAAGCACCAGTGGCAGGGCCCGAGCTACCTTCTGTAGCCAGTTTTAATCAGAGCACTGGCGTTTGATGAACTTACCAGGAGGCCTCAGTTCCAGTCCCCAGCCCAATCCAGCTGGGTCCCAATTAGCCAGTCAGATGCCTCACTGACTCCTGCCGCATGCCAGGCTCTGTGGGGGCCTCTGACTCAAGGCACTCCCAGCCGAAGGTAACACACTGAGAACCACAGGAGACGGCTTACGGCTAAACAGTGTGATCTAGACCTGGAACAATCCACGGGCAGAGAAGCTCTTGCTCGGTGTGGGCTGGAGCAGTCAAAGGTTTCAGGGTGGGGACGTGGAACTGGGGCTTGAAGGGAGTCTAGGGCTTTGAGAACTCCTGGGAATCAGGATGTGTTCTAAGCAGCGGGAGTCACATCATGACCAAAGGGATGGAGAGGGAGTGGTGTGGTGAGTTAATGAGGACTCAGACTATGCTGTGAAGGGTCTGGAGACATAGGTGGAAGGAAAAAGGGGAAAGGGCTATCTAAGTGTTAAGTGCCTTCCTGTGCTGGGTACCAAGCACAGTGTTTTACACACATGATCTCACTTGATGCTCACAATTGCCTGTCACTTAACTTGCATGTTATGGATGGGCAACAGGGTTCAGAGAGGCTAAGCTGTTTGCTCAAGGTCAAGCAGCCAGTGTGCACTGGGATTCAGACCCAGGTCTATCCTGCTTGAAAGTACTCTCTATCGACTCTGCCATGTTTCCCAGACCAGCAAAATGGACAATGTCCTGGAAGCAATGAGGAACTAAAGTTCTAGGGCAGTCATTGTGATGTCTTGAGAGCAGAGTTTGAGGGACCTCAACAGGCTACTGTTGGGTGCTTGGAGGAAGAAGAGGCTGGAGGCAGGGAGACCCGAGAGAAGACTACAGTAGCAATCAAGGCCGGCAGGAGAGCGGGCCCAGCAGACATGAAGAAGAAAGGCAAGGTTGGACGGCATTTCTGAAGGAGGAATAAAACATCTTGCTGACGGACTGGATACAGGAAATGAGGAAGGAAGTCATGCCTGCATTATGTTGGCAAGGATGGGAATAGTGGCAAAAGGGAACAAGCTCTTAGGCAGGAGGAAAGACAAAATGTTCGGTTTGGGGGAGTTGGAGGTAACAGTGGGGCGACCGATGGAAGATGTTTTGCGTTCCTGTAGGAAGGTAGAATCATGGGCCCAGTGGGCAGAACTGGAGAAAGAGAGCCGATTGCCCAGGGGATTGGGAGAAGCCATTGGAGAGAAGAGGAAAGGCGCAGGGACATACCCACAGTGAAAAGATGGGGAAGGAGGAGAAGCCCACAGAGAATGGAGAAGGAGACTGAAAGAGAGCCCAGGGGAACAAGAAAAGAGCAGTTTCCTAGAAGCCAAAAGAAGTATTTCAAGAGGAGCAGGTGGCTGGTAGTGTCGGATGCCAAAGAAAGGCTGTCAGAAGAGAAGAGAACTTGGGTTATCTTGGAGCAAACAGCTTCTGTTGAGTCACAGGCAGAGCCAGGCTACAGTGAGTTAATTAAGAAAAGGATGAGTGGACAGGAAGTGGAAGCAGTGGGTGTACACCATGCATTTGAGGACTTTGGCAGTGAAATGAATGAGATTAGATAGTAGCTAAAGAGGAAAATGGCCAAGTAGCACTGTTTGTTTTGTTTTTAAGATAGGGCAGTCCTGAACACGTGAAGAGTGGGTGATAAAAGAAGCCCTGTTTTGTTCCCCATTCCCTTTTACATTTTCTGGTTCTTTTTTCTTATTCCCATCTCTCTTTTTGGAAGCCTGGGGGGCAGTTTGGGAATACCTGGAGAGTTGGGGTGCCGGCCACCATGTGTGCTGGGTGGGCTTGCAAACGTGAGACTCGGGCTGGCTCCTCCCCTCCAGATACGCATGCAGGGAGGGAGCTCGGAGCAGAGCTTGCCGCAGCCCTGACTCTCCTCCCTGCACCTTCTCTGACTGCTTGAGAAGGGTCTCAGCCTCCTGACCTACACCGTGGGAGGACTAAAGCAGGCTGCAGGGCAGGGAGTAGCCCTAGCAAGTGATCTGGAAACACAAGTAGTGCCTGGTAGCTTAGTGTCTTCTGCTTACTTTTTTAAAATTTTACCTAGAAAGACAATGTTACTGGTTTGATGGTACAGCTGCCTCTACTGGCCTCAACCCATAACCTGGGGCTGGGATAACTTCCTGGTGTCTTAGGGCAGGGCCCTTGCTGGCGCTCCAAGGGGAGGGTGGGGAGCTGGCCTTGCTCTGCTGTTTCTGTGCTGCAGGGCCATGCAGCATCCCTGCAGCCGGGTGTGCACGCCTGGGCTCAGTGCAGAGCTTTCATTCCAGGTCTTTGCTACACATGCCCCAAAGTTCTCCATAAGAATCAGAAACTGAATAAGTAAACAAACAGATACAAACATCACACAGGTCCTTCTGGCCATGGGAGAGGCTGGTGAGTGACTGCCCGGGTCTGAGACTCAAAAGTCAGGCTTGGAAGAGAGGATCCGGGGAGCTGGCTGCTGCTTGCCTCCAAGGGAGCTTTTCAGGGCAGCCAGCAGCCGGAGTGCCAGACTGTCCTCAGTCTGTGGACCAGACTAGAGGCTGAGAGCTGCTCAGGCTCAACGTCTGAACAGACAGTTGCAGGGGTCTTAGTTTCCCCACCTGCAGCAAGGAAAGAAGGGTCTTTTTCAAAATGCTTTGAGTTTACTAGATTAAAGGAGCTGAAGCTTTGTGAGCAGGGAGAGTGGGAAAGAAGCAGGATGGTGCAGTTGTTGGTTTATTGGGAGTGGGGAAAAATCAGGGCAGGGGTGCATGAGGAGACTGAGAGAGACAGACAGGGAGGTATGCAGAGATACGGCAGGGTAGCCAGAGGGGTGGGGCTGGCAGAGCTGAGGTCTAGCCGTGGGAACAAAGGCAGTGGAGTGAAAAGGCCAAGACCGCAGAAAGAGTGGCAGAGCTGTGTGTCTGTGTGTCATGGAGGGAGGTGACCTTGTCCAAGGGCAGAGCCTCATGGTTCTGAGAAGCAGAGTAGGGGGCACAAGTTCCAGCCGGGCCTCCCCGTGCCTGGGCCCCTGTCTCTGAGATTACAGCCTTGGCTGCCAAGAGCAGATCCCTGGGGGTGGCGTGAAACAAAGCAAAAGGCCCTTTTGTGGTGCTGGGCTCCTAAGAATAGCTGCGGCTGGGCTCGGAGAGGTGGGTCTTGTTCTCAGAGGTGTCCCTGTGCCTGGTGTCAGACGGTGCTGACTGCTAGTTGTTGGGCATGTGGCGGCCATCAGCCCACCTCGACCTCTGTTACCCACCTGTGCTTGTCCACAGGGACAGAGGCGGAGCAGGACTCAGGGGAGGACGCAAAACTGGCCCAAATGTGTTAGTGGGGAGACAGAGGTCACAAGTCTGGAAACTGGCGCCTGAAGCTGAAGACAGTGAGGCTCCCAGGAAGAGAGGAGGTGGGACAGAGGGGCCTGAAACGCCATAGGCAGAGACGAAGGACATGTGGACAGGCCTCGTAGGATGTGGTGGAAGGAAGCTGATCCAGGCAGAGGAGTAGGGAAAATAGGTGCAGGAGAGCAGAATATGGAGAGGAAAGGAATGAGGAATTGATGGGGACAATGGAAGGGACAGAATGAGAGAGGTGGAAAAGGCAGTGGGTCCCGCAGCCACACAGGGGTGGAGGGGGGTGGAGCTGCTGTGGGAAGAGCTTGGGAGAAAGGCCCTCAAACGCCATTCCTGTGAGATAACAATGCAGTTCAAATCCCTCCCTAATCTCCCCTCCTATTATTAGCCCAGCGTCCCCTCAGAGAAGAGGCCACAGGTCCCTGGGCTCTGTCCTTCCCCCCGTGCCCTTGGCTAGAATTAGACAGACGTGCCTGCGTGGTCATTTGCTAACCACGGTCCTTCTGGCTTCTGGGCAATGTCACTGGAGAAGAGCGTGGAGAGGTGGCAGGAAGGTGATGGAAGGTCATAGGACCCCCTCTGTGGATGAGGCACTATCTGGACACCGAGGGGGTGAAGAGGCACGACAAAGGCCTTTGTGCTCAAAGGTTTTCAGATCAATAAACTAGACACCACCAACATGATAACCAAGTCCAGAGCGACAACAGTTAACACGTGCAAAATAACTGAAAACTTGAGCACCTAACATGGGAACGCAGAACCGCCATCACCGGAGGGCAGGGCAGAGAGGAAGGGGTCGTGGGGAAGGTGAGCTTGGCCGTGGGTCTTGAGGAACCACGTCCACAGCTGCTGGCCAGTACTGTGGGCATTCTGAGGCAATAAGAGAATCCAGGGGACAATGGCTTCTGTGTCTAATTTTCTGGCCCAACGTTTAGAGGACAAGGTTGTCATAAGCTGAAATAAGGAGTAGCAGACTTGGGTTTTTTCAGCAGACTGGTATTTGTTGCTTTTTACTTGAAACTGTTGGTTCTTTCTTATCCAAGTTGTTGCTTTTATGTTTTCCCCGTGGCCTCCCTCTTGCCTCTAGTCTCCCTAAATATCGTTCCATGTTTTGATATTTAAAATGGCCAAAAGTTGTGTATATTTTTATTTTTGAGCTCTTTTGACTCTGACCAATCTAAATAAAATAAATACAGGATGAATAATGCACCAAAGAGGGTGAACAGCTGCTGTTCTCTGTGCCTGTGAGGGTTCCAGCGGCTTCTGCAGGATGAGGGACATAGATGAGATTCCCTGGACCCTATTCCGGGAGAGGGTGGAGGAGGGTGGAGGTAGCTTTCTCTCTCTCTCTCTTTGTCTTTTTGTCTTTCTCTTTTCCAACTTGCTTTCTCCTTCCCCCCTCCTTCCTTTCTTCTTTCCTTTCTTCCCATCATAAAAGTAATGCTCATCGCTTTAAAAATTCAAACAACAAATCTCTAAGGCAAAAGAAGTGAAGCTCCTTCCACTATTCACAATCCCATCCCCAAAGGTTAACAGGTGGGGTGTAGACTTTTGGAAGCTTTTATGTATGTGTATAAAATACACCTTGGGATTTTTTTTTTTACTGGGATATACAAAAATGAAATGCTTGTAGTTTTTGGAGGCTTTTCAAGTCATGGATGATTCCAGGGGTCCTTCTTCAAGTGACTTGTATTTGGGTAATTACCAGCATCTTTAGAGACTAAACTGTAATCAGCTCTCAAAAATGAAACAAAATGAATTTTAAAATATGATCAAAATGGCCAATGAAAGTTAAGTAAGAGGGTGCTGACAAACACCTCCTTTCTCCCTCAGCCCTTCTTTGTCCCTGGACATCCCTCTTCTTGGCAGAGAGCGTCACTTGGACAGAGAGGCTCTGTCTGGGGGCAGGAGTGACAGAAGGTATGTGATGGGCTCTCAGGTCATGGGAAATTATCCTAATATGGCAGAGAGGTGCCTCTTGTCTCTGCTGGTGAAAAAGACTTTTTTCTCACAGCAGTAACATTGACATAACGGTGCCTAATCATTACTTTTGCAAAGCCACTTCTGAAATGTCGCATTTTTCATGCTCAGAAACTGATCTGGTCGTTTTTCTGTTTTAAGCTCTGTAGCTTTTCCTGAAGGTCACATTTGTACCTGTCCTTTGTTGTGAAAGTTCTAAAGTGTCCTCTAGCCAAAAGTCAATCAGAAGTTCTGACTAAGATCCTAATATAGTTGATGACTCTGATGCAGCCCTTGAGCTGACAGCTGGTGTGGCATGGGTGGCTGGATTCCTGATGTGAGAGCAGGAGACCAGAAGCACCTGAAATGCCCCACTCTCTGCTCTAGCGGCTCTGTGCTGCTCTGTGGGCTTCCTCCTCCCTGCTGCAGACCCCACACCGAGCCAATACCCATTCCTCCAGTTTCTACCACTTCTCAGAGACCCACCCTATGCCCCGGCCAATCAAAAGGAACAAGGCAGGATGGAAAAAAGCAAAGAAAAATATAAGGCAATTATTATGGATCCTGACAGAGCTCGGTCAGTAGGTTCCTAAGATACAGAACCATCCTGTCTTGCAAACAGGGAGCATGCATGTGAAGGACCAAGGGTGGGAGGAGGGCTCAAAATCAAGAGAATGGAGGGTGAGAAAGGGAAGTGCAAGAGTACTGATGAGCCATAGCAAGGCCTCACCTCTCTGGGCAGTGCTGGGGGCCCTGGGGAGGAAGAGGAGGAGTGGCCTGGCTCCCGGCCCCAGGTCCTCTTTCTATTTTCCCACACCACATTGCACCTGCAGGGTCAGTGCTGCCCCAGTCCCTGGCCCTATTTCAGGCTGCGAGAAGAGGGATGAAACAGGCTCTGGCCCACACTTGGAGTCTCAGCATCAGGTTGTCCTTGCTGCTGTGCCCTCGTTTTAGAAATGCAGCTTCTATCTTGTTCCTAAGACTTGGGCCCCACCCTGTGCTGCAGTCTGGTAACAGCCCTAATTTCCCTCTGCCAGAGGCCCTGTCTTGGTAACTCTTAGTTTTTCTGGCTCCTGTTTACTTCTCAGGGATTAGATTTTTCTCTTAAGCTCCAGCCTGGAAATTGGGAGCCCTGTTTCTTGCTAATAGAGAGAGACAACATATTTTAATGACTAAGAGTTTAAATTTTGGAGTCAAACAGAGCTGGGTTCAAAAGTATAGAACAAGCTCTATAACCTGGGTGTTACTTAGCCTCTCTGAGAAAAAAAGTGATTCTTGTGCAGTCAGAGTGTGAGCCACAGACTGGCAGCATCAATGGAGCTTGTTAGAACTGCAAAATCTCGGGCCCCACCCTATGCCTACTGAAACATTAACACTTTAACAAGACATCCCCCACCCCACCCTGCACAGTAAAGTTTGAGAAGCACTAATGTAGAGGAAAAAGCACAGGTTTTGGAACCAGGAAGATGCTTTGAAGTCCAGCTCTAAACCTCAGTCTTAGCTGTAAAATGTGGATGATAATACTGACCCAATGCACTTAGCTTGGGGATGACGTATATAAAGTTATAGGCACAGCTCCTAACAAAGAGTGAACATGACATAAATCTATCCATTACTGTCTATTGATACCATTTGCCTGCTTGCCTTTCCAACCTGTTCCAGTACCCTCTTGTTAGAACATCTTCCTGATTCTGACTGCTTTAATAGACTAGCTCCTTTATCTGCTGCCAGGCTGGTCTGGACTTCCTTCTATTCAGGCTGTGCCCCATCTCATTGGGCCCTGTCTAATTCCAGACCCCAGCTCCTTCCAGGCTGCCTGTTCAGTTCTAGTTAACAGGAGCATGCCTCACCACACCCCAGGAATTCATCCCACCAATACTGATCAGCCCCAACTTTGTGGCAAGCATAGTCCTGACTTCAGGAACTCACAGATTACTGTTGTCAAAAAGACAAACTGAGGCACATACATTTTTTTTTTCAGCAGAATCCTCTTCTGGATTTTCTTTTCTTTTCTTTCTTTCTTTCTTTTTTTTTTTTTTTGCACATAAAATTTTAAAGAGTTTATTTAAGCAAACAGCAATTCATGAATCAGGCAGCTCCAAACCAGGAGTGATTCAAGAGCTCCACCAGGGGGATTCCAGGGGGAGTCTTTCATAGGATGAGCACAGAAGTAAAGCAAAGAAAATATTTGACGGGTTACAGTTATACAGTTGTCTTATTTGGTCTACCCTGTTGTAAAGTCTCTAATTATAGATTTATAAGTTTGTTGGTAACTTCTGATCTGTTGAGCTAAAGTTTGTTTTTTCTTTAATAGAGACATTTACAACAAATAGCCCAAGTTAAGTTTCACTTATGTTTGCAAATCAAGCAAGGTTAAGGTCACTTATGAGGCTTAACTGGTGTTGTCTGCTCAGGGATTCTTCAGGCCCACAGTCCATTTTAATTTAATGCTATAGGGGGGCAGATAAGCAGACAGGCAGTGACAATATAGTCTAACAGGCACTGTGATGGAGGAAGTACCAGGTGTTGTGGTGGGAGAAGTCCTAGATGCCATGGAAGCATGAAGAAAGGCCACCTAATCTGGGCTGGAGATCAGGGAAGGCTCCCTGGAAGAAACAACATTTTAGGCGAGACTTAAAGGATGAGCTGGACTATGTCAAGAAAAGGAGCTGCAGCCTGACCAAGAGCGAGACCCCGTCTCTAAAAAAAAAAAAGAAAAGGAGCTGGACAGAGAGACCAACATGTCCAAAGGCCTGAGAGGAACCGAAATTGTTTCAGTGTGGCTAAAACACGAGAGTACTCGGGGGGAAGATGGCAAGAGAAGAGGCCAGAAAGCAAGTGGGGACTGGTCATGAAGGACCTTATGAACCAAGTTAAGAGAGTTTGAACTTCAACTTGCAAGCACTGAGCAGCTATTAATGTGCTTTACGAAAGGAAATGCTATTTTGTGATTTTATAAAATAGATGGTATAACCAGTCATTCTTTGGAAAACTGACATTTAGTTTTCTGATTCATTTGCACAGGGGATTCTAGATTTGTGGTCACAGGTGGAGAATGAGGAGAACTGCCTAGAGAGGCTTGGAATCAGAGAAAGGAAAGGGGAAGGGACCCAGGAGAAAGGCGCTCAATAGCATTCCTACTATTCTGTAGATTCTACCTTCAAAATGTCCTGCCTCCTCCCTTCCTTTCCATTCTCTCTAAAAACACGAGGCAAGGCCCCTTTCATGTCTGCATAATTGCAACAGCACCTTAACTAGTCTTCCAGCTGCTCATTTCACCAAATGATTGGCAGACTGCTTTTTCTAACGTGCCACTTCCTACATATCTGTCATTCATAGAAACTTCCAGGGCTCCCTGTTGTCTTCAAGACAAAGCCTAGACTCCTGCAGCTGGCATTTAAAGGCACTCCATAAACTGGCTTGGTTGCCCCAACTTATCCTTTCACAGTTTCCCACCTCCAGACCTGACAGGTCTACAAACAGCACCCTCACCCCAGTCAGGCTTTGTCATTCCCTGACCTTGCTGGGACTTGCCCTGCCTGTCCTAGGCACAGCTCAGCGGCTCTTCTATGGAAGCACTTTCCAATCTGACACAGCTACTCTTGAAATGCATAAAAAGAAACCAACAAAACTTTGTTGAAATTCTACAAGTACAAATGACACCCAAGATCTCCTCCCCAATCACATCATTCTCATTTGTCCAATTCTTTCCAAGGTGTGTGTGTGTGGTGTGTATGACAAAGTTTTTATATGGCTGCTATGTGTAGATACATATGCACACAACTTTATATTCTATCAATCAGCATTCCATATTTCTGCAATCTTCAGTTTTATAAATGGGGATAATGATATTGCCAACCTCATGGGTTTGCTGTGAGAATTAGATAAATTAATGCAGAGCTTCTCAAGCTTGTCCATGTTGCAGAATCACAAGAAAAGCTTGTTAAGACACACTTTCTTGGGCCCCAGCCTCAGGATTCTGATTCATTAGGTCAAGGTGGGCTGCCTGAATTGCACACCTGATGCCACTGGTTTGAGGAACACTCTTTGAGAACCACTAAATTAATACATGTAAAGTACTCAGAATAGTGCCTGGTACATAGTAAGCAGTCTTTTAGCAGTTTTTAATAACATCTTTATTGAGATATAATTCATATGACACAAAATTCACCCCTTTACAGTGTACAACTTAGTTTTTAGTATGTTCAGTATATTCAGAGTTGCATAAAGATAATATTTATATAATAAATAATGTATCTGTAAACATGTACACATGGCTTCTTTTTCTTTTGAATGATTTTGTCAGAACAAATTCTAGGAGATGGGTTCCTGAGTCAAAGATTAAGAATATTTTTATGTCTAGTGATTCTTTGAATGTATTAGTTTGGGAATATTCTATTTCTTGATTTTTATTGTTAGCATGTTGCTTATTTCTTACACTGCTTCAGTTTTCTTAGTTTATGTTACAAAACTTTGAGGTACTTGGAGTCAAAAATTGTGGTATTTTCATCTTTGTGGCCCCAAGGGCTACACTATCCGTGTGGTAGTCGCTAGCCAAATGTGGCTGTTGACTATTTGAAATGTGTCTGGAGCAACTGAGAAACTGAATTTTTAATTTAATTAAATTTAAAAATTAAGGCAGATCAATTGATTTTTGACAAAGATTCCAAAGCAATTCATTAGGGAAATGTTGCTGGATATCCACATGCAAAAGATAAATTTAGATCCATACTTCACACCATACACAAAAATAATTTAAAATGGGTTATGAACTTACATTTAAGAGCTAAAACTATAAAATTTTTAGAAGAAAACATAGAAAAAGTCTTTAGTTAGGCAATAAGTTCTTACATAAAAATGCCACAAGTACAATGTATAAAAGACAAAATTGATAAATTAGACTTCGTCAAAATTGAAAGCTTTTGTGCTTCAAAAGATAACATTAAGAAAATCAAATTAAAAAATCAAAATCCAAGAAACAGACTGGAAGAAAATACTTACAAATCATATTTCTGATAAAGGACTTATGTTAAGAATATATAAAGACCAGCTTACAACTCAATAATAAGACAAGTAAATTTAAAAATGGTCAAAAGATTTGAATAGACATTTCAACAAAGATAAATGCATAATAAGCACATAGAAAGATGCTCAATATCATGAGTCATTATAGAAATCTAAACTAAAACCTCAATGAGATACCACTTCATACCCATTAGTATGGCTATAATTAAAAAAGACAGGCAATAATAAATTGTGGCTAGCATGTGGAGAAACTAGAACCCTTGAACATTGCTGAAGGGACTATAAAATGGCACAACTACTTTGGAAAACAGTTTGCTGGGTTTTTTATTTTTATTTTTTTGTTTTTTAAAATTCTTTTTTACTTTTTTTTTCACTTAGAACATTTTCCTTCGAGGAATATGCTGTTTTCTTTTATTGACTGATTGATTGATTTGTATATATTCATGGGATGCAAGTGCGATTTTGCTACATTGATATATTGTATTGTGGTGAAATCAAGGCCTTCAGTTCATCCATCACTGGAGCAACACACCTGGTGCCCACCAAGCAACCTCTCATCTTTCACACCCCTCACATCCCTACCACCCTCTGAGTCTCCATTGTTCATCATTCCACACTCTGCTTCTATGTGTACACATTATTTAGCTCTCCTCATAAGTGAGAACATGTGGTATTTGTCTTTCTGTGTCCGAGTCATTTCACTTAAGATAATGGCTTCCAGTTCCATCCATGTTGCTACAAAAGACATAATTTCATTATTTTTTATGGCTGAATAGTATTCCATTGTGTACATATACTGCATTTTTTTTTTATCCAGTCCTCCATTGATACACACTTAGGTTGATTCCATACCTTTGTAAATAGCACTGTGATGAACATAGGAGTGCAGGTATCTTTTTGATATAATGATTTCTTTTTCTTTGGGTAGATACCCAGTGGTGGAATTGCTGAATTGTATGGTAGAAATTAACTAGCTCTGGGAGGGGCAGTTTTTCTAGGATTAGCAAGGCCCCTAAGATGTCAAAGCATCATAAAATACAGAAAATTAAAAAAAACATGATTAATACATCATCAGAGTGGAAATTTAAAAATAACTATGATTAATATGCTAAGCATTCTAATGGAAAAAGTAGACAACATTTAAGAACAGATGCGTAATGTAAGCAGAGAGATGGAAACTCTAGGAAAGGATCAAAAGGAAATGTTAGAAATCAAAAACACTGACAAAAAGGAAGAATGCCTTTGATGGAGCAGTAGACTAGATATGGCTAAGGAAAGCTTGAAGATACGTCAATCAAAACTGCCAAAGTGAAATGCAAAGAGAAAAATAACAGAAAGGAACTGAATATCTAAGAACTGTGGGACAATTACAAAAAATATGTGTAGGCCGGGTGCGGTGGCTCACACCTGTAATCCTAGCACTCTGAGAGGCCGA
>VBSM01002121.1:36738023-36763986 GCA_008086735.1 Cheirogaleus medius | reverse complement strand
AAAAAAAAAAAAAAAAAAAAACAATCGGATTTTGATACATCAGCAATAAACAATCCAAAAATGAAATTAAAACACAATTCCATTTACAATAGGATTTATAGTAGGCTGAATAATGGCCATCTAAAGATACCAGATCCTAATTCTTAGAACCTGTATATGTTACCTTATTTACAAAAAAATGGGGAGGTCTTGACAGATGTGATTAAATTAAGGCATTTAAGGTGGGGGATTATTATGGATTATCCAGGTGGGTCCTAAATCCAATCACAAACCTCCTTATAAAAAAGGGACAGAGAAGATTTGACTATATAGAACAGGAGGCAATATGACCAAGGAGGCAGAGATTGGAGTGACATGGCCACAAGTCAAGGAATGCAGATAGTTACCAGCTTGGAAGAGGCAAGGAACAAATTCTCCCCTAGAACCTCCAGAGGGAGTATGGCCCTGCTGACACCTTGATTTCAGACCAATGAAACTGATTTTGGACTTCTGGCCTCCAGAATGGTTACAGAACAAATTTCTGTTGTTTTAAGACACCAAGTTTATTGTAATTTGTAAAAGCAGCATAGGAACCTAATACGACATTAAAAATCATTTGAAAATCTTAACAAAAGAAATTCAAAACTTATCCTCTAAAAACTACAAAATATTATTGAAAGAAATTAAAGAAGACCTAAACAAATGGAAAGACAGCTCATATTCATGTATTTGAAGGCTCAGTATAAATAACATGGAAATACTCTCCAAATTGATCTATAGAGTCACTGCAATATCTATCAAAATTCTAGCCAGTTTTTTTGGGTAGAAATTGACAAGCTGATCCTAAAATTCATATGGAAATGTAAGGGACCCAGAATAGCCAGATAATCTTGAAAAAGAACAAAATTAAAGAATTTACACATCCCAATCTCAAAATTTATTTCAAAACTATAGTAATAGGCAGGGCGCGGTGGCTCACACCTGTAATCCTAGTACTTTGGGAGGCCAAGGCGGGCAGATCACTGAAGGTCAGGAGTTCAAAACCAGCCTGAGCAAGAGCAAGACGCTGTCTCTACTAAAAATAGAAAGAAATTAATTGGCCAACTAAAAATAGATAGAAAAATTAGCCAGGCATGGTGGCCTGTGCCTGTAGTCCCAGCTATTCAGGAGGCTGAGGCAGGAGGATCACTTGAGCCCAGGAGTTTGAGGTTGCTGTGAGCTAGGTTGATGCCACGGCACTCTAGCCCGGGCAACAGAGTGAGACTCTGACTCAAACAAACAAACAAAAACTATAGTAATAAAGATAGTGTTGTAGTGGCATAAAGATAGACATATAGATCAAGGGAATAGAATTGAAAGTCCAGAAATAAACTCATACATTTATGATCAATTGATTTTTAACAAGAGTACCAAGACAATTCAGTGGGGGAAAGGATAGTCTTTTCAACAATTGTGGCTGAGACAACTGGATATCCAAATGCAAAGGAATGAAAGTGGATCCCCACATCACATCACGCACAAAAATTAACTCAAAATGGATCAAAGAGCTAAATGTAAGAGCTAAATTCTTAGGAGAAAACATAAACATAAATCTTCGTGAACTTGTATTATCTAATAGTTTCTTAGATACGACACCTAAAGCACAGCAACCAAAGAAAAAACAGAGAAATTGGACTTCATCAATTAAAAACTTTTGTGCTTCAAATAATACCATCAACCATGTGAAAAGACATCCCACAGAATGAGAAAATATTTGCAAATCATATAGCTAATAAGGGGCTTGTATCTAGAATATGTAAAGAACTCTTACAACCAATAATTAAAAGCCAAATAACTCAATTAAAAATGCCAAATGATCTGAATAGAATTTCTCCAAAGACATGCAAATGACCCATAAGCATATGAAAAAATGTTTAACATCATTAGCCATTAGGGAAATGCATCAAAACCAAAATGAGATAATACCTTCATATTCACTAGGGTGGCTATAATTAAGAAGACAGATTATAACAAGTACTGGAAAGGATGTGGAAAAATTGGAACCCTTTTATTGCTGGTAGAAATGTAAAATGATGTAGCCCTTTGGAATGTAGTCTGGCAGTGCCTCAAATGGGTAAACATGGAATTACCATACAACCCAGCAACTCCACTCCTAGGTATATATACAGAAAAGAAATGAAAACATATATCCCCATGAAAACTTGTATACAAATGTTCATAGCAGCATTATTCATAATAGCCAGAAACAACCCAAATGTGCAGCAATTGATGAATGGATAAATAAAATGTGGTATATCCTTACAATGAAATATTATTCAATAGTAAAAAGGAATAAAGTACTGATATATGCTACAGTATTAATAAACCTTGAAAACATTATGTGAAGTGAAAGCAGCCAGTCACAAAAGACTACGTATTACATAATTCCATATTAACAATACATCCAGAATAGGAAAATCTATAGGGACACAAAGTAGATTAGTGGTTGTCTAGAGCTGTGGGTGGGGGTGATGGGGAAAAAGGTCAAGTGACTACTAATGGGTACTGGTTTCTCTGGAGTGGTAAATGCTCTAAAATTGATTATGGTGATATTTGTACAACTCTGTGAATATACTAAAAACCACTAAATTGTATCTTTTGGTGTATTGTATGGTATTTGTATTAAATTTCAATAAAGCTGTTTAAAATTTTGCTTAGTACATACTTGCAAATATTATGAATTACTGTCAGTTTATGGAACTGTTGAAAGAAATAGAAAACAATAAATGTAACAATCTTGTATTCTTTGCCAATGCTTGTTGGTTGTTTGACTCAAAAAGAGTTTTACAAAGATTTATTGGAGTGTTAACTCCAAGATTTTATAACAAAATGAATGGTTGTGTTGGGGCTCAGAAAATGATACCCCAAAGTATAACACTTTGGTGTACTGAGTACTTTGAACTAAAGGAGATTGGAAGACCTTAGAAGCAGCCTCAGAAGCAAAGTCTCTCACTGACCTCCTGCCCTTCTGTCTCTTGCCCTTCTTTCTCCCCCAAGGCAGGTCATAGAAACTAGAACCCTTCTCCCCCAAACCAGCCATAAAACCTAGAAACATTACTCTAACTTTCCCCAGCCTTTCTGTGTAAGAGCTGGCCATAAAGAAATTTTCTGACCTACCTCATCTGATAGTAGGTCATAAGACCTACTACTTTCATTCCAGAGGGGTCCTGCCCTGTATCTGGGAGGAATGATTGCTACACAGAGACGCCAAGAAAAATCTGAACAGACAGGCCTTGCTGGGTTCTCCCCTCAGTCTATTGCTACCAGATCATACCCTTTTCGTCCAATCACATTTCTAGATGCTGTCCATTTTTCACTCAACCTAAGCATACAAATGGATAGTTTTTCCTGGGTCCTTGGGTCTTCATTTCTGAAAGCTACTTATTAAGTAAATTTGTTATGCTTTTCTCTTGTTAATCTCTCTATTGTTATAGGAGTGTTTGCCCTGACTCTTATGACGGGTGAGGAAAGGTATCACACCTTTCTGCCTCTACAGTTGACAAGTATTTTATCAATCAAAACCAAAACAAGGCGGTATAATGTGTTTTCTCACTAATATAATCCATATGAACAAACTAGATTCCAAGTTCCAAGAAAAGGAAAAACTTATTTGTGATCTAACTAGATAGGTATGAGAATTTATGTTGAAATAGAAAGTTTTCACAATACAAATCCTGATAAACATTGACTAAGCATGCTGTTACAGCATCCTGAGCTTCCAGTGCTGCACCTGACGTAGTAAATAAATGTCAGAGGAGTAGGTACTGGACACCCTCTCCTTTCTTCTTCTTGAGTCCAGCAAGACTTGGAAACCTGGATTCTTCCACCTCAGCTGCCAAAATACGGGGGTTATTTTTTCCTTAACTCCATAAGACAGCTTCACATCAGGGGATCTAATTTCCAGTCCTAGGTTAGCTCGGCCATTGCAGGTAAAAATTCAAGACCATCACTTGCCCTTTTGGTGTTTTATTTCTTAAGGCAGATGACGGGAACAATTAATACCCATCCAGCTTACTTCACCAGCCTGTGAGAAGCCAGAGGGAGGTGGCATGTTTTAAAGTAGTGAGAAATGATGAGGCGCGGCATAGTGAAATATGCACAGCCTGGGTTTGTGCCAAGTTCTGCAGCAGACCTGTGTGACCAGGGGCAAGTCATTTACATAGGAACTCTTTCCTCACTTGCAAAACTTATTTCCTTTCTTGTCCCCAAACGGGCAGGAGGGACGAGTGTCGAGTGTCGGGGCTACATCTGGAGCCTTTCACAGCGCCCTCCGGTGCGCACGAAGAGGGCAGGCGTCCTTGTAGTCGGTTTCTAAACCCCGGCTCCGGGCTCTGGCCCAACTTTCTTATTTACAGATGAAAAAGGCTCAGAGACTGCGTAACTTGTCCATGTGTACTTGTCCAGTACACACAAGGAGTACTGTCATAGAATCGATCTAAGGACCACGGCGTTTGTGAGGAATCTAGAGGAGCCCTCGTTGGAAGAGCAACCAGAAATGGCGG
Organism: Cheirogaleus medius; assembly: GCA_008086735.1. Lineage (NCBI taxonomy): Eukaryota > Metazoa > Chordata > Mammalia > Primates > Cheirogaleidae > Cheirogaleus > Cheirogaleus medius. The sequence continues at coordinate 36,759,466 of VBSM01002121.1, read as the reverse complement.
TTTCGCAACGTGGACACCTCAGAGCGAAACCGAGGCCCGCCACCTAGCGGCGGGTTCGGGCACTACAAGGAAAACGCCGTGAAAAAGACACTGGGCACTGCGGCATCCGGGAGCCAATGCACTCTCAGTTTGCTCGGCTAACTGCTTTTTTCCATTGGTCCTTCTAACTTTCAATCAATCATTTGCTCATCTTTTATTAGTTAAGCTTCAATCATTCTACTCAATCTACCAATGATATGCTTATTTCCAAGCGCATCTTTACGCCATTAGAGCTCCTCCCAAATCTGACGAATTTAGCCAGTTCCTTTATTCCATTGGCCAGATCAGACTCCTCCTCTCGTCTATCCTGTTCAGGACGGAAGCGAGAGAGTCCCTACTCCTATTGGCTTAGATTTGCAAGCGGTGGTTGTCTATCAAGTTAACGTTGGCGCTAAGGAAGTACGGCCCCGGAAGGGGCGGACCTTGCGAAGATGGCGGCGCCGGTGAGTTTAGCTTGGAATCTTATTCACGTAGCTATTGTGGACATTTCCTTTCCTCTCAGCGGCTCGAGGCAAACTGTTGGCACGAAGGGAGAGTGGTGATGAAAGTTAAGTCAGGGAGGTGGCCTCCCTGACACAACGGGGCAAAAGCAACAGTAGGGAAACAGGCCGGGAGTTACCGCTCCTTGCCAGTAACCACAGGGGTTGGCTTTGAGGCGAGGCTGCATGTGCACTGGAGTGAGAAGGCCCCAAATCTGGTGTGTCTGAAGGAAAGAGGGGGTTTTTCACCCAAGACGTTGCGCCTTTTTAACCCTGAGGAAATAATGACTTTTCTCTACTTTTTGTCTCCTCTTTTTAGGATATGCTGGAGTCAGACCTGCCAAATGCTGTGACACTTTTGAAAAACCTACAGGAGCAGGTGAGTAATGTCAGCCCTTTGGAATAGATTAGTCACGGATTGGTTTTGACTTTGTGTGCCTCACCTTCAAACTTTGATGATTTGGGGACAGATATGTAAATGCCACCAAATACTGTAAGAGTAAAATGACTTAATGAAAATCATTGCAGGCCAGAATTCAAAGTAATTGATTTCTGCGAGGAATATAGAAAACTATAAAAAGAAATCGTCTGAATCATTTTCATTTATTCTTAAAGCTAGGGGAAACCGATGCTGGGAAAGGTGGCTTGATTTGCCCCTTGGGTGCCCAGCTAATATATGTTTATATACAGGTGCACCTCGACTTATTATGGGGTTACATCCTGATAAACTCACTGTAAATTGAAAATATCAAAAGTTTAAAATGGCTGACTGGGAGCTTTGGCTTGCTGCCACTGCCTAGCATGAGAAATAAGATTTCTACCGAATGTGTTTTGCTTTCAAATTTTCTTAAAGCCGTAAAGTCATAAGTCTAACTTTTCTAAGTCAGGGACTGTCTGTAGTTCTATGCATTGTAAGTTCAACCAGTTACAGATAAAGTTATAGTCTTCCTATCACCATTGTCTCAGTCCTTATCCCCTCCCCATAGTTTGGTAAAGGTAGTTTCTTCTTTAACAAGAAGTGGAAAGTTTTTTCTGCCTTTTGAAGTGCCATTTCTCCACTACTTTCCCAGAACTGAAAAGAGAGTACTATACTTCAATGTTTCATACAACTTTTAGGTGGCATTGTTCAGCTTTTACCCTTCACAGATGTGACTTACTATAATCTAAACAGCTGTTTTATTTGGGCTAATTTCAGGTGATGGCTGTAACTGCACAAGTGCAAGCACTGACAAAAAAAGTTCAAGCTGGAGCCTATCCTACGGAGAAGGTAAGATGTACTTAAAATGTAAGCATCCCCTAACTTCACGTTCTCACTAGTTCTTCCATTGTAGATTTATTGTGTCTTATATGTTGGAAGTACTAGAGCTTCAAAGATGAATGAGATCCAGTTTCTGTGCTGGAGTTTAGTGGGGGAAGACAGATCAAAGCAATAGATATAATTAGTAGTGATCACTTACAGAGTCATGAGGAAGGATGTGCTAGCTGAGGGGAGAGATGAATTTAACTGCCAGAGGAGCAGAGGTAGTCAGGGAAAACTTCTCAGAGGAGGTAACAGAATTTTGAGAAATAAATAGGAGTCAGAAGGCCAAAAAGAAACAGCATGTGTAAAAGCACAAAGAACTAAAAGCATGGTGACATTGTGGGAAAGGAGATAAGTCATTTTTGTGGTGGGATATACATTTTGTGTTATGTGTAGGAAATAAGACTGGAAAAGTAGTCACTCTGTGAGGAGCATTGTAAGCCAGCTGAGTTACTTTTGTATTTCATCTAATCTAAGACACTATTAATTGTGGCATACCATTTAATTTATGTACTAAGAAAACATGTTGCCTCTTCATCTAAGACATAATGCTAAGATAGCATTGACTGAAAGATGCATCTCGATTTCAGAAATGTTAAAATATGAAAACATTATGCATCTTAAAATTGAAGTTTTCAAATTAGGGTCTGGAAGAACCTTCTCAGGGATCATTGGTGTGGAGCAATATAGAAGGAAGACTCTAGATCTCTTCTTCCTGCTTGAACTGAAAAAATGTTGGTATTATCTGTTTTATATATTGAGCTTTTGTCATAAAGTATTAAGCAAAATATTCCATAAGTAAGCAAAGATATGGAAATTATTATAATAAGAATCACTGAAAGATTTTTAAGCAAGGGAGTTACAGCAGATTTGTGCTTTTAGAAAGATAACTAACAGCATTTTTAATATATTCTTTTGCCTTTTCTTTGTCATCATTCACTTTTGTTTTTATTGTCTATTTTTATTTTTTCTTATTTTTAAATTGTTTTTTTCCCTCTCATACCCTTGTAAAACAATTTGAACTTGACAATGCCCCAGCATGTCAGAAGAACCTACTCTTCAAATTCTTACCTGTCTTTGTCCTGGGTACCATGATTTGATCCATTTCAGTGCCTTTTTTGAGACAGGCGAACTACCAGCATGTTTCTTAGATCACTATGTATTTGTTTATTCATTGAACAGATATTTATTGACTTATGACCAAAGATTTTTACTAGGTGCTTTACTGGTTAAAAAGTGCTTCCACATTATCTTATTTGAGCCTCTTAATTATTCTTTGTGGAAAGAAGGGAGTATTATACATATTTTAAAGACAAGGAGACTGAGGTCACAAGGTTGAGTGACTTGCCCAATATTTAACTACCAAATGCCTAATTCAGAACTTAATTTATCTGGCTTTAAACCTTTTACTTTCCTTCTATACCACACTAGTGTTGTTCTCAAGAGCTTAGCATGTTGGTTTAAAGAAACCTAGAGCTTAGGTGTTAAAGTCAGACTGAGTTTGAATTCTAGCTATATTCCTATTACTGTGTAATCTTGGCCAAAGTATTTAACCTCTCTGAAATAGATTTTCCCAGGGCTGTGGACTTTGTCAGTTTGATTTTATGCAGTCACAATACTCATTTGTTTTATTTAATAGCTATAACTTAAGTCAGTGGGTACTTGTGTTTCTTTTGTTTAAAAAAATAAATGTATAGCATTTGCTAGATTTTCTGCCCATAAATGTAATACATTTTTTAATCTTGGAAAGTTTGGAAGATAACATTAAAAAAGCACAAAGAAGAAAATGAAACATCAGTACAATCACCACTCTGAGATAACCACTGGGATACATTTTTTTGAGATTTTTTTAAATTATAAGAGTAATATTTGCTTGTTGGAAAAACATCTTTCACAATACAAGTACTCCATTTCTTCATTTTCCTCATCTTGCTTCCTAGGGGTAGCAGTTAATTGTGTGTTATCTTCCAGACATTTTTTTTCTTTCTTTTTTGGTACGAGTTTGCCATACCTGCTTCCAGACATTTTTCTGTGCATATAAAAATGTGTGCCTCATACTCCCATGCCACCACAATTGGAACCATATTATGTACACCTTCTACAACTTGTATTGACATGGATTTCATTTCATTATCAGTACATATAAATCATTGTTTTTCCCTGTATCATATAAGTCTGTTGTATGGGGATAAAAATCAGTAATTATTTTGATTAAATTAATTTAAAATTTGGTGATGTGTGGAGACATTTTGTTTTTGTTTTTTTTTTGTTTTTTTTTTTGAGACAGAGTCTCTCTCTGTTGCCCAGGCTAGAGTGCCATGGTGTCAGCCTAGCTCACAGCAACCTTAAACTCCTGGGCTCAAGCAATCCTACTGCCTCAGCCTCCGGAGTAGCTGGGACTACAGGCATGCACCACCATGCCTGGCTAATTTTTTCTATGTATATTTTTAGTTGTCCAGCTAATTTCTTTCTATTTTTAGTAGAGACAGGGGTCTCACTCTTGCTCAGGCTGGTCTTGAACTCCTGAGCTCAAACAATCCACCTGCCTTGGCCTCCCAGAGTGCTAGGATTATAGGTGTGAGCCACTGCACCCGGCCTGGAGACATTTTTGATTGTTACAGCTTGGGAGCGGGCATTAGTGGGTAGAGGCCAAGGATGGTGCTGAAAACCTCCAATGCCCAGGACAGCCCTCCACAACAAAGAATTTTCTGGCCTCTAATGTCAATAGCTCAGAGATTGAGAAACCCTGCTATAGTCTTTTTTGGGGATATATTTTATGGATTTTTCTTGTTTTTATTGTCTTCCATTAATTCTCTGAGGTTTGCTTCTTGTGTTAGTATAATTTTCTCCTTTGGCCATCTTAGATATAGTTACTTCTTGAGACTACTCCAGATACCTTATATGAACTGATTGGGGAAAACTTGAAAAACATCCTGTTTGTCCAAGACTTCTTCCTGATTCTTTGGCTAAAACCAAATCTACAACTCTTACTGTTTTGTTCACCTCAGGGTCTCAGCTTCTTGGAAGTGAAAGATCAGCTGCTGCTCATGTACCTTATGGATTTGAGCCACCTTATCCTGGACAAAGCCTATGGAGGGTCTCTTAAGGGACATGCTGCAGTTTTGAGACTGGTGGAGATTCGCACGGTATGAAGCATTTGGCATGTTGGAGTTTTAGGTTTCTAAATTATTTTTCTTTTGAGATGAGGGTCTCACTATGTTGCCCAGGCTGGTCTCGGACTCCTGGGCTCAAGTGATCCACCTACTTTAGCCTCCCAAGTAGCTGGGACTGCAAGTGTGTGCCACCATGCCTGGCAGGTTTCTAAATCTTCAACTCTAAGGCTATCACATGGTAGCTCTCATTTAAGTGGGTATTCTCTTGTTAAAGTAAGGAAACCAAACAAAAAAAGTATTTTTCTCTTCATTTGCTCTACTTTGTGCCTTATCTGGTGTATAGGGACTCTGGTGTATGTTTGATTTGGTGAAGGGGATGTAATCACATTTAACTACCACATTGCAGGTTTTGGAAAAGCTTCGTCCGTTGGACCAAAAACTGAAGTATCAAATTGACAAATTGGTCAAGACTGCAGTGACAGGCAGCCTTAGTAAGTGAAGGGACCATCACAATGTTGTGGGGACCATCATAAAGTTCCAAAGTTTACAAAATCTTCTGGGTGTTTTATTCCAGGTGAGAATGATCCACTTCGTTTTAAGCCTCATCCCAGCAACATGATGAGCAAGGTAAGGGTTGCATTAGCCTCCTGATTTTTCCTGATGGGTCTAGAATGGGCCTTGTGGTGATCCTGGATCTCCTGGGATTCTCTTATGACTTGATTTTCCAATTTGTGCCTTAGAATGCTGAGTATGAGATTCCCCATTTTCTCTTATTTATATTCCCACCTCCCCAGGGTACTCCAGCTTTGGGGTTTCTTCTCCCATGTCTGACTAATCCTTCCTAAGTTTGTGGAGATTATGTTCCTTTTCTAGTTGAGCTCTGAGGATGAGGAAGAAGATGAAGCAGAAGATGGCCAATCTGAGGCTTCAGGGAAGAAATCTGTAAAAGGAGTATCTAAGAAATATGTTCCACCACGCTTGGTTCCAGTACATTATGGTATGAATTGTGGCTGCTGCCTCATCAACATGAATTGTTCCTCTTCTCCTTTTCTCTGTTCTGGGATAACACCTGCTGATTTTTAATCATATAGATGAAACAGAAGCTGAGCGGGAGAAGAAGCGTCTAGAACGAGCCAAAAGGCGCGCATTGAGCAGCTCTGTCATCCGTGAACTTAAGGAGCAGTACTCAGATGCACCGGAGGAAATCCGTGATGCTCGGCATCCTCATGTTACTCGCCAGAGTCAAGAGGACCAACACAGGTCTGAGCCCTTGCAATTAGAAATTATTTCTATGCTGTGGAGCACACGGTCCTCATGCTTTAGATGAATGTGATTAAGCTTGCTACCAAGAGAACCAATATTGTATAGAAAGTGGAGTAAAAAAATGTGAGATGATAGTTCAATGAGTTAGCAGCTTGAAGTACAGAATAGGAACTGATAAAAATGTTTTGTTTTTTTCCAACTGTTTTAGGCTGAAGCAAAAGCTGTACAAAGAGGAATATATACAGATTCAAATAGTGTGACTTTAAAATTCTGTATTTCACTGTCACAGTTCCCACTTTTGTGTAGAGAGCAATAAAGGCAGGTTTTTATGATGGCATTGAGAGTGCTAGATAAGTTCAGGGAAGGAAAGTAGAAAAAGAATTATATCTTGAGTACTTTCATCAGCTTTGCTCAGAGGCAGTCTCTGTAGTTAATGGATTTGCATGAAAGGGCCCATTTAGGTAATCTTGTTTATCAAGCTTAAATATAAAAATTTTTTGGTATAATGTTTTAAATATTAATAGTACTATGGATCTGCTATGGGTTTATCTCTGAGATGAGGGAAGTTCTAGCACAGAGACCATTTCATTGAGGAAGCTTATTGAGCATTCAGTAAATTCTTACTAAATACAATGTTCATCTGCTATGCAACTTCTTGAGAATTCTCTGAACAAGGGATGAATAAATACCTGGGCCCAAGTTCTGGGCTGGAGCTTTCCATCTCTGTGGTCTGAGCCTGCTGTAAACAGTGTCTGTTTTCTCCGGCAGGATTAACTACGAGGAGAGCATGATGGTGCGTTTGAGTGTCAGTAAACGAGAGAAAGGACGGCGGAAACGAGCAAATGCCATGAGCTCACAACTTCATTCCCTCACGCACTTCAGTGACATCAGTGCTTTGACAGGAGGGACTGCTCATCTTGATGAGGTGAGATTGAGATACAGTAGTAGGAGGTGACCTTTGTGCTTGCAGCCAAGTGTATGTGGGCCTTATTACTGTGAGGAACATGGGAAGGGATGCTGACATTTAGGAAGCACACTGCCTTTACTTCTCCATCTGTCTGCAGGATCAGAATCCTATTAAGAAACGGAAGAAGATACCTAAGAAAGGTCGGAAGAAAAAGGGTGAGTGAACCACTAGGACTCAGGTGATCAAGTGCAAGGTGGGGAATATGAATTGGGACTCAGGATTTGCCATCCTGGGTCTCACCAACCCTTATAGTATTGCTTCCATACTGGGCAGTAATCTCCTTAGGAGGGCTTTTATTTTTCTTCTTGCCTAAGCTGGAAATCAGCATCATTCACACAAGGAATCGCTGGAATCCATCTCTAAGGTCCCACAGCTCCTGTTAAGGCTTCCTTAAATAGAACTATGAAAGTGTCACTTGAAGAGACCATTATCCCGTTTCAATTTCATTCTTCTAGTCTTATGTCCTGGGAAGATAGAAAGTACTGCTTAAGACACCCACCTCTGTTGAGCCCTTTTCTCTAGATGTCCGTTTTTCCTGTCCCTTCAGCTTTTCCAACTGTCCTTTGCCTCATTCTTGGTTTCCCTTCCTTTCAGGTTTTCGGAGGCGGCGGTGATTATGGGTGTGCATATTTATATATATTTTTTGTCATCCTGGGATACTTCTAATTTCATTGTATGTAGGTTTTTCCTTGGAATTCATTAATTGTTTGCTTTGGACATATGGAAAGATCCTTACTAATAAAAGTGATTTTATTTAACGAATTAAAGCCCCTTTTGCACATGTATTGTATGACTGGAATCGCCGGGTATGGGGTGTTTTTGGTGAGTGGGTGAAAAGGAAAAGATGAGATGTTTTTGGAAGAGTGAAAAGTTTGGCTTTATTTAGTTTTCTTTGATAATGTGTTTTTCCCAGAAACTAGAAATTGGTTATTTTATAAAAAATATTCTCAACATTTTTTAGAATAGTATAATCAACTCTTCCAACCTACGTTGCCCCAACTTCCTGTATGATTTGTTACAATGCAGTAAATATAGATATCTCAAGTACATGGATTTTAGGTTTTATTAATATATCTGGCCTGGCCACCAGGTGGCATTAGTGGTTCAGGAAACCTTTGGAGCTTGACTATAATCAAAAGCAAGATAGAACCTTTCCACATCAGCAAGAGTTATTCTTGTCTCCACTTGTCTGAATGTTTTTCTTTTCTTTCTAAAATAGCGTGAACATAGGACTGATCTTTGGTCAGTTACTGAGTGAGTTTGTAGAGAATAGTTGAGTGAATGAGAAGGCTAGAGTGAAGAGTTAGTATAGTCTTGTGTTTTTCAGCCTCTTTGACCCTCCTTCAACTAAGGTCTCCATATACCAGAAACAATAAGAGCCAGCCCTTTACAAAGAGCTTTCAAAAGAATACCAACAAGCAGGTGGACAGAAAATTCGTAGCTTGACAGCTAAAACAATGAAAATCTCACAGAAATATCAGCCAAACCCAAATCAGGAGACTGGTAAGAGTTATATATATGAGATCTTGTAATTCTGTCCAGAGAATAACCTCTGTTGGTGAGAGATCCCAGAGGCCTTAGATAATACAGCAAGTAATATGAGAGATAAAAAGAGAGAGACATGGAGTATAGAGTTAATCTGTTAGAGTTTTGTTGTTGTTGTTGTTTTTAAGAGATAGGATCTTGCTATGTTTCCCAGGCTGGAGTGCAGTGGCTAGTCACAGATGTGATCATAGCTCACTGCAGCTTCAAACTCCTGGGTTCAAGTGATCCTCCCACCTCAGCCTCCCAGGTTGCTGGGACTATAGGCTCATACCACCATGCCCACCTAGCCCATTGGAGTTTTTAAAAAGGCTTTGAGTCTTACAAATATCTGATTTTAGTGTCTAACATTCCTGGGCAGTGTCACAGGAATATAGTTTGGTCATTATATCACTAAAACCTTGTTGATTCTGAATCTATGAATTTGGATTTATTTTAGTCTGTCTGATGGGGCAGGAGTCTCTTTTCAGTCAGCTGTAGCCTGGTAGAAAGTAATTGGGAGACTGGACCTCTGAATGCCTTCTGTTAACTCTGTTTTTGGGCAGATCACTTAATATCTCTGGCCTTTAATTTTCCTCAGCTTGAAAATGAATATATTAGACTGAATCTCTGAGATTCTCTCCCAAGTCAAAGGGCCTAGAGCTTCTGTGAATGACATCAAGATGGGCTTATTTCCGGTACCTCTAACTTTTAGTCCCTGGTAGATCTGAGGGAGCCTAACATGCCCTGGACTCTCATACTTCTATATCCTCAAGTAAATCTACAAAGAGCCAGAAGAACAGATTTAGAAATTTTTTCCCCTTTCTAGTTGAACTAACTTTATGAGTGGTTCAGCTCAAAAATGCTTTAGTTAGGACCACCACATTTGCTTGTTAGTTAGGACCACTGCATTTGTTTATAACTTATTAAGACTTTTGGATTATGGGAACTACCAGGGGAAAGGAAGTGCTACTCCTTTACGAAATTTATGACATTTTCCTTTCCTAGTGAGGAAGCTGAGGGTAAGCAATTTGTCCAAGGTCAAAACAGCTAATAAGTTGGAGAACCAGTGCTTGAGGAATGCTGAGGGTGGAGGACTTCAACTGTTCTGTGGTTTGTGAAAATCATCAGGGGTGTTTTTTTCTTTTTAAAAAACATTTGTAGGTAGTTTATAACCACTTGTTCCCCCATCCTTACTGCCCCAATACTGTTCAAGGCCTTGCCTTCAAAGAAACCACAATTCCACTATTTTGGCCTCTTGGTGGTATAGCAGTCAACAGAGCAGGTAAATCCCTGCCTTTGTGGATCTTACATTAATTCAATTAAGTCTTTAATCCCATGGCGTCTTGTTTTCCCTGGCTTTTAGGCATTATTTGAAAGAGATTTCTAACAAAAAGTTGAGTTATTTCTGCATTTGTACTAGAGTCATCAAACACTATTTAGAGTGTATTGTTTGACAGAATTTTACATGGATTCTCAATATTTAAAACAGGCATAAGTGGGGTTACTTTGATTGAAGTGGGAATTGAGAGGTCCTGAAGTTTCATGTTCTCATGACCCACTTTCCCCGGGATTCCTGAGGTACTCCAAAGAACCTTTGGAATTCCTCAAGACATAGTTCGAGAACCACTATTAGAGTAGTAGAGCAAGGGAACTAAGAATTTTAGGATTTCTCTATGGCTGTTCTGTTCACTTTTCTTCTTTATTATTCCTATGTAGATTTAGTTCTCTCATGTTTAAGACCACACGAATGTCAGATTTCCTCAGCGCAACACTAACAATAGCTCATTTCCGGTGTTCACTAAGTAAATCTGTCATTAGTGCACACGCCTGTTTAGTTTTATGATGTGATGATAAGAGAGTCCCAGCTTTATTCTGTACAAGTAGTTTAGCATCTCTGCCTTAGATTTTTTCATCTTAGGAGATAGGAAAGAGAGTTTGACCAGGGCCTGTTTTTGCCTCAAACACTTTGTTTTTAGGATTTTGTGAAGGCTTGGGGAAATATCTGACAGAAATATCTGTCACAACAGTCTTCATAGATACCTTATTAGAAAAGATACATTTTGTTTATGAGGATGAGATGACCTGATTACAGTGTATCTGTTTTCAGCACCATGGAGAGTTCAAGCTCTCCTCATTCCTTGCCTTGGGTTGGTGGAAGGCACATAGCTAAACCAACTCACAGAGCTGCATGGTATAGACCTGTCCATTTTCAGAGTTCAATTTATCCGTCCAATATTCAGTTCTGATTGGTACAGATTGGGTGAGAGTCAACCACACTCCTAAATGTCCCCCGTCCTTCCTGGAATCTATTAGATCTGTAAACCCCAGATTCATGGCAACAATTTGGCCAACTTGAAGAAGGGAGGCATATGGGTAGAATCCTGCATTCTGCTCTACCGGTAACATCATTCATATTATGATGCACAAGATTTTTACCAATCCTTGAGGAAAACTCTTTCCCCTATTCTCCTTTGCTTAGAGACCCTTGAGGAGACTTAAAATTGCTTTTTTATTCCTTGGGCCTCTTTTTCTGCCTCTGTGGGAAAAGGCATCATTGCTCTGGCTCTCTGCCCAGTCTTGCTTTTGTATGCCTTTGATCTTATTGTTCAGAGGGTCTCAGAGAAGCCCCAAGAGCCATGCCTTTGCATGTTTAAGCTATTGATGCTTTTGAAATAACAGAGTGTCGCTGTGTAAGAAGTGTATTAAAGGTCTATCTCGAACAAATTTGGGTCAATAGGTGGCAGTAGTCACTGAGTCCTGAGGCCCTGACACCCCCTAAACACAAGCACGTTTGATGGCCATTATATTTAAGGAGGGACATGAGAAAAGAGGTCACATTGAGATAAAAATGGGGAGAAAAGCAATCCCTTTTGGTGGAATCCAGGAAATGTTGAAATGTGCTGGATTCCTTCTGTGGAAGTGTTGTATGGGGGACGATAGCTATTAGCTAGTGAGAGGCACTGGCAGAAAAGAGTAGGCCCTGAGGATTCAGGGAGCAGATCTAAGATGAGAGTACTAGGGCTTCTTCAAGCTGTATGGAGGCAGTGTTAAATGAGGACCAGAGCTGAAAGGATACAGTAGGATCAGAGGGAGTGGGGGGGAGCGAGGGGCAGAGCTGTGTGAAGGAACCATGGAAAGGGTGGGCTGTGAAGGGGAGGACTGCGGTTAGAGGGGGAGGGGTAGGCTGCTGCATTACTGAGCTTATCTAATGGGGGAGTGGAGGGGGAGATATTGGTCCGTGCTGCAGCTGCATTGGCTCCCCTCCCCCACACTTCCCAAGGAGCCAGAGCAGTGCTGGCAAATCTCTCTTCGTGTATTTATTATTATTAAAAATGTGACGGATCCTTCCTCCCTGGAAGCACAACAAATACTACTGATCACATTTCCCTCTCCCCTCCCTCTGCAGAGCTTTTGCATTCTCTCTTTCATGCTCTCCACCCTGTCCTCCCCCACTTGGTCTGTTTGGCTGGTGGGGGGGACCCTTCCTTTCCTTTCCTTCTCAGAGCTTGGTGGCTCCCTGGGGGTTTCTAATGGTGGTTGGGAGTTTTTGAGGCAATGCTGGGAGGAAGCAGCTGAGTGAGGGGCATTCATTGCCCCAGGGAGGGAGCTGTACTCTCCCACATCCAGTGGGGAAAGAAAATCACTTAGAAATAAAGATAAAAATCCTTTCTTCAGCTAATGAAAGAAGAAGCAGGCGCTCACGTTCCTTTGAGTACCTGGCTTTCCTCCTTTTTCATACCCTTCTCCTTCCTACTGCCTGAATTCTGAAGGGAAGAGCCCTTTGCAATGGAAAAAGCCAGGAGTTCTCTGTCTTCCCTCCCTTACCTTGTTAAGTCCTTGTCTTCCCAGGAGAGCCATATACAATTTATTCTTTTAGCCTGGTGTTGTGTAACTGAGAGGTTTGAAGGGCAGAGTCCATGCTTCTCCCTCCCCACTTGCACCCCAGACTGCCATGCCCAGGCAGGGGTCTCTTTTGTTGCTGTCTGTAACCCTTCACCATACCCATAGGTGGTGCTGCTGTTGCTCTGCAGGCAAGGCCCTCCTCCCCAACACCATCCCTCCCCACCCGTCGCCCTCCCTCTTTCCCTAGCCCTCTGCTGCCTGATTGTTATTCCACCAACGTCTCCTCTACTGTTCCCTTCCTCAAATTAATTTTGTGGCGCTCTTTTTTCCGCAGTGCCATCTTCTTCCCCTCCCCCACTCCAGCTCTCTTGCTTTCTCTCTCTGTCTCTCTCTCTCTCTCTGTCTCTCTCTGTCTTTTTCTCTCTCTCTGTCTGCAGGATCTCCATCTCACTTCCCTATCTGAAATCTACTCTTCCTTACCCCCTTCTTTTTCTTTATCTCTTCTACCCTTGGCATCTTACAGATGACTCCCCCAATGAAAGAGGGCTGTGGATGAGAGTGGTTTAGAAGAGAATGGGGTGAGGAGAACTGAAGGATCAGTATTGAAGACTAGGTAGAATGACGAGGCTCTGCGAGGGAAACGGATGGAGATGAGAGAGAGAGGATATTGTTTGCTGTCCACATCTATTCAGTTCCTGGATTTGGATAGTGAGAGTTCAGCTGCCAAGGGATCCTGTGTTATCTGAGTCTACAGAATTTGATTCCACATGCTGGGAAAATGGGAGTTAGGGAATAGCAAGAATTCAGATAATAGGGGCTTCATCTAAAAACTTTTGGGTTAGATTGCTAAGGATACCTGTACTTTTGTTACTCTGTAATTTTTGAAAACTGGACGAAAACCGTGCTCTAAAACCTGTTCTTTGGTCCCTTGGGAGATATCTTGTTATTGATTTTTTTGTGTCCTCAGAAGGTCCTTACCAGGGCAGCTATGACACTTACATGACAGGCACCCTGGCTTTCTGGTCATTGCTGAGCACAATTCTGGCTGCAGGACCTCAGCTCGATTTTGTAGTCAGCTTCCTCTTTCTGTCATTCCACATCTCCCCTTTATCTCAGCTGAATTTACATGGTTTCCCCACTCAGCCCACAGCTCCTTTGATTGTTTAGCCATTCCATAATATAGCCCAAGCTCATCAGAACATTACCCCACCTTCTGCCTCACCTTTCTTGTTTATTTGGAAACCTTTCATTGTGTGACCAGTACCATAGAACCCTCAGCTAATTTAGCAGTATTGTTGATTGTAAAATTATCTAATTTCTAGGATGGCTAATTTTCCTCTTACTAGATTATTCTTTATAAATTAATAGCATCCTGGTAACTCCCTGGGTAGTGCTGTGTCTCTGCCTTGTGTGTGTCCTAGGAATGGTCTACAATATGGACGGTATGGCCTCTTGATTTTCTGGTGGGAGGAGATCTTTCTTACTTAAATGGCAGTCCCAGAATGGCTGGCTTCCATTTCCCCAGCATCTGTGAGTCAAGGCTGACTCCTGAACTACAGAGAGAGGCAGTTTGCCAGAGCCACAGGGAAAAGTGAGGACTAGAACACCACACCCCTCACATTATCTGAGCTGTGGAGGTGCCTGTGGAGACCTGTCTCTTGCCTGCCTCTCCTGTCTTCTTAAGGTGTGTATGTATACTGGTGGAGGCAGAGGCCGGTGGCCTTTTTGTTTCCTCAACCGATTTTCCTATTGCCTTTCTTAGAAATCTCTTATTCTAGTCAAGAGACTCTAGTTAGGATTGTGGTCTCATGTAACATAGACAGTGATCTCTGCTTAGATCCTTCTTTTCAAAACAAGGCTAATAAATATTTGTTGAAGTGAACGGTAGAGACTTTTCAGCTTTAGTATCCTTTTGAATAGTAATAAATTTTTAACTGTTTCTTCTCTAGATACTTACAGTGCTGTGGCTAGAATTATTTGAGTTTTGTTTTCTTCCACTTACAGGCCCTATAGGGGGAAGTGATTTAAGACTGTACCAATAAATCCTTAGAGCTGGCATTAGAACCTATATTCGCTAACATCTAGGTCTGACTTTTCCTTTACTACCCCTTGGAAACCAATGCCCCCATTTCATCCCCAGAGTTACTGACAGCCTTGAAGGCAGCAAGATAGCCAGGTTTTGTGTCTGAGCCAGTTTGAGCTGGCCTGCTGAGGGAGAGCACCAGCAGTAGGAGAGCCAGGGTGTGGGCCAAGCTGGCTGGGTGGGGGACCTGGCTCACCAGGAGGGGCTAGCTTTCTCATAGGCCCTACATAGGCCAGCCTACCAGAGGGGCCTCGAGTGTGCCAAGGTAGGGAATGAATTCCCATTCCAGGTTTAATTTGACCTTACCGCTGACTAGTAAATTCCTTCTCCTAAGCCTTCTTGCCCTTCAGAAATACGCTGGGGCTGGATGCACTTGGTGGTAGATGCTGGAACTCTGGAATCTCCATTCTCCTTGCTGCTTATTTGTAGCAAACTCTTCGGTTCCAGGACCACTTAAATAAAAAAAACGCTGTGTGGACCACCACCTCCTTCCCACTAACACTGGTAACCCTAAGTCTTAACAGCATTTGTCTCCAGTGTAAAACCATTACTGTGGCTATATTAATAAATGTTATTATAATTTTTATCATTAATTAAAAGAGAAAATAGGCTTAGAAAGCATTCATATGTTTTCACTGTGAGCCTATAGCAACTTACTCTTAGAACTGCTTTGTTTCACCTACCACCAGCCTTGGGTTTAGCCCCATGGGTGGGCTCTGGAGAATAGAAAGTCCCTGAGTTTCTGCTTCCTTTCTCCCAATTTTGATTCACTCACTGCTGGCTCTTACAGGAAGCCCTAGGTGGTAAAGAGATCAAATCTGAATTCCTAGCCAGGAAAACCCTGTCTCTTAGCTACAATGACCCTTCTCTGTTACTGCATTCAGTTCTATGGCAGTTAACACCAGAAAACCTTCATCCGGCTTCATGCCCTCCTTCTCACTTTCCTTCAGTGGAGTCTTATATAATTTGTCGCTGATAGCAGACTTCCTTCTTGCCCTCCTTAAGTAGTCCTTCTTAAAGCTTTAAGCCCTAAAGCTTCCTACATGCCTGCTACCAAAGGGGTGCTTTCTGAGACTAAGCCTTTTCTCTCTCTATCATCCCTCACATTCTCAAATCAATGCCCTAAATGATGTATTTCCCCTCAGAGTATCAGATGACTCCCCTAGAAAGCCAGCTGAGTGCTGCTAAAAATCCCATTCCTCACCCATCTCCCTGCTGGAGCTCCTGGAATCGGATTTTGCAGCCTCCTGTCATTCTAGCCTCCTTTTCTGTTCATTTGGAAGCTTTTCTCCATTGCCTTTGATAAATTCCTGGTTTGGCAGAAATATCCAGTATTTAGGATGATCCTGCAGGATGGGATGGGTTCCCTGTCTCCGGCAGCTTGGTTGACCCTCAGAAGGATATGCTCCTGCCCTCTGCCTGCAGTGCTGCCATTCCCCTGTGCCTGGCCTGGGCTGGGTGGGATCAGTATGTGGAAGTCCTCTGCACAGACATTCGTCCCTCTTTTTCCATCTTGGCAAACAAAGCATGGCTCTGCCCCTGACTTCCTCCTCTTCCTTCTCCATTATTTATTTCTTCTTTGCCTTCCCCTACTTCTCCCTTCCCTTCGTGTACACCCTTCATTCCTCTTCGTTTAAATTTCCTTCTTGTCCATTTGCTTCTTGTTGCCCATCTGTGTCCACTCCTCCCCCCACCCCGTCCCGTCCTTCATTTTCAATAGCTGTCTTCCTCATTGCCTGCTCATGCTGAGGAAGCAGCATGGTCTAGGAAGAATGGCAGCACAGGAGGTCCCTGGTTGCCAGAGTAAGCTATCCTTTTTTCTCCAGAAGATCTGTGGCTATATTTTCCCATCATGTCCTCAGTGGTCCTTAGGAGCCAGGGAACCCCAGGATGCTGACTGTCTCTTGGGATGAATAAGCTCTCCTCTTGGCTTCTTCCAGTGTTGGAGAGGAGTTATCGGTGCAAGTGCCTCATTCTTTGGCTCCTGAGTGTGGGTCTGTCCGTGTCTCTCCCTCCCTTTCTCTTGTTTTCTCCCTCTGTCTCTCCCCAGCACAAAGCAGCGGCAGGACTGAATGAATCTGTCTAGAGACTCTGCCAGCCTATGCCCCTCACTTTTGCCCCTCCCCCCTCACTGTGCGTGCGGTTGGGGGGGTTTGGAGGGCGGTGGCATGGTGCCAGCCAACCCAGAACCATCTGCAGTGCCTTCTGCACTGAAGCGGGCTCTGTCTGTCCCGCCCTCCTCCTCTCCCACTTTTCGTCTCTCATTTTTAATTAGCTGCTGAATTAATTAAATCCCACATGCTAATTAACATTCCTACAGGGAAGAATGCCAGGTCAGAAAAATGGGGGGTAGTAAAGCAAGGCTTCTGTCCTTAAGCAGAGGAGATTTAGGAATGGGAAGGTAGGGGGAAGGGGAATAAAGGAGAAAAGAACAATCTAAGAGTGGAAAGAAACCTGAGAGAGGTATGAAAAGACAGAGAAGGGAAAACATGGAACCTATTAAAAAGGAAAATAATTTGAATTATTAGCATGGAGAAATGAAAATGTCTTGAAACCTCTAAAGGTTAGGAGGTAGAGCTGTGAATCTCAAACATTAGCATGCATGAATAACCTGAAAAATAATGACACAGAGGATGCTAATTTGCTGCCTTAAATGTCTTCTAAAGAAATAAATTTCAATTTTAATAGGAGTACTTTAAGTTAGAAATGAAGGAGAACTTTCTTGTTGCAAGGCAGTGGATTGCTCTACTGAAGGATCTCTTTAGGAGGTGAATTCTTATCTGTTCGGAATGGTTAAAGTTTGCCCAAGGCCAGGGAAGGTATGTTGAAGGTTTTTTCCAGATAAACAAATACTAATGCTGTAGTGTGTACTATGTCCTTAGAGAACCAAGAAAAATCCAGGATGGGAAAATTCAGGATTCAATCTCTGTTCTCTTTCCTCATTGCTCTAGGGTGAACTTTTGAGTTTGCTCTTTGTGGTCCTATCAGCATATTAGGGATGAACCTTCTTTTCAAATCAGATCATTGTTTTCCTGGGAGGTTTAGAGCACTGATTCCTAGCTAGGACTTCAGATAATGGTTGTCTGATGGCTAGCATGGCTTCTGTCCTTGACTGAGGGATAGAGAAGAGAAAAACTGAAGTTCTACATGGGGCCAGGAGAAGGGAAGATGGGGTATGGATCAACAAGTGTATGGCTGGCACAAAGGACTCTGCTAAGGTCACTTCTGTGGCCCAATCTGAAAAAAAGTAGGGACAGCTTGCTTGTCATTGCTTTTGTCCTCTGAAAAGTAAAGAAAACCATATTCAGAACATATCTAAACTCCCCTCTGCCTGACCCTCCCACCAAGAACTGAAGTCTGGGAGGTGTCCAGCAGGTTAGCAGAACCTCCTGATGGCAGCTACTCCAACCTTTTTCAGTCTGAAATGCACCAGGGGCAAGTACTATCTTATATTCCTCTAACCACCATTCACTTAATTAGATGGCTTTCCCTACCATTACTGCTGTAATAATTCACTCAAAAATATTTGCATATTAATTATGCAGAACATAGAATATCATTAATTTATTAAGCACCTACTATCTACCAGGCACATTAGACATTAGGGTTAGATACGAAAATAAGGAATGAGGTAGAGCTACTACATCTAAGGGGTTTATATTCCAGTTCAGAGGTGGGGGAATGCCATACAGAACAAAGCACAGTAACTCTGAGTGGACATATGGGCACAGATGTGAACTCCTTGTTGCCTTGTGTGTAGCGCTTGTTGCCTGTATTTCTTTTGTATCATCTTACATTGTTACTTATTCTTTCTTACCTGTCTACAGAATGGGTAGCTCTTTCAGAGCAGAAACCCAGATCTTTAAAATGAGGTACAAACAGCACTGGTCTAAAGCCTTACATATTAGCAACTACTTAGTAAATTTGTGGATTAACATATAACCATATGTCAAGGTAGAATCTGGCTTTAAAGCCTGTGACATTGCTAGTTGTGGCAAATATTTTCTCTGAAAGAAGCTCTTATTTTTGAAAAGTTGCAAAAAGTGTGATGGTGAGTAAGATATAATTATGTGATAAGTAAGATAGGCAACTAAATAGGATAATATTCCTTAGGCTTCCAATGGGATTTGAAGCCAGTTCTTCAAGGGGGGCAGGCCTGATGAGATGCAGTGAGAGTGGAGAGAAAAGGGCACAGGCCTGTGCTTATATGTACTGTATTTCCTTTCACTTTTTTCCCCCATATTTCCCACTATCTTCCCACTCCAAAATTATGATTAGGCAATTTATATACATTTATATTATTTTGTTCACTTAATGTGTCATATTTTCCTATGCTATTAGAAAATCAGATTAAAAACATACTTAATGAACATGTACTATTCTATTGTGGATGTACCATAATTTGTAAAACCATTTCTCATTTGTTAGGCATTTAGAATGTTTCCAAGTTTTTTGTCATTGTTGGTTTTTTTTTTTCCTTTTCCTTCTATGAGGGACACCCACATCTTTATACGTAAATCTCTGCAGTTTTCTAAAGTAGAATTTCTGGGGCAAAGCATAAAAGCCCCTGTTCTGGTCTGTAAATTGATTGCATTAGACTCACCTGCATTAGATTCACTTCTTTTTATTATTTAATTTTTTGAGGATTTATTTTTTGAATAGGTACAAAATTTAAACACTACAAAAGAGAATATGAGGAAATTTCCTTCTACCTTTGTCCTTCATTTCCTCTTCCTAAGGGTGTTCTATGCATGTGTAGGTATAGAAAGTCTTTCTAAAAAGAGATCATTTGATCCCACCTCCCAGAAGTTCTAATCCTGTCTGAAGTGGAGCCTTGGAATATGCCCCCCTTCCCTCAAAAGCTTTCTAGCTAATTCTATCGTGCAGCAGATTTGGGAACCACTAGGTTAGATGAATTCTTGGGATTCTTTCCAGCTCTAAAATTTAATGACTGAAACTCACAGAGTTAGTAATTTGAAAAAGAATAATGATTAATATAAAGACTAAATCATAATCAAATGTCACATAGATTCTCTTTGAAATGATCTTAGGGATCCAATTTTTGATATAGAATTTATTATTAATACAAATAATGGCTACCACTTATTGAGTGCTTATCTATAGCAAGTTCTGTGGAAAGTGCTTTATACTTTGTCACTTAAACCTCCCCTTGAACTTAGCTCCCCATGAACCAGCTAGATAATTCTTGAACCAAGGCTTTGGAGAGATTAAGCAGCTTGCCGGTGATCACGGGACCAGTCAGTCACAGAGTGAAGATCTGAACTCATGCCTCTTACTCTTGTCTGATGTTCATCCTCACCCTTCCCCTGTCTCTAACTGTAAGATTATACTATGCCTGGTGTTGAATAACATCTTAAACTCTTTCATTTCATATATAAAGATAGCCTTTATATCTTAGTTCATTTTAAATTTTATTTGTGATTATTCACTTTACGTGAATACATTCCTAAACAAATTTCAAATAATATAGATAAGGGAAGACCTCTTTGATCCTTATTCCCCAAATTATTGTAATTACTGTTATCAAATTGGTGTGTATCTTTCTGGACCCTTTTCTTTACATTTATGTATGTGTAGGGATACTATATGGTTTTGTGAGTGTTTTGTGGTGGTTATTTTTACATAAATGGGAGCACACTATATAGAGGGTTTTGTAACTTTTTCTCTTAATAAGATACCTTGAAAATGTCTTAATACTATACCTTTCCATGTCTCTGCCCAAAGGTCTAGTGTTCTTCTAAAGAACAAATGTCTCTAGTTCATGTAACTATTTCCCTAATGATGGGAATTATTGTAAACAATGCTATTATCAAGAATGTTGAATTACTTCTCCAATAAATGCCTAGAAGTAGAATTGCTGGAGAGAAGTTTTAAATGTTAATAGAGACAAAAGTTGCCCTCCAAAAAGGCTAAACCAGTTTATACTTCTACTAGTAATGTATGAGAGTACCATTTCCCTTGCCAGCACGGGACAAACCACGGCTCTTAACCTGAATTTGCTTTATGTTAATTGCTTCTATTGGATGGTCTCTTGCAGAAAAAGCCAAATATTGACAGATCTCTTTTGATTAAACTCTAGGGTAACTTTTCCCCTATTATTTCTGACCTCAGTCTGGGCTTGTTCTCTGAGATACATAGCCTTTTTTTTTTTTTTTTTTTAATTAAGGGTCTAAGTGTCTAAATCTTGTGTCTTTTCTGGAAGATCCTTGTGCCTGCCTGCATTTCCCTTTTATAGTGACTACTATACCTGGGATAGTTTAGGTATTTCTCTGCTTAGAGTTAGAATGACTTCTCTTCATTACTGATTGGCACAAGAGGAGGCAAGTTGAAGAATTTTTTTCCTTCTCCAACAGCAAGCTTTTTGATGAAGAATTATATAACACTTTGTTTTAACAAATTGCTTATCTTTTTCTTTCTTTCTTTCTTTGCAATATTTATGAATCTTATTTTCTATTTTAACACTTTCTTTGTTTGGTAACAATTATTTTGCCCTATTTGTGATTTGTTTAGAATGTGTGAGTCAGGCTGCATTGGAGTAGCAGCCGCTAAAGGATAGGATCAGAGTACATGTGTATGCTCACCAGTTCAGCAGAGGGCTCTGGGTCGTAGGGCAGCACTGGCTAGTACACAGTGAAAATGGGCTTGCCCTGATGGTAAGGAGTGCAGTCAACTTTAAGCCCTACTGACTTTTGGATCACACACACACAAATAAATAAACACTTATTTTTATTTTTATTTTTTTGAGACAGAGTCTCACTCTGTTGCCCGCACTAGAGTGCCATGGCATCAGCCTAGCTCACAGCAACCTCAA
>VBSM01002121.1:36719960-36735758 GCA_008086735.1 Cheirogaleus medius | reverse complement strand
TCGGCCTCCCAGAGTGCTAGGATTACAGGCGTGAGCCACCACACCCGGCCACTTACCTGCTTTTCTTAATCATATTTTGTGTTTTCCTATGCCCATTCCCAAAGGGCCTTATTTTGTTAGGAGAGAATAAATCATATCAGCTGATCAATGCTAATTAGTGTGTTTTTTCATTGTTTCCTTTCCAGGTGACATAATGCTTTAAACTATTAATAGGTAAGAGCAGCACATCTGTCTGCAGAAGGCCCTAGGGGAATGACTCTAGGCATGGGTAATTTGGGCAGCATGGTATCTGTAACAGGTGGCATTTGCTAGGCATGCACTTACTCTTTCTGAGCACTGCTTTTTGTATTAGGCACTGTGCAAGCTGCTGGGCTAAGACAAGATTAGATCCCTCTCCCAGAGGAGTTCACAATTTGGACGAGAATTGGGCATGTTCAAATAGTCATTATAATATAGAGTATGCTCTGGAGTGGACCATTTGTGGAAGGTACTATGTAAGATCAACTGAGTGAATCCATTAGACATGTCAGAGAGATTTGGGGTCCTCGGTCCAGGCCTTTGTGGTCACAGTGGGGGGCCTGTACTTTAGCTGTCTGCAGACTCGGGGTCATATGGAAACCTGGTACAATCAACGGTGGAGGTACTCCCCTCTCTTGAGGGGAGTTTATTGGAGCAGAAGCCTTGATAGAATTGTTGGGTCACACCAGGGGGTAGGGACACTCTTCACATGCTTTCACCAAGTGAAAGAATCTTGGTGAAAGTCTGCTTAGCTGGGTTCAGCTTCTAGGTCAATGATAAAGCTAATAGTAAATAATATTTGGAAGAAAAGATCTGGGGACATAGGATTCTTGGGTTCCTTTGCTTTTGTGCTTGATCATAGGGTCTGTTGTGTTGGGAAATCCAAGAGGATTCTGAGGGCTCAGGTTTCCTAGAGTGAATTCTCTGTAGATTGGTACAGTTACTAATAAGGTTATTATATTAAAAATTCAGACTTACGCAAAAAATAAAGATTAATGAAAAAGGGATTACTTATAAAATGATTGGAGACATTTATGTGCTGTAGGTAACAAAACCCTGGACTAAGACTTAGCAGCTCTGCATTCCTTGGCTTTGCAGCTGATTTTCTGTGTGACCTTTGATAAGGCACTTCTCTGAAGCTGGGTTTCACTGTTTCTCTCTAGGTTGAGATCTCCCTAGGTTGATCACATGAGATCATAGACTTAAAGTTTTTAAAGCTTATAAAGGAAGGAAGGTAGGAGATGAGTATGTGTTAGCATTTATTGGGTGACTCCTAAGTGCCAACCTTATACTTGCTGCTGCACAGCAATAATCTGCTTGTAGTTCCATTGCTCTTTTGCAGGCCTAGCACAGTTCCTGACATCAAGTAGGTGCTCATTAGTTGTTTGTTGAATGATAATGAAATATATAAATTTGAGACCCCCTGGAATAGAAGTATTCCAGGTTCAGAGCTTATAGAATAGGATACTAAGGGACCAGCTTACCTAGACATCTTAAAATTTCTCTGAGAGGGTATGTGAACCCTACTGACTTCATAAAATTCTTTCCTGCCCTTGATCCTATGGTGGGGGGCTCAAGTCCCAGAACTGTCCTGGAATTTGGGAGACTTAGACCTAGTTTTCTATCTATCACTTGGAGCAACTAACGTGCCATCTCTAGGCCAGAATCAGTGAATGAGCAATGTAGTTAAAAGAGTGGGCTCTGCCTTTACTTGAGAAAGACTGTGAGGGAAGCAAGTTTGGGATAAAATCAAGAATTCAGTTTTTGGAATAAGTTCAAGAGATCTATTGTACAGCATGGTGACTATAGTTAATAACAATGTATTATATTTTTGAAAATCACTAAGAAGATTTTAAATGTTCTCACCACAAAAAATAAGTATATGAGTTAATACATATATTAATTAGCTCAATTGAGGCTCTTCCACAATGTGTATATATTTCAAAACATTGTAGACAATAAATGTATAAAAATTTTTATTTTTCAATTAAATGAGTGAATTAATTTTTTTTTTTTTTTTTTAAGAATTGGCTCTTTAGCCCAGTCTGCTAGGTTAGAATCTCAGCTATTCCTCTCACTGGTTAACCTCTCCTTGCTTCAGTCTCTTCATCTGTAAAATGGGTATAATAATTGTCCCTATTTCACAGAGCTGGTAAATTAGATGAGTTAATATAGCACCTGGAAATGCTTAGTAAAAGTTGCTCACTATTATTATTGTTATTGTTAAAGGAAATAAAGTTGATCTTTGGAGACCTCCGGGTAAAAGTTATGAACTTAACCTAGTGGAAATAGAGGGAACCTTGGGCTCCTTTTCAATCCCTAGTCCAGGGGTCTAACCTAGCTATATTATATCTGAGTGACCCAGTCTTCCCTCTCTGTGGGATGGGCAGGGAAAATGCTTGCATCTAGCAAGTTCCCGAAGAGTGGAAGAGCCAAAGAAGAAAAAGAACAAAGGTGAAAGAAGACCTGACAGGGTGTTCCCTATCCCTGTCTGCACCATCCTCCTGGGTGCCTTCACCCCTAGGCTCCCAGAAGCTGTTCTAGGACTCTGTTGTTCCTAGGGCTCTGGGACAGCCACAATAACCCTGCTTAACTCTGGCTTGTTTCCATCCTCCCAGGCCCCTCAGAGAATGCAGGAGCCTCTGTGCTGAGGTCTGATGGGTGCTCACTATGTCATTCCTTTGGGAACATCTGCTTAATAGTCACCCATCCTGGAAAGGAGCAGTTGCCTTGAGGAACAGAGTACCCTCAGTAGTTGGAATGTTGGGTCTCTTTCAGTTTTTTCCATCAGCACCTGTCTAGACAAGAGTTTGTGTTGTACCTGGCAGTTGGAAGCATCTAGCGGAGTGCAGGTGCAGGCCACTCCCTTGACTTATGCTGGATAAGCCCACTCTTAGGTCCATTTCTTCTGGTCCTAATCGGGGGCAGAGCCACATACTGGAGTTAGATATATTGAGAAGAAATAGCAGTTAGACTCCCTTAATGATAAATGACCTAGCTATCTATGCACACCAAAGTTCCTCAAGGTGTGGCCCAAATAATACTTGTTATTGCAGACACGATGGGGGTGGGTGTTGTTAAAATGCATATTTCTGGGTCCTTCCTCTGTCCTATTGAATCAGAGTCTGTGAGAATCACCAGCTTCTCAGCGATTCTTATGCTTATTCAAGTTGAAGAACCATAGCTCTAGAGGTTGGTTTTTAGTCTTGGGTGGCCTGGTGTAAGGGATAGAAGTTTGTGGAGGAGGGCCAAACAACTTCATTGAGTGCAAGTTGGGAAGGTGCTTGGAGTTCAGCAGAAGACACCCCATTGAAACATCTGAGTTCTCCTGATTGGCACATTCTTGAGGCTGCAATGGAGACAGAGGAGGATGTGGTGCGTTCACTAGCCATCTTGCTGGAAGATGGAGAACACTGAAATGATGACCCATCTCTCCTTGATCCCAGCCTCACATGATGGAATTAATTAGATGGGTCTGACCAAAACATACCATTCTACTTTTATCTTCATTCATTCAGCAAATATTTATTGAGCACCTCCTCTGTGTCAGGCACTATTACGGATGGCTTGGAATACATCAGTGAACAAAGCAAAGATCTCTGCCCTTGTGGAGCTTACATGCCAGAAGTGAGAAACAGAAAAAAACAATAAACATCATAAATAAATTATACAGTATGTTAGAAGGTGATAAGTGTAATGGAAAAAAGAAGTAGAGCAGAGTAAAGGAGCCGCGTGGGGGACAAACTGCAGTATTAAATAGAGTGGTCAGGAGAGGCCTCACTGAGCAAAGAGCAGGAGGCGGCCAGGGAGCTGGACATGCAGTTAGCTGGGAATGCACTCTGGGCACAGAGGACAGCTAGTGCAGAAGCCCGAAGCGGGGAGCATTTCTGGTTGAAGTAGGCTGGTTCAGGTTGGGGGGGGGCTGTAGAAGTGGTGGGTGCTGAGGATTTTTCATCTTCTCCAAGGTTTGCTGGCCTTCTCTGGTTTTCCCTCTGCCTGGCCTCCCCACCCTTCAGGGGCCATCACAAACCAGCCTCTCCTCCTTCTTTGCTACTAATGGTAGGAGGCTTGGAGAGTGGCTGTCAGGCAGAGTGATGGTTCCAGAAGACGATATACAGTTTATCAATATTGAATTTTGTAGCTCGCCTCCGCTACCACCGTTGTAGGGAGCTGGCCAGGCTTGGCAATGTTATTTGATAATATAATAATCATCATTTATATCACAGCTCTGGAGTGCCTCTGCTCTGACAACAGCTCAGAGCCTGGGTGTTGGAGAGATAAAACAGGCTTTAGAAGGGAAAGTGAACCAGGTTGGAATCCATGACCCTGGCAAGGTGGACATTGGCCTTCCTCACTGACCCCTGAGAGGGGATAATTTAGCAAAAATGTCACTTACTGGTAAAAGCAGCCCTGAAATGCTTTCTTTGAAAAATATGTCCTGTGAGAACAATTAGGTTTTGCCTCTTGCTCTGTCTTGTTGGACAAGTGATTCCACTTTGTCCCCCATATATCTATTGTTCTTCAGCTAGAAGAGTACTCAGCAGGTGGACAGTGGGTCACACTCTGAAGTGGCTCTGTCAGTCCAGTGCCATAGGGCTATTAGGAACATGGGGCTTCTAAGGGAGGCTTTAGCAAAGGAAGGAGGAAATGGGGTCAGATGGTGCATTCATAGACTTTGACAGCTTGAAGAGACCCTATCACCTGGAAATATGAATGTAGATCTCATTGACAAATCAGAATTATATTTCAAAATTGTATTTCAAAGCTATTCTGTATTTTAACTAGTATGTAAATTATCTTGTGATGAATCTGAAGAATCATCACTCTTGTTAAGTTGTGGAAGGTGGGGATTGTGTTCTGGGAGGGTGTGTGCAGTAGGGCAGGCCCACACAATAGGACCCAGAAAGCAAAAAGAGTTTGGTAGTGTCCTTTAAAACGAGCTGGTCTCCACCTGTCACCATTGTTCTTCAGCTCTACAACGGGCTATGCAAGAAAAGATGACCTCACACTGTGGCAAGAGGGAGGTTGAGCCGTCATGTGGGAAGATGCTCAGAAGTTCAGGGAGGCTGGCTCCAGGGTCTCCTTACTCTAGTGAATCACATGTCCCTGCAGCTTTAAGATAGCCTATCCTCTTGAGGATGCTGATGGAGAGGTCAGGTGACCTCAGGGACTCCAGATGCCAAAGTGAGAACAGGAAAAGGGAAAGTTGTTAAGACTGCAACAGATGTCCCAGGAGACATTTGGAGTTTGGGGAGCAGAATGGGATTGAGGAGGTGTTGGGAGTCGAAGCTTTGGGTTGATACCAGTGGTAAATCATGAGGGGTGTCCTAGAAGAGAGGGCAAAGATGGCTTAGAATTGAAGTTCTGAATCCAGGATATCAGGAACACTTGGGGGAAATTTTGTAAAACACAAAAACACCCCTGCCCTCGTCCCCCATCCCTACAGGGAGACAGAATAGATAGACTCTCCTGGGGCAGGTAGATGCTGCAGGGTTCTAAAGGTGAATTGAAGGCAAAGGGCAGGGCTGGGAAAGACCAGGCCCAGGCCTTGGTCAGCAGAGGAGGAGGCTCTATAAGAGCTGTGTGTAACTGACCAATCCCATGCTGGCCTTGTCCTGCAATTTTAACAACAGAAAATGGAGAAACAATGCTAGGCTAGAGATTAGGAGATCTTGGTCCTAATGTCAGTGCTGTCATTTTGTGGCTTTGTGACCTTGGACAAATCACTTCACCTCACTGAGTCTCAGTTGTGTAGTTCTACTGTAAAACTAAGGAATTAGACTTAATGGCTGCTAAGGGCTCTTTCCAGCTCTGAAAGTATGGGTCTGTGATTCCAAAGAGTGATATGGTTTCTCCACCATGAGCCGGCTGGGTACCTTCCTGCATTACATTCACAACACAGAGTTGTGTCCCTTTGTTTATGGACTGTTAGGGTCCTGCTGACCTGGAGACAGCTTAACCATTTGCCAGCTTCCAGGCCAGAACCACCTTGGTCACTTGATCGAGCTTTCCCCAAAGTGGAATACTTTCTGTGGGAATAAAATTAAATGAAAGAAATTTATAGATAGGGGTAGGGGTTCTATGGCCAAAAGAGTTTGAGAACAGTGGGATAAACATGGTCAACAGTTTATATTTTTACAGGATTCTCAGAGCCTTTAACATACCGGTATGCATTGTGAATCTGCAATGTGGGAATATGCAGTATTTCCAAAATTAATTTGATGGAGGAGTGGTTTGTTCTTTTGAGGAGTATCTCACTAGATTAGTGTTTCATAGAGCACTCCCAGGAAGAATTTTCACTATACTGTCATCTTTCTTTCTTTAAAAACAACTTAGCTGGGTGTGGTAGCCCACACCTGTAATCCCACCAGAGGAGGCCGAGGCGGGAGGATCACTTGAGGCCAGGAGTTTAAGACCAGCCTGGGTAACATAGCGAGACCCCGTCTCTTAAAATCATGGTGGCACATGCCTGTAGTCCCAGCTACTCAGGAGGCTGAGGTGGAAGGATTGCTTGAGCTAGGAGTTCGAGGTTACAGTGAGCTATGATCACGCCACCGTACTCCAGCCTGGGCGACAGAGTGAGACCCTGACACGTATATATACACACACACGCACACACTCACACGAACACTCCCCAAAAACTCCAACAACTCAAAGTTAGATGGCCCTTCCTTTTTCCTAAGTTCTGGACCTTTGAGATGGGTAGAAGTGCTCACTTTTCCTACTCCAAAACCCCAACGGCAGGCAATGTTTTGTCATGGTCTTCCTAAGGCAACATTGCAGGCAGTGCCAGTGATTCTCTGCTAATTCCAATGGAATTGACACCCCTCACGGTCCCCCAAATCCATCCTCCATGTCTCCCTGCATCAGATGCTCATAGAATACCCCTTACCTTGACAGAGAGGTAGACAGGGCAAGTCATCATGGGCCCTTCTGAGCCCAGAGCTTTCTCTCAGTGACATAGTCCAAGGGTCAGTATGGAAGGATTGACAGATAGTAGCAGTTGACTTTCTGGCTTGGGGTTGTTTTTCTCTAAGAGAAAGAAAGCTGCCAGCGGTCCCCATCCTAGGAATATATACTTTTTCTGGCTGGGCTGGAACTCTGAACCTTTAGCTGGGCTGGGCAGAGGTGAGCATGGGAACAAGGAACTGGCTGTGTCTTATTTGGGCAGGAAGGCTGGGCTGCACTCGCTTGGACCCCAGACAGTTTTACATCCATTTTCCATGCCTGGTCTCCTCCCCCTGCCCCAGCCCGTCCAATGCCACTCTGCCCTCTTCCTCCATCATCCTTCTTTTGGGTTCTCTCTGTGTCCTCACTGTTCTAAGCAGACAGGCTCTCCTTCCTCCTCCCCCAGCCCAATCTCTACTTCTCTTCACATTCCCTCTGCCCCCCCTAGCCTGGCAGCCTGCCCTGTAGGAATGTTAATTAGCATTCTCGATTTAATTAATTCAGTAGCTAATTAATGATTGGGGACTGGGGGGTGGGGAACTGGGGTACAGGGGTTGGGGGCTGGAGGTGGCAGGGAGAAATAGCGGAGGCTGCAGAAGGCATCGCAGATGGCTGTGCGGTGGCTGGCACAGTGCCCACCGCCATGGATGCAAACACATTTGCGCGCACGCACACATACACACACACATACAAAAAGGATAGGGTGATCGAGGAATCAAATCAAAAGCAGGGAGAGAAGGGCACAGGGGCCCTGGGAACTGGGGCTGTGGGGCTGGGGGTGGGGAAGGCTCTAGATCTATTTGAATCTGCTCCGGAAGTAGAAGAGCAGGAAAAAAAAGAAACAACCACAGGCGCAGAGAGAAGAGAGCTCTCCCGATACCCCACCCCACCCCCACCCCACCCCAGCCACCCCTCCTCCCTGGCATGGGATTCATGGGCACCAGCTGAGGACAGGGTCCCCTCCCTCTGCCTGCCATAAATATTGGCACCGAGGACCCAGACTCAGAAGGATAGGACATTCCCAAAGAAAATAGTTTTTCTTTTAAGTTGTTTTTAAAAATATATATGTGTATATATATTTTAAAAATTGCACCCGTTTTGGTGTGAGGGCGAAGGCGAGTGAAAGAAGGTGACTGAGCCAGGAGGAGAGAGCACAGATGGCTTGGTGGTGGTATGGTGTGGTGAGTTGTGGGGAGGAGAAGAGGGGGGTCTGGCAGAGGTTGGGGGTGGGCAGAATGAGGACCCTGTTTTCTTCTTTTCGGTTTGCTGTGGATGAAGGGGAGAGAAAGAGAGAGAAAGGGGGTGGGGAGAGAAGCGAGACAGATGGCAGAGTGGAGAGTCGGCAGCCAGTGCCGGCACTGCCCAGCCTGGGCGGACCCAGCTCCCTCCGCCTGCCAGCTCTCCAAATGCCACCCTTCCCCCATCCTCCCCTCTCCCCATCCCCCCAGCTTGGCACTGATCTCGGGGAGAGAGAGGGAGGGAGACTGGGCAAAGAGCATCTGTTCCCTCCATTCTCCCAGCTCCATCGGCTGCCAACCTAGGGCCATCGTCTGCCTCCATCACCCCTCCGCCTGCCCGCCTACCCACCCAATCCCAAATGGGTGCTGGATCAGGTGCTGAATCCGGCTGCCTCCTCGGGTACCAGTCACTGTGCATCGCTGTGTGTCTGCCACCGCTGCCTGGCACTCATGGGGCCGTGTGTGTATGTGTGTGTGTGCGCGCGCGCATGTACATGTACGCAAAAGCGCGTGCTGTATGTGAGCCTCCTGGGCATGGGTGGGGGTTGGCATTGCGGTTGCCAATCTAGTGTCCAACCAGAGGACAGAGGGATGGAGTGGAAGAAGGGAGAGGTTTGGGGCCTGGGAGGGGAGAAGAGGGTGCATGAGTTGCTTCATGCTGCCTGCTTACAGGCATTGGCACTGCAGCTGCCACCCCTTGTGCCCACGGAGATAGGAGAAGACGAATGGAGGGGGGCAGCGACAGGAGTCCTCGTGCTCTGGGAGGAAGGCTCGGTACCCGGGAGCTGTTGGCATCACATCTGTCAGGCTGGTGCCCAGCACTGGGGCAATGGGGAATGGAGGACCCAGGAGGCAGGGAGGAGGGGCAGGAATGTGTTGTTGGTGTTGCTGTCCCTTTAGAAGCTTAGCTCTGAGAAATGGTTGGACTGTGAGGTGGTTAGTGCTCTTCCAGCCTGGGAAAGTACTGTGGTGGAAATAGTAGCCAGGGAAGTGCCAAGAAAGAGTCTATGAGCCAGGGAGGAGGGACTGTGCCACCGCTACCCAGGGAGAACTTGTTGGGGCTGGCAATCTGGCCCTTTGTCAGAACACTGAAGGAGACAGCAAGGGCACTGGCACTGCCCATGGCGCCTGGCACAGGCTCTGGCATTGTGTGGAATAGGGAAGGGTGACGGTGCCTCTCGCCAACCTGGTTGTGAGGGCTGTTGTGCCAGGAGTGAGAAGGGAGGAGAGATGTTTGCAGGGGTGTTGTTTGGGAGTACAGACTTTTTTCTGCCAGGACCCCCTTCCCATTCCCTCTTAGGCATGCGGAGTGGAGCAACTGACAGAGAGAGAGCGGCGTGAGGACACAAAGGAGGAAGCGCGCCATTGCCAAGACCCGGAGGAAGAAGGATGGAGAGCGCTGGCAGTCTTGCCTGGCCCCCAGCCAGTTTTCTGCTGAAGATGGCCATATCCCCTTGCCTGGTCTGTATATGCCACTGTTGCAGCAGTGGTGGGAGGGAAGGGCTGGCTTGCTGCGCTGGGCTCTGGAATGGGAAGGGCACCTTTCTGGGGATCCCACTCTAACAAGTGAGGTGTCTGGTTTTTCTCCCTGGTGCCTTCCTCTTCTCCCCCTCCCTTCACTCACCCTTCTTTCATCTCTCCATCACCACCTGGGTCCTACTGCTTGGCACCCAACCAACTGGATGCTGCCACGCTTGGCAGTGCTGCACTGGCACGTGAACAGTGCCTCAGATCCTGGCACCGCGGCAAACCCAAAGCCACCAAACATGCTCATGACGCCACTTGGCGGCAGTGAGAGAGAGGGGCCATGCATATAGCAGTGCCAGGCACTGGGTGGAGCTCTGTGCTGGGAAGTGGCACGAAAGGATGCCCTTAACAGCTGGGCTGAGTCGGCACTCTCTGGCCAACCCCAACTCTGCCTTCCTCCTAATTAGATACCCACGTCCCACCCGCACTGCCCCCAAGACAGGGATTTAGATGGTACCACACTCAGTGTTTGAGGAGACATGCAAAGGGAAGCTGGAGCACAGAGGGCAGATTGTAGCCACACCCAAGGCCAGTGAATTATACACCTCTTTGGGCAACAAGGACAGAAAAAAATCCTAGGAGGGCAGAAAGAGCCTGGACAAAAGCATGCCAGCTGTGTTGTTTCCAAGATGGTACCAGAAGAGATGGTAAGGGAAGAAGTAGGAAGGAGAGACCCTCAGGCCTTGCTGTTGGGTGTTGGGGTGGTTTGTACCTATATTTATTTCATTCTGCCTTGTGCCTTGTGATTGGCTGAGCTGTGGTTGAAGTGAATTCATTCTTTCTCCCTTGTTAAAGGCTCATATTCAAGAACAGTCCTAGAAAGATGGAGAGTTGCTCTAGGCCTAGAGAGGTAGGCAGGTGTTAGGAAGACAAAGGCATCTGGGACTTTTCCTTCCAGAAAGACTGTTCAAAGAGATTTTGTGTTTAGGTATTTCTCCATGGCACCCCAATTGGAGTTGGATAAATTTCCATATCTTGAAAATCCACCCCAGAAAGGGAAACTGAGGACCAGCAATGAGCCCTGGTAGAGGGGTAGGCCCCTAGGAGGAGAATTGGTAGCATCTGTGGTGATATAGTCTAGCTCCCACAGAACTGGACCTTGGGCCCCCAATTGAAAGGACTTCTAGTAGGTTTGTCTTTCCCTGTATCCTGGGTAGCCAGAGGCTGTAGGTCAGTGACCAACAAGATCTTCAGGTGGAAGATTTGACTCCAGGTAATCTCGAAGGGGAAGCTGGGTGGCTCTGGGAGATAGGACCTGCCCAGAGAGAAGTAAAGCCCATGCTGGGCTGAGCTGCTCGGGGCTGGGGAGCTCTGATTTCAGCATCTCTGGAAGTAGATGGCAGCTTTGAAAGAAGCAAAGTGGTTTCCACAGTGGAGGAGAGAGCAAGGAGGCACTCAGCCAAGAAGGTGAGTGGACAGTGTTTATATCTTTTCTCCTGTTCAAGAACAGCAGCATAAGCAGAAGACATTGTTAGATTTCCAGTATGTTGGATGTCTAGGGTGGGGGTGATGTCAGCATAAGGAAGAGGACAAATCTGAGGTGATGACGGGCCACTGTGTGGTAGCTCCTGGTGCAGCGGGGTTGGTTCTTGGGTGCTGGAGAGTTGGGGGCAGGTCACAGATGGATATGGGCTGGGCTCTCTAGGCCAGTGATTCTCAAACTCCAGAGAGCACGGAATCACTTCAGGAGTTTCTGATTCAGTTGGTTTGACGTGGTCTAGGAATGTGCATTTTAAATAAGCACTCCTGTTGTAGGTGGACAAAACTTTGAGAAACATTGTTCTGAGAGATAGTAGTCACCTTGCATGTAGGGCAGTGATCTTGTCTGTATTTCCCTTGCCTTTTCCATCCTTCCTCTTCCTCAGCCACACTCGTGTCTTTGTGCTGTCACCTGGGGACACATGTGTTGTAGGATGTGCATATGTGTGTTTTGGGTGAGGACAGTAGGAGGAAAAGGAGATTGTGAGGTCAAATCAGGCAAATGTAAGAACAATGGTCCTCATCACAGTGGTTATCACAGAAGAATCCCTTTGGGAACACTTTCAAAAGTCATTCCTCGCTTCACCCCTAGATTCTGAAACCTCACCATTGAGAACCAGTAGGTTAGGAGCATTGCCAAGAGATTATTCTCTATGGTGCTGACAGGTTTGTATGGATTTTGTAGCCAGGTACAGGATGGGTGTAGTCACACTTCTTCCTGGCAGCAGGCCTGGGTCCTTGGCAATGGAAGCAGGGGTCAGCAGAGTACAGGGCCCAGCTTGCTGCTGGTACTCAGTGAATTGCAGAAGATGCTGTCGCTTGAGCACTTGGTGGGGATGTCCGGAAATGAGCACAGTGTAGGTCATTTTCAAGTCTAGTTAAGAAGACATGGTGCAGGGTTGATACCAGGAAGGGATGGTAGATATGGGCAGTGCTGAGCCTCTGCTGATCACTGGTACCTGGGTTTTAGCCATTGTTTGTGTGACAATGTGTACACTGTTGGGCAGGGTTTTGAGTCAACCTGGGAGCTGCATCGCCTTTCCCCTTATCCTTGGACAGGTTCAGCTTCCTTCTGGTCCACCTATGATCACTCAACCTGCTTCTCCACTAGCTTCTAGCCAGACATCTGGCCACGGCTGGGGACCTGCAAGAAATACCAGGCCCAGACTACTGACATTTAACCCTTGTCTCTGCTCTGTGTGAAGGGCTGTTTGGGTCCTCTATATCAGTGGGTGGTCACACAATTGTGTCACCCAATTTTATATTCTCCCTGTAAAGTGCAGTCTATCGCAGGAGGGGCTTTCCCTCACGGTTACTTCCCATTTCTCCCCCAACTGACATGCCATGGTCTAGTTCTTCTGTAAATGTCCCCTCTTGAATTTTTTTTCATCTGATCTTTTCGTAGTATATCCACGCTATAATCTTGTAGACCCTGAGGCTGGGTCTTCCGTGTTTCTTGTAGCAAGAGCTTCCTTGGTATTGGGGCATTTCTCCCCAACTCAATCCTCTAGAAATGACACCCTCATGGCTTACAAGTTTCTGACTAGTTGCTTCTGAGGGAAATGCTCCCCAATACCTGGCCTTCCTATAACACAGAGTCCTAGCCCTCGTTACCACAGGAGTCTCCCCAAAAGTTTTCTTCTCATTCACTACCTTTCCTCTCCCTGGTGTCCAGAGGAATTTAAGGTCCCTTCCCCACAGGTTAATAGTCAACATTTGGTCGTTCTTCTTAATACTGGTTACATTTTCCTCTTTTCTCTATTTATAAGCTTTGTCTACCTACTTCTGTGTGAGGAAAATTTGCATGTATTAGAGAGTGTTTCTACTTGTGGGAGGGTAGGTCATGTGTCTGGAGGTATTACCCTTTGTACTTATACCTACTGGCATTTGTGTGTGTCCCTGTAGCCCTCTCTGCTGCTGGGGTCTTCTGCTCTTTCCCAGGTGTGCTTGCTTGTTTTGTTGGTGCAGTTATACACAGAGTTCTGTATTTCAGATGTGACTATCTTTAAAAGGATAAATGACTAGATGAACAAATGTGTCTTAAGATGGATCAGGGTGATGGAGATTTGGGGAATCTGGTCTATAAACCCTGAAAGTGCTTAAGGAACAAATAGAAGGAATTAAGCAGGTGTGTGCTATTATGCCTGGAATAACTGGCTTTCTTGGTTCACATGCATGCTTCTGTAAGTACACTCCAGGGCTAGAGGGGCAGGCTAGGAAAAGATTTCTTTTTGTGGTCATACTGCAAACTCTCATTTGGCCACTTATACTTCAGATTTTCTCATACTCTTCCAGCAGATTTTATTTTTGTTCCCAGCTGAGGATTGGGTACCTTAACCCATCCTCACAAAGACTTTGGTTTAGAGCAGACAGCCCAGATCACTTCCACCTCCTGCTTCCCGGTACCGACCCTGGCCATAAGTTGTGTAGGCCCCAATTTGGGTGCTTCTTTAGGAACCTTTGTATGTTAGAAACTCTAGGACTTTGTCCCAAGCCATGGAAGACCAATCTTATCAGTCTTCCATCAATTCAGGTTCACTTTAGGGTTAGGGGTCAGTAGGTACTATAAAATAGGTGTTGCTGTGCTGTGTGCTTGAGTCTATTATTCCACAGGAGAAGCATGATTCAATCCTGGTGACTTGGCATGCACC
This sequence comes from Cheirogaleus medius, assembly GCA_008086735.1. Taxonomy (NCBI): domain Eukaryota; kingdom Metazoa; phylum Chordata; class Mammalia; order Primates; family Cheirogaleidae; genus Cheirogaleus; species Cheirogaleus medius. The sequence continues at coordinate 36,721,897 of VBSM01002121.1, read as the reverse complement.
GTTAACATTCTGCATAGGGTTGTGCTGACTCAGCCTTCTGTCCACCAGAACGGCCACTGTGTGTCACTCTCTGGAACTGGAATGCTACAACTAAAGACTTCTGGTCTGAGAAAGGGGCTGGGGAGGAATGCTTCTAGCCACTGGGAACATGGATTGATGGACCCTCAAGCAGCATGTTGATTGACCTAAGTCAGCAAAGTCAGCCAGGCTGTTTTGCCCCCAAAATTCCAGGGTTCCAGGTAAGTACAGTTACTCAGAATCAGCTCCTTTCTACCATTGTGAATGTACGTGGTATCTCCAGGCCAGGGTGTTTTTGCAAAAGAGAGTATGTTGGCAGGCAAGAGGAGGAGGGATTTCTGGGTACATTAACTCTTGGTGGAAATATTCACAGTTCAGACTAAAGCCAACCTACCCTGGTTGTAAATTCTAAGATGCATGATGTGACACCTCTAATCATCCTGTGCCAGGTGTTTGTTAAGGTTTACTTGAGAACGTTTCCTTTTTTTCTCGTTTTTGTTCTAATTTGTTTTGTTTTCAACTTTTATGTATAAGTCACATTCCCAGAAAGCACAGAGCAAAAAGGCCTTTTTCCTCATACACATGCTGCTAAAATAATAGTTTTATACACAGAATTTAAACAGGAGAGAAAAAGACAAGGAGGGAGGGGTGCAAGAGAGATGTCAGAGGCAGGGAAAGAAAGGTAGCAGTAAGCACTAGACTTCAGTGGGTCACCTTCTCTTCTGTTGCCTACATTTGTAACTGGAATTTTGGGTATCATCACAATAACTAACTTCACCCCGCCCCCAATTTGCTTTAGTTGGAGTTTTTAATTCTAGAAGTGAATGGGATAGGAAGTGAGACTCAGAGAATATATGAGGGACCAAGCTGAATTTTCTCTCCTCTCTCATCTTTTCTGTACACAAGCCACTGAATAGAGTGGTGTGACAGACAGATTGGAAAACCTATGTCCCAGGGCTGGATGAATTTGTGTGTGAATATGAAATGGATAATGGTGGCAGAAGAAGCCTAAGGGGGAGAGAGAATGGAAGGAAAATACCTTGTAAGAGGAGAGGTCTTAGGGACAAGGGTAGTAGGTTAAACTATCTGGAGAACATGGGAAATTTTGCAAGCTTTTCTTTGCTAAAATAAAACACCCACTTCTCTACCCCATGCCACTTTAGCTGGACTTTGGGGTTGTCAAAATTACCACTCGATGGTTATAGAAACAATTAGGTTAGGGATGGGGAACCTTCTTCTAGGTCGTTCCTCTTCTGTTGGTTCCCTTGGTGATATCACCCTATCATAGATTCCCTTGTGCTTCAGTCACCTCTTTGTCTACCCATCCCCTCAGCTAACATCAGCTCTAGACCCCATAAGCTTCACAGATGGGTCCCGACTCCTTTGGGGATGCCTCCATCGGCTGCTGCTTAATGGAGGAGCTGGCTGAGCTGGGCTGGAGGACACAGATGGGAGCAAGGGACCAGCCAAGGCGGCCACTAAGGAGGAAAGCAGGAGGAGGGCTTTGTGAAAGAAGTAAAGGAGAGGAAAGAGTGGTAGGCAAAAGGGAAGCATACCTTGGATTCAGAAACCAAACTGCCACCCCTTTCTTTCTGGGACTGCCAAGATACTTTTGGCGACATTGACTTTTCTAAGTCACAGCTAGGAATAAGGGGATATCACCTGTCCTGCCCCACAGTCCAGGTTCTTCTCCCCATCACCAGCTCCCACCTGTGAGACAGGGTATGGCCAAGGGAAGGCTGGCTGCATTGCTCCCAGTCCTGTGAGGATCAGAGGATCACCAGACCCGTGGCAAGGAGTTAAAGTCATTTGATCTACCCAAGATGAGGTGGTTTAAAGAAACCCTTAAAATGGGGGTGGGGGTGACACAAACAGGAAAAAACACTTCTTTAATGGGAGAGTTTTCTTTTTTTTTTTTT
>VBSM01002121.1:36697625-36719860 GCA_008086735.1 Cheirogaleus medius | reverse complement strand
GACTGGTGGGGTGAAGACGGGGGCTGGGAATCGGTGCAGGTCCAAGGGAGGGGGTGGAGGGGACAGGAAGGGCAATCCAGATATGAAGCCACTGGGGTCAGGGCCCTTCTTCTCAGTGCCCGCCTCCCCCTCAGTCTCGCCTTCCTTGGGCTCTTCTTGGCTGCGCTCTGGCCCCTCAGTCTTGGCGTCAGTCTTGGCCCCCCGAGAGCGAGTCTGATGTAGAACCGACCGCATGTGGATCTCCAGGGTGGAGCTCTGGTTGTAGGAGACTCGGCAGATCGTGCACTTAAAGGGCTTGTCGGTGGCAGCAGTGGTGGTAGGCGGGGCACCAGCCTCTCCTCGGGCAGGGGCAGAGGGGTCAATGGCAGCCTTCTTCATCTTATGAAGGTGGGAGACAGAATTATAATGAACCAAGAGGATATTCTTCTGGGTGAAGGACTCCTTACACACAGTGCACTTATAGGGCCGGGCAGGGTCGAGAAACTTGTCCAGGGCAAAGTTGGTGGTCTTCCGATAGGTCAGAGGGTGGCGAGAGTCAGCTGGAGCTGGCTCTGCAGAGCGGGGCTCCCCAGCAGTCCCCTCCTCCTCCTCAGCCATGGTGGGTGGAGGAGCCACCTCTTCAGCTTGAGCATCAGCCTGAGGGACTGGAGATGGGGCTGGAGAAGGGGGTTGACCAGGGCTTCCTGATGGCTTGTCTGGGGCCTCGGCTGAGGCCAGGGGAGGCTCAGGAAGAGGATCTGGACTGGCTTCTGGAGTCAGGTTAGGGCCTTCTAGAGGAGAGAGAAGAGGGTACAATGAGCAGACCCCACCCACTCAATATCCAGGACAACTGACCCTGGCCTCAGTTGTCTTCAGAACTTCTTGGTCCATGGAGCCCAGGTTCTATTTCTTGCCACCTTGGGAGGTTTGCTGTCCCCTTCCTTACCTGATGCCTGGTCTCTGCTGGGTACAGGCTCTGGTCCAGGAGCAGGGGCTTCTGGGCCATCTTCCAGAGGGCTAAGTGTGGGTCCAGGCAGCACTTTAGTCGTAAAGGTCATCTCTACAGTTGTGGCCTGTGATGGGAGAGATCCTGGTGGCTTCCCCACCACCTGTGCTACCCCGACTCCTCTGCGCTGCACCTGTGCTGAGCTCCCTTACCCAGATCAGCCTTCTCTCTGGACAAACCTCCCACCTAATTGCTGCTTTTCCCACAGACTAGAGAGCCTGGGCTGCTGCCTCTCCTCTCTGGCTTCCTCTTTCCCCAGGCCAAAAGTCAGCTTTCCTTGAGGCACCTGGTCCTGGCAGGCCTGTGCCTATTGTTCAGCAACTCTTCTCAGGACTTAATGGAAGTGAAAAAATGCTTAGTTTCCTCATCCGTGAGTAGAGGCAGCTAGACAAGCTCCGTTCTGAGGACCCCTCCAACTCTAAAATCCAGCCTCAAATCTGTGAAATGCTACTTTCTTCATCAGCAACCACCCCCCCACACACACACATACACCTGCCTGGATACCCCTGCCTCATCCTCTCCTCCTGTACAGTCCTAACAGGGCCACACTGGACCATCCTCACCCAGCCTGTACTCACCACAAGCAGCAGCTTCTCCACGCACTCGGGCACCACGTTGTGAAGGTGGCTAAGGTGGAAGTGCAGGGCGGGCCGGCCCACCAGCTGTTCCTGGCACAGTGGGCACCTGTACTTGGGCTGCACTGCATGCTGGGAGAGTGCATGAGCCCTCACCTGGTCAGATTCCGGGCTCAGGAAGCTGCAGTACGGACAGCAGTATACCTGTGGGCACATATGGATGGTGGAGGAGGTGTTAGGGAAGGGTTTGGATTCCTCAATGCAGTACTGGCCTCCACTCCCAATTTAGGAGGAGCAAGCTGGATAGAAAACCATCACGGCAGACCCAGCGTCCAGCCTCAAGTCTTGAAAGCTGTCTCCTCCCTTCTTTCCCTTGGATTGGCACAAAGTCCTAGCCTAGGCCACTACCTCGCATTCCCTCCTTGTCTGGCCTTCTCCCTCCACCCTGGCCTCTCTCTACCTTTTCTTGGTGTGTCTTTCCCAGAGTCTGCTGCCCTACTCAATTTTCTACAGCTGACAGATGGCCCTGTACCTGCCCCCCACCTTGGGTTTAGTTTTCTTTTCTTACCCACCCCCACCTTGCCTGTGTCTTCTCTGTGAAATGGCTCCATTTCCTCTGGGCACTTTCTGGACCCAGAGGCCCCCTTGTCCCTGCCCACTCTGCCTCTCTAACTGTCTCCTGAAGAGGGGTGCTGCCTGTCTGCTCAGAAGCCAGCCATGCCTCCTTGGGCTCAGCAGCTCCCACTTTCTTTTCCGTCCTTTCTTCTCCTCAATATAAACAAACACCACAGCTCCCCCAGTGGCCCAGGAAAATTCTGGCCCAGCCCTCTCAGCACATTCTCAGTAAATTCTCGCCCACACCTCCAGAGGGGTGGGGCTGCAAAGGCCTGCTGTCACCTGACTGCCTGACCTGTCCAGCCTGAATTTTGCCTGCTGCCTCAGATCAGGCTTGTCTCCCTAGCTTACTTCCTGTCCTGTCGCCTGTGCCATTGGTCCAGGCCTGTGTGTCGGGGAGGGGATGGCCACAAAGGAAGGGGACTCAGGTGCTCATCTTAATGCACCCAGCCCTTGGTGCAGACATCTGGAATTAGGTCTGTTGGAGGGAACAGAAGTTAAGAAGAAGAGAAGCTGGGGACATAAAGCATGGTTGCAGTTTGCATATTGCAGTCTAGTCCGGAGAGCTGTGAGGCACAGGATGGCATCTCAAGACCAGAGGCTGGGAATTCCCTCAGAATCAACACTTTCAGGCCACAGAGCTAACCTACTTCTGGGTCCTGCTTAGGTTCGAGTCCTGGGGATTTAAAGATTTGTGGGGCATGCCGTCAGGGTAAATCATTTGGTTGGTGCCTCCACCCTCAAGAAGAGGATACCAGGACAGTTCTGTCCAGGCTCAGGGCTTTCTGTCAGATATGAATGTCTGTGTCTAGTTGTCTTTCTCCTCCTGAGGAGGGAAGAGCTAGGCAGCAGCTGGTTTGTGCTTTTGCCTTTCTCTTTTCATCTCTTCTCTTCTTTCCTCCCCCCCTTCCTCTACCTGCCTCCAGTCTTTCCTGCCCTCAATACAGTTCCTCTCTTCACCTTTCCCTCAAGTTCCTGCCATCCCTTCCTCTCATGTCCCTCTATGCTCCACCCTTCGGGGCCAGCTCTACCCCCATATGGTGCTGAACATATGTAACTGGACCTGGGTGGCATTTCCTAAATGTGCTATTTTTAGTGAAATAAGTCACAAGCATGACAAAATTCGGTCTTCCTTTAGAATATGAGCAGATCTCAGTAAAGCCAGACCCCCACCTCAGCACTTCCCAGTTACCCCAGTTCTGACCATGGTCTGGTTGGCACTGTTTCTGGAATGGCTGGTCTTGTTCTCTGCCTCTTCAAAAGCTGAGGATGAAAGGAGAGGACATTAAGGGACTCTGACAGCCCTCCCTCTTCCCCCAGCCCTTAAGATGATTTGTAGCAGAGCACTTCCAGGGTAGGGGGTTGGGCTCTAGGGAAAGGGAGAAAGGGCAAGAAACTCAGTAGACAGGTGAGGCTTGGCAGGGGCCGCCTCCAGGTTCGCAGGATGGCCAGGTTTAGGTCCTTGAAGCAGGTGGAAGCACCCAGCCTTCTGTGGCTCAACCTCCTGCCCCCTCCCCCCCCATGAGGCTTTTCTGTGGTCAGTTTGCTCCTCCAGCACAGGAGGCATTGCTGGGCTCCTGGATCACTGCAAGGTCCCATTGGCCTCTCAGAAGGTGTGAGGACTTGGGAGAAGGGAGGGAAAATGGACTGGATGAGCAACTCACCCAACTGTTCTGTCTTGTTCTGGACTTCTTTCTCAGGGTTGGGTGGCTCAGTTAAGGGGGTGACAGGAGCCTTCCCTGTATAGGATGGGGGAGTGTCAGCTTAAAGAGGTAAAGCATCAGGGAAGGGAGGCAATAGGTCAGAGGAAGCAGGACAAGCAACCAGGCAATGAAGGAGAAAATGGATGAATCAAGCGGCAGGAGAGGATGAAAAGCCACCAAAAAGACACACAGAGGGTGAACGGAAAAGCTACACTATTAGAACTGCTAGGGCCTGAGAGTCATCTTGTGCAAGTCCAGCAATAGGCAACAGAACAGGACCAGACTTGGCTCCCGGTCTTGACTGACCCGGGAAGTGGGAAGCCCCAGAAATGTGAGAGGGGCACTGAAGAAAGAAGCTGAAGTTGAATGGAAGCGGCTGCTGCGGTGAGCAGGAGGTGGCAGGTCTAGCTGGGAGAGGAGATTACCACTCAAGTAAGAATTGACAGATGTGTAGGAATTTATTTTCGGTGGCAGCCTAATTAAAGTGTTAAAGTTCCTTAACTCCATTCAGCCCTGCGCCAGGATCGTTAGCTATTGATCTGGGCCCCTCCAGCACTTAACTCCAGCCAGCATATTGGCAATTCAATTAGCACCAGTCAATGCTGCCTATTCCTGGCTCCTGCTGCCCGTCCCCTCGCCCTTGCCCACTGCTGGCTCTCCAGAGCTCGACACCCATGCCCACCTCTGACAGCTCCTTCCAGGCTCTTCTCCTGTACCCTCTGGGGCAGTGGTGCCTGGCTGGCTGTTTCCAGCCTCTGCTGGTACAGCCTTAGCTACCTAAGGGGGACTCTAAGCCCAGCCTTAGGGCTGAAGACCTCCTAGGACATAGGAAGAGGCAGGGAAGATTATCAGAGGCTTCTTCCCATCCCTGCTGTCTTTGGACTATGCCCACAGCTCCCATCTCCTTCCAACAAGTCCTGGCCCAGCACAAAGCAGGTTCCATTCTTTTTTTTCTACCTCTTCTCTCCTTCCTGACCGGCTCCAGTCTGCCACCCCCGATATCCAGTGTTGTTAGGACACTAGTCACTGCTCAGAATCACTGGGTGATTCCTCCTCACCTCCCTTCCTGTTTTCTGTTCTCCACCCAGCAAAATCCCTGCCCTTCTCTACCCCTCCTCACTCAGCAGCCCCCACTGGGCCTGTCTTATCCCTTCATATCTTCTTCCCACTTGCTACTGATGGTCCACAGACCCATTTTCCCTCCTTGTATCCCTTTCTCCTCAGGTCCCCAGCTCCCCACACCCTGCTGGCCTCCCTGCCCAGTCCTTATTCTTCAGTCCCCTCTTCCTCACCGGGAGTCCGGAGCTGCCCATGGCTGAAGCTCAGGATGTTCTGGAGAGCTGAGAGTCCTTCCTCAGCTGCTGGACCATTCTGTAGCAGCTGCAGACGCCTCTGGGCCTGTGCATCACGGTGGGCAGGTGCGCGCAGGTGTTGCAGCACAGCCAAGCGGGAGGGTGTCTCCCAAGCACACAGCAGGCAGTGGTACAGCCCCAGCTCTGCCCCTGCCTCTGCTCCCTCCATTTCCAGCAGAAACTAGAACCATGGCAAGAGGCTGGCTCAGGCTCAGAAGGGACACCTCCAGATCTCAGCGGACTTCTCTGCCTCCCCCAGGGAGCCTGACTAGCAGCACCCTCATCCCTACCCACTCCTTCCACCCCCCTAATCCCCCCCATTTACCCTTCTAGTATCACTAGAGCCCCCTGATTATTACTGCTTGTCTTCTCTTCCTTCTACCCACTCCTGGACTCCCTCCCAGTATGTGAATGGAATCTGGTTCCATCCTCTTGAACTTCTGGTGACATGATGGACTGAGCTGACCCAGACCCCTCCCTCCAGCCCCAACACCAGAAGAGCTGAATAAAGTCTTTGTTTCACTTCATCAGAGTCCTTTATCCTTTGGTCTCTTTCTCCATGTCTGTCCAAACTCTTTGTTACTCTGGTGCATACTTCTCTTTTTCTCCATTTCTGTAACCCTGGGTTTTCCCATCACTTCTCTACTCTGCATCTCCTCCTTCCATCCCAATCCCCTTCTCCTCTTCCCTGCCCTGGCCTACCCCAGCCTCACCTTATAGATCTGGCTGTTTTCTTCATGGGCTGCTCCCCTGGCATGCAGCTGCATCTTCTCCTTGCTGTTGGACTCAAAGTCACAGATGTTGCAGCGCAGGTGCAGTGGGGAGGCAGACCCATAAGGGGCCCCATCTCCCAGGGGCACCAGGGTGGGGGTACCCATGGCCCCACCACCCTCTCGCAGGTGGGCTGCCAGCTGGTACTTCTGAGCATGTTTATCAGTCTTGAGGTGGAGTTGGAAGTTGGCCTTGAGCTGGGTGCCGTAGCAGCAGAGCTTGCAGCGGTGGGTGTCACCGGCCACCTCCTTCCATTCAGCTTCAGGGAGGCTTCGGCCTACACTGCAGTGGTACAGCAGTAGCTCCAGGCTGTCTGTGCTGAAGGCCTGGCACACTAGGCAGCGGAATACCCTCAGGGATGGACTGTCATCTGGAGGTGGCGAGGTGGGCATGCCATCAGATGAGCCCAGGAGCTGACTTGGAGGCAGGTGGGCATCAGGGGAGAGGCTGCCAGGGGCTAGGGGACAGAAACAGATTAGTGGCCCAAGGAAGAAATGGGGCAGGGTCACTTTGCTATATGGAGGGGTGAGTTAACGAGTGGGACAGTGCTCAGAGGGAACCTAAGTAGGGAGTTGGCCTTTGGGAGAAAGCAGGGAATAGAGTGTGGCCCTGGGGAAGAGAGAAGGGGAAAGAGGAGCAGAGTTCAGGGAGCTTACCAGGTGTGGGGAATTTGCGGGCAGGTGCTCCAAGGTGGTGGAAACCATTGAGAAGCAGCTGGGCTTCCAAAGGCTTGTCTGGCCTCAGCCCAGGGCCAGACAAGGGAGTCTGAGGCTGCCCTAGGGCCTGGGGACCAAAGTACTGGAAGAGTTCAGGGGGGTTAGTCGGGGCAGTCCCTGGTGGTGGAGGAGGGCCTGGCCCCACCAGCCCAGGTGGCAGGCCCAGTGGCAGCCCCTGGTGCAGCATTAGGACATTCTGCATGTGCTTCTCAGAGGTCATATGGATGCGTAGGTTGCGGGAGATGTTTGTCTCATAGCTGCACACCTTGCACTGCCAGGATGATTTGGTCTTGGGCTCTTTGTCCCCCGTGGAGGGCGGGAGTGATGCCTCTGGGGGACTTCCCTGCCCACCAGGGCCTGCCTGGAAGCCCTGCAGGTTGGCCAGGTGCTTGTCGGACTGCATGTGGATGCTGAGGTTTCCCTTGGTGGTGGTGGAGTAGTTGCAGACGTCGCAGCGGTAGGGCTTGTAGCCACAGTTATAGCTCTCTCCACGAGCAAGGCGGGGGTGGGCCCCCCCAGCACTGCAGTAGCTGCAGTGACTGTTGCTCTCAGGGTGTTTCTCTCGCATGTGCACATCCAGGGTCTGCTGGTACTTGTAGTGCCAGTTGCACTTGGGACACTTGAGTGTCTTGCAGGAGTTGCGAGAATGTAGCAGGGACATGTGGCTGGACAGGCTGAGCCCTTGGAAGGCTGCAGGGGCTGGGGTGTAGTCGTCAGCCAGGCGGTAGGGCTGGGGTGGGTCATTGGGGTCTTCAGGGGAGCCCACTGGGGCGGGGAGACTGCCCCCTTCCTTGGATGTGGGTGAGCTTTGGTTGAGTGGGGGGCAGAGCCCTCCGTCCTCTTCTTGCCCTTCGGGGAACCAATCTGGCCCTACCTCGCCTGCTGCTACTGGCGATTCTTTGGCTTGGGTTGGGCTGGGGTCCCAGGTGGCTGGGGTTGTGGGTGGGGAGAATGGGTTGAGGGCCATGACTTCTTCAGCGGGAAGGACAAGGGTGTGGACTTCTGCCTCAGGGGGGCCATCCTCCGTCTGGGCTACATTCGCCTCTGTGTTTAGTGTGCTGCCATTGTCAAAGGGTATTTCAAAAGGAGGGTGAGCAGGGTGTTTTGGTTCCAGAAAGCTTATGAGGGCCATGCAGCCCTCATCCCCTTCCTGGAGCACGGCTGGGCTGCCTGGTAGGCCCTGGCGTTGGGCAGGGGTTAGCTTCACCCCATGAGACTGTGTATGACCCATAAAGGCCTGGGACCTGCTAAAACCCAGGCGGCACAGAAGGCAGAGCCAGAAGAGTGCCGTGTGGTCTCCCTCACTGTTCCCCATGGGGCCATCTTTGGGATCTCCGGGTGGGTTTGCAGCCAGCTGGTAGCTCCAGAAGGCTCCATCCCTTCCCTCACAGGCAGCCGGAGATGGCGCTGAGGTATCGTGGGACAGAATTTGGTTAGAAGAGCTAAAGCCTTGGATTAGGTCAAAGCCATGTTGGATATGAAGGGCAGTGAGGTGTGTGGGGGGTGGGTGGGCAAGGAGGGGCAGGCTGGGCTCTTCCTTGATGCCTGCCTCGCCCCAGGGGAAGCCCTTTGGTAGCAGGAGTTCACTGCCGCCTGGCAGAGACAACTTGGCCACTAGGTAGGCCTCACCGCCAGCTGTGAAGAATAGGTGGTTGCTTAGGTCCACGGGAGGGAGTCCTTCCTCCTCCTGCTCCTTGTCCTTCTCTACTCCCAGGTCCTTTGGTGGGAAGCGACCACAGCCAGGCCCTTCTTGGGGCTCCTCAATCTCCTTTGGTGGGACAAGGCCACAGCCTGACTCCAGGGGCTGTCCCCCTGGCTCTGAGGGCCTCATGCTCTCAGAGGGGGAGGGGGCAGCAGGGGGATCTTTGGTGACAGGATCAGAGGGGGTGCTGGAGGAGGAGGTGTCCGGAGGCGGGGACGGGGCATTGTGCCCAGGGGAGGGGGTGTTGCCAGTGGTGGAGGCTAAGTTAAGGGTGGCCATGGCAGACGGAGGAGTGCTGGGGGTTCATTTCAGCGTGACGGCCAGTACCCTGCAGGGAAACACCAAGAGAGCAGTGCTGTGAGGCTGCAGGGACCCCTGCCAGGCAGCTGAATCTCTGGATACTGCAGTCCCATCCTCTTCCATGAACATCAGACTCACCCGTTTGCCAACCAGAAGCTTCACTTAGTGTCTAATAGGCTTCAAAACTTAACATGTCCAAAACCAGAACTCTTTATTTGTCCTCTGGACCTGCTCCTTTCTATCTTTCCTACCTCAAACGTTCGTACCATTTATCCAGTTGCTTAGGCTGAAAACCTAGAAGTTTTCTCTTGTCCTCCCCTTATCCAGTTTGGCAGCAACCTCTAAAACGTGTCAAGTCCCTCCACTTTTCTTCTTCACTGGCACCAGTGTGGCCCAAGCCATTATCGTTTCTTTCCGCAATTAATACAATGGACTCCATGTTGGCCTCCCATCTTCCACTGCTGCCCCCTACAATGTTTTCCCTCCACCAGCAGCCAGAATGGGGGCTCAGGTCTGCTTGATTCCTCTGCCGTTAGCACATAGAACTTGCCTGCCTTACAGTTAATAGATGTCTTTTGAATGACAGAACACTGGGAAAGACCCTCAGATTTTCTGTGCCCTGAAGAGGTAAATTCCCTAATCAAGGTCTTCTTGCCAGAGATAGGCGATAACTGATTTCCCATGGCATGAGGTGCCATGCTGCTCTCAGATGCCTTCCAGATCCATCTGTGGTCACAAGCATATGGAATAGATGGGAGATTCCCTGGCCAGTTGAAAGACTACAGCTTATATGTTGCCTCCTCCTCCCCAAAGAGATAAAAAAATAATAATAATAAGTAATAGTAATAATATTACTAATAGTTATTAAGGTACATCTACCATGGTCCTGGCACTATGCTAAATGCTTTACATCAATCATCTCATTTAATCTCACGGCAACCTTATTTTATAGATAAGCAGCCAAGAAACAGGTTAAGTAAGCTACTGATGGTGACACAGCTCCAAAGAAGGGAAACTGGAGAAGGACTGGCCAAGCACTAAGTAAACTGCAAAGTCGTGGCCTAGACTCCTCTGTCCAGCTGGACTGTCCCTCAGACACAATAAAGGCCAAATGAGCCTCCAAAGGTCTAGAAATCAGGACTCCTGGGCAACCTCCAGCTCACTAGAAGCAGCAAGGCTGTCATCCTTTTGTTTACTGGGATCCTCCCCTCTAACTCACCACATTCCCATGCCTCCCCATTCCATACTCCTCCCAAGGTCCCAAGTGGCCCATCTACATACTCTCCAGCTGCCCATATCAGCAGATCTCTAATGATTAAACTTCTAGTGCTCAGGCCAGAGTGCTTGGGGAAGGGGTTGGGGTGTAGTCTCTCTGTCCTTGGGCCACCTCTAACCCTCACCCCCAGATTCCTAGGTCTGAAATGGGTCCTTAGTCTGGCCCCACACAGCCTGTAGGCCCCATTCCCGCTTCCCTCCTCCTCCAGGGGGTCTAGCCAGGCGTGAAGTCAGAGCCATTAAGGAGCTCCAATTGGGGCTGGATTAGCATGCTAATGAAAATGCAAATCAGCACCTGGAAAAGGGGTGAAGGTGATGGAGAGGTGGGGGGAGTTAGAGAACCAAACGGGAAGTAAAGGAATTGGACTGAGGCGGGGTTCGGTTCCTAGATAATGAGGAAGCAGAAGCCCTAATATTGTGGGAGAATGGTATTCCTCCAACGGAATCCTTGGTGAGGGAGAGGAGGTAAGCATGCTGGTTTGTGTGGGTCTGACATTTCACTGTCATTCCCACAGCGGGGGGCCTACCACCCTTTACCCCACCTGGTGGGAAGGAATGAATCCGGGCAAGAGAGGCCTATCCTGGGCTCTGGCTGAGGGCTCAACACTGGTGGGTGCTCTCTTCCAGCTGGCCTAAGCAGTAGAGCCCACCTGCCTACTTTGGCCAGCTCCTTCCTGGCTCCTGACTTGCAACTCTAGATCACAGTTCAGAGGAAGGCTAGGCAGACCTAAGCCCCACATCCTGCAGTAACTCCCAGATTCTCTCTCCAAAGCATCTGCTTCCCAGGACTGGAAAAAGACACAGATGATTCCTAGCTAGAAACCAAAGGAGCTTCAGTTTTGGCTAGCTTGTGGGTGAGACTCAGCTTGGCTGAGGGTAGGTCGGCAGCTGTTTAAAATTGCAAATCTCTTCCCCACCACCCAACCTAACCCTCCTCCTCTTCAGGAAAGAATTTCAATTGCAAATTTATCTCTGCCTCAGTGCATTTCCACCCCCCCCCCACATCCACTGTCACCAATTCCCCCTCCCCCTTTCTTCTCAGTGCTTCTCCCATCACCCACTATTTATTACAAACCTTTAGCTGCAGCAGTTAGTTTTTCACTTTTTTCCTCCTTCCATGTCCCTCCTCCATCTTAACTTCCTTCCCTCTCAGAATCTCTAGGTCCCTTTCTTTGCCCTTCCCACCTTGAACTAGAGACGCTGCGGAAACATACAACAGGCCTAAAAGTCATACCCCATGTGCCTCCCCCAGCTCAAGATTCTTGTTCATCCTCAGGCCCACTGCCATTCCTCCCTTTAGTTCCCTGCTTTCCTTAAGGGCATCGCCCTTGGGACACATCTCAGATGTGGGTAAAGGGACAAGGCGACCCCTCAAAGGCCCTGACATTCCTGCTTCTGGAGGAGGGAAGGAGGAAGAGGGTGGGTCTGGTATGGAGTAAAGGTGGGGGATAGTCAAAAGGAAAGACCTCGGTAGAGGTGAGGGCTGGGGGCCTCTGGGAATGAGAGGGGTTAGGGGAGACAGAGCAGGCAGTGGCAGTAGTGTGATTAGAGAGGAGATTGATGGGAAGGGGCGCCACAGACAGCAGAGAGAGTCAATAAAACGAGAGGATCACATTAGAGGCGACAGAGAGAGCTTTAAATTACAAGGCTGCTGCCACCGTGGGGGATGGGAGGAGGGAGGCCTGGAGCCAAGGGAGGGTGGAGAGTTCTGAGGGTGTAGTCATCCCCTGAGATGAGTCTTCCAGCTCCAAAATGGCCCTCAGTCTCCAAAGCTCCCTGCTGTCCCTTCATTCCTCCCTAATGAGTCCTTTCCTCCCTAGACAGAGGGCGGGAGGAAGGAGAAGATGGAGAGAAGGCTGTAGAGAAACAAGAGATTTTTTCCCCCTTTTGGTATTGCCCTCTTTCTCTTTCCAGACCTGGGTCTCTGGTCATTCCTCAGGATGAGAAGGGAAGGATGGAAGTGCTACCTTCAAAACTCAGCTAGGGAGTCATTGCCCCACAGACATACAAAATATAGAGTCTTAACTACTGAACTGCAAATATTCCTCCATGGGAGGTAGGCAGATATACAGTACTTAGAAAGGGACGACACCAGGGAGCCAGGAGGGTGCAAGACACATGCTAGGACCCAGAAAGCTACAGAGATGGGGAGAGGTTATGAGACAGACAAGAAGGCTCGGGTGTGAAGTTGCAGAAAAAGAAGTGGAAAGCTGAAAGGGCAGGCTCTGAGACCAAGCAAGACAGGGGAGACACAGACTTAAGAACTCAAGAATTACCAGAGCCAAATGGACAAGGGCAAAGGAAGGACCAAAAACATGAAGTCTGAGGAATCTGCCCCTCACTGAAGAGTAGCCAGGGTGTGGGTTCAGGCTGGATGGTACTGACTGGTACAACTAGAAGGGGTTCCAGGGGAAGGCAAGACCAGGATTCCCCTTGGTACAGCCCCCTCCCACCTCTGGCCTACCAGGAGAGGGAAAAAACACTACTGCTCCCTAGTGGTTACAGAGGGAACATCATCAAGGAGGGTACAAGCCTGATGGGGGCCTGATGAGGGCCTGACTGGCTTTCTCCTCCTCAACTCCCCTCCAAAATCCAGAAAACAAACCCCCCACTCTCCTTTTCTCCAAACCCAACCACATGGCAAAGGCTTTCACAGGCAGTGCAGCAGTCTATCAGGACACCATCAAGTTTGCTTAAAATTTGCATACAATGATTTCCACATCAGAACCTTCTAAACATTTTTGCCTTTCACTTTTCTAATTGTTTGATCTACCCACTTTTCCTTACTCAGAGCCAATTGTAGGACCTTTACTTTTTTCTTTCCTCTCTCATAAATTCTTGCCTAAGGCATTGCTCTCTTCCACACTCACTCTGCTCTTGTCTTTCTCCCCTTTTTGTCTCAACCTGTTGCTTCCAAGAGGAGGCAGCCATGGAGAGGGGAAGAGAAGGAGTAAAGATGAAGTGTGTGTGCTCTTAACAAGGGGATTGTTTAGTATAAACAGCAAATAAAATCTTAACTAGATAAGCTTTATTTGTTTTTAAGACAGTAGAAGAACATGGGCTTTGGATCGACGCAGAACCAGATTCATTCCTGGATCCACCACTGTGCAACCTTGAGAAGTTACTCATGGAGTCTCAGTCTCCTTGTCTAGAAAAAAGGGAATAAGGATACCTTCCTTACCCAGTTGTGAAGACCAGAGTAGATAATGTGTAAAGTGCACATACTGGATGTTCAGTGAGGGTAGGTAGTTCTTTCCTTCTCTCTTGGCTGTCTCCTCCCATAGAGCAGAGCAAGGTGTTTGCACAAAGGCTGACAAGTTTCCTCTGCTTTACCTCCTCAACTCCCCTGCAAAAACCAGAAAATAAAACTCTCCCCTCTCCTTTTCTCCAAACCCAACCACATGGCAAAGGCTTTCGCAGGCAGTGCAGCAGTCTTGACCAAGACTCATCATCTATTCTCTACCCTTTGTGAGGGCAGAATCTTAGGTAGACAGGATTTAAATCTAGTCTACCCAGCAGCAGAGTTGACTTATTACTTGGCCCTCTTCATTGCTGGTCCTAGAGATACCTATCATTACCCCAGAGCAAAGAGTGCAAGCTTGGCCTAGGCTTACACTTGGACAGGGTGCAGAAGTAGCTAAGACCTGAATCAAAACTATTCTGGCCTTTCCCTGCATTTTGTTTTTTCTCTCTCTCTCCTAAATATCCTTTCCAAGTCATCCCTGCATTTAGAACTATCATTACCTCTGTCTTTAAATCTTACCTTCTATATTAAGAAGAAAACTAAACCAAAAAACCCCCAGTAATCCTGTTCCTCCATTAATTTATATTCTATCTCTCCTAGGCTTCTCTCTTCCCCCTTCTATAAATATTTAGGGAGTGCTTACTTTGTGCAAGATAAGTTTTGTCCAAAAGAGAGAAAGAAAACCAGTATGGCAGGGAATGAGATAGACATGTGGGAAAAGGAGTGTCATAGAGGATAAAGCAACAGCTAAAGCAGAGAAGAGGAGGGAGGAAGAAAGGAGGGAAAGAGGGAGAGGTAGGCAAGTGAGGAGGGTATGAAGTTGGATCTGGATTTGCTTATGTAAATATTGAATCTCTTCCAGGCCTCCAGCTCTGGCACCAAATTGGGCAGGTGGGCAGGAGGGATTGGGTGAGGTGTAAGAAGGGAAGCTGTAGACAGAAACCACATCCATCCATGTTTTCATGGATTTGTTGAGGTGTGCTACAGAGTGTCTGCTACTTGTGAGGGTAGGTGTCCAGGAGAGGAACCTCTTGCCCAGGCATCTCCCTCAGTGTTAGATGTGTTAGGACAGCAGTGTGGAGCATCTCTGCTGCACTGATCTGTGTGATCTTATAGTGCACTGGAGAGACTCACATTCTACTGGATGTGGTTCTCATATACTACATACCTCAGGCTTAGACAACCACATGAAGCCAGCTCAGAACCCTTTTCTGTATGAGCACTCAGTAGTGAAAAGACAGGGAGTTGTGCCCTTGAATTCAGAATCAGGATCCTGGCATGGGGGGACCTCTATAGAAGAGATACTATGTGAATCTGTGTGATGTAATGACTCAATTTAAATACTGTTACAAGAACAACTAATTATAATAATAAAATAATAGCCAACATCTTTCAATGTTTACCACGTGGTGGCCACTGTGCTAAGCCCTTGGCAAGTATCACATCACCTAATCTTCTGCTACAATCTGATGTAATAGATCCAGCTATTCATTTCCATTTTATATGGAAACAGACTTATATGGGTTAAGTTATTTTTAAGGTCTCCCACTTAGAAAGAAGTAGAATCATTGAGATTGGGACTCAGGTAGCCTGCTGCCCTTTGCCCTCCACCCCACACCTCTGCTTTTGCTCTTGGGTTAATTTGTAAGCTTCTGAACTCTGGTTGGTATGCATTTTGAATGAGGGCTTTGAGTTTGAGTATGTTATTCTGCCCTTATGCCTGTCACTTTGAGCGTATATGCTGTCCTGCTCTTTGAGTTTAAAGTTGCTAGAGGGCTGTTTCCCAGTTAGTTTGTTTCTTAGCATAAAATGGTCCAGAACAGGACCACTGCTTTATGAAACTCCAGGGGGCGCCATCCACACAGCAGTCTATGCAGGGGCACTGACCATTCTGTGTATGTATATGGAGAGGGAAGGGGGAGACAGATATGGCAGGTAGTATTATTTGAATGATGATATGTGTACTCATTTGTGATGCCTTTAAATGTGAAAGTCTACACATGTGTATCCATATTAGCATATGAACTTCATCAAACAAGCAGTCTGGAGGCCAGGCACGGTGGTTCATGCCTGTAATCCCAGCACTCTTTGAGGCTGAGGCAGGAGGATTGCTTGAGCCCGGGAGTTTGAGACCAGTGTGGGCAACATGGTGAGACCCCCCATCTCTACAAAATTTTACAAAACAGCCTTTAGAATCAGACAGACCTGGAATCAAATTCTATTTCTATTCCTTAATATGTAAATGTCCTCAGGTAAGTGTTTTAAAGCCAGCCTCAATTCAGTTTCTTTATATAGAATGGAGATTAGTACCTCATGGAGTTGTGTCCATTGAGGTGATCATTATGGAGACTGACACTTTGGATGTGATCAATAAATGGAAATGATAATTATTCATCCACATGCATTATTTCTTGAATTGGGGAGTATGTGTATCTTTATTGCTTTTTGATTGTGTTGGGGGAACTGTAGCCTGGGTTTAGCCCTATCTCAGACCTCTTTGGGATTAGCGAAGGTGCTCATTTTTGGCCCCTGGCTGGATTTCCCCTAGGCCCTCTAGTTACACAAGTGTGGGCCCTGGGCTGCTCGTTCAGCAACGGGGTGTCCTATGCGGGTGTGTTGCTGTGTGCCTGTATGTGCTTGGTGGCCCGGCTGGCAAGGGAGTGTTTGGGGTGGTGGTAATTACTGGGATGGCCCAGCCCTAATGAGTGTGATCTTGTTACACTCCTGCCGCCTCTAATGGAGCTAACCTCATTTCACAGCCATTAGAGATGGAGATGAGGCCCCGCCTACTGGCCCCGCCAGCTGCAGCTTTTGCAGCCCTGGCCACGTTCTTTCCCTTCGGCTCGCCATTTTTCCATGCCACCTCTCCTTCTCCCTCCTTTTTTTTCTGCTTCTCCTTCCAGATTTCCCTCTCCTGTTCCCCATTGTTCTTCTCTCTATCCGTCTTTCCGCACCTCTCCCTTTTTCCCTTCTCTTTTCACGTCTCCCTCTCCTCTCTTCTCCTCTCCTGCATTTCTGGATTCCTCTTCCCTTCACTCAGTACCCTCCCTTTTCTCTCTCCTGGTCGATTTGTCCTCCACATTGCCATTTCTCCATCCTCTTTTCTGCGCCCCTCCCCCGCCCTTCACTGCTGCTTTCCCTCCCCTCCCCCACATTGCCCTGTCTGGCCAAAGGACAAATCTCAAGGGGAAACCAGCAAAGACAAACAAGGAGCAGTGACTTCATTATCGTCGTTAATTTGCCACTTCAGTTCCTCCCACAAGGGTCAAATCCAGCAGGGCTTGAACTCAGGACTGACACAGAGGCTGAGACCACAGCCTGGCTTTTCAGCTTTACGTCGTAGTCGCACACAACCCCTAGTCCTCCCTCCTCCTCTGCTGTCTTCATTTCCCTGTGGGTGGTCAGGCTTCTTGTTTTTCTCTCCAATTTTATTCTAAGTCCTCAAAGCCAACTGCCCTCCTCTTTTTTCATTTAAATTGTGGCCATCTCTCTGGTGCTCTCCCATCTGGAAGTCACATGGTTTTTTTACCTTAGGCTCCTCCATCTCTGTCATACTCTCTTTTTCACCCCACTCTTCCCTGCCCAATCTGTCCTGAACCTCTTTCTTGCCCTTCCCTGCTCTTCTCTCTTCCTAACCTCAAGTGCCCTTCTTTCCCTAAAAACCCAGGATTTATCTCTAGGTTTGTGGAAACCACACAGCCTGAAGAAGCTGGGGTGGCTCACGCCTGTAATCCTAGCACTCTGGGAGGCCGAAGTGGGTGGATCCTTTGAGCTCAAGAGTTTGAGACCAGCCTGAGCAAGAGTGAGACCCCGTCTCTACTAAAAAAAATAGAAAGAAATTAGCTAGATAGCTAAAAATATATAGAAAAAAATTAGCCAGGCATGGTGGCACATGTCTGTAGTCCCAGCTACTTGGGAGGCTGAGGCAGAAGGATCGCTTGAGCCCAGGAGTTTGAGGTTGCTGTGAGCTAGGCTGACGCCATGGCACTCTAGTCCGGGCAACAAAGCGAGACTCTGTCTCAAAAAATAAAAAAGAAGCTGGAGGAAGAAAAGCATCCGTGGCCCAAGCAGGCCAGTGATACAGAATAAAGGGAGAGATGCAGACAACTGTGATGGAGGCAAGAGGAGCAGTCAAGGGAAGCAGCAAAATCAAGACTACACCCAAGCCCAGGAAAAGGAGGACAGAGGCACAGGGCCTGGGGCTGACACGAGGGCAAAACAAGTAATGAAAAATCTGAGGATGCAAATGGCATTTACCCCATCCGGTCCTTGGGGAACCACTATCTAACACTCCTGTCCCACCCTCTGCTCTCCTTCACTGAGAAGCCAAATGACTGGCAATTGACTCTTGACCTCTAGCCCAAGCCCAGCCCCAAAGGGAGAGGCCCAGGGTAGTTAGCTGTGACTGGAGGAGGCACTAGGGAAATGTCCACACATGAAGTAAAAATGCCTGGCCCACACCCATCCTGTCCCACTGACTGCACACCAGCTTGTTCCACAGGGCCAGACCCTACATGCACCCACCTCTTCTCTCCACAGAATGCTCTTGCACACCCTGGGCCAGGCATGGCCTCCTAATTGCACAGGCATGCAATGTTCCAGTGGGTGGCTCTACTGGGAATTCTAGGCCTGAACTTTACCTTTGATGTAATCCCATATTCTTGTCCAAACACAGAAGAAGGCTCTTGTTCTCTCATTTGACTTTTGGGAGAAAAAAAAATGTTGAGGGATACTGAACTGTCTCAGTAATAATTAGAAAAAGACGTCTTCCTCCAGGTGTATGCAGCCCCCATACCAGTGGTATAGCTTGGTGATGAGCGTGGGTGGTGGGGGCCCCCTAAACGACTGCACATGGGGGCCCTGGTCTCTGGACTAGTTCTTTCATGAGGGGGCCACTGAGAGCCACTGGGATTACCTCAGGGGGCTGGAATTCACCTCTGAATCTGTCACCCCTGCCTCACCAGCCTGGGGTGGAGGAGGGATGGGCAGGCAGTTCCCTGGAGCTTTCCCCAGAGAGGCAAGGGGCTCTAGGAAAGTGGGTGGTGGGAGGACTGAGCTTAGTATGAGGAGCCCAAGAAGAAAGATGGAAAAATCAATGAAATGAGTTTCTAACGGTGAGGTAAAGGACCGCTGTGTCGACAGCCTGTCGCCTACTGCAAAATATGAGCTGCCCAAGTCCGTGGCGGCTGACAATGCATACAGCCACCACTGTCCTCCCTTCAGGCCCCCGCCCACTGCCAGCCCCTTCTCCAGCTGCCCTGGCCTTTATTACAGCCAGACTCTCCCCCAGGGCTCCCAGCTCACTGTTCTCTCTTCTGATCTTTCCTAGATTTCTCTACGCCTTCAGGGGCTTTTGGGCTCTTCACATTAACAGGCTGTAAGCCCTGACTGGGTGCCTCTTTCTCTCCTATGGCGTCTGTGCATTTAGACCTCTATCTCTGCAGATTTCACTAAGAGCTGTGGTGAGCTCTGCATCTCTTGCCTCCCCCTCTTCTCCTAGATACCTCTGGACTCTTTCAACAGTGGGAGTCAAACATCAAGGCCATCCCTCACAAGGTCCTTTACATCAAGGTCTGGGCAGCAGTAACCTCTGCCACCTGCCTTTTGGCCCACATGGCCAATGCTGACTTCCTTGTAACTACCTGGGTTGGGACAGGTGTTTAGAATGGATCTGGTATTGAGTTATGAACTCTTTATTTGTGGCCATTATATATATATATATATATATATTTATATATGGGTATGACCAATTCAATTGTGGTTTCATGATTGGGAATGGGGTAAGGATGCTACTTCCAATACAAATTCACTGACTCTCTCTTTGGATACAACTCTCAACCTTTTCTGGAAACCGCCTCCTTTCTCTACCCTCCTCCGCATCTTCCTCTTGGGCTCCTAGAACTGTTCATTCATGTTATCCTCCAATTATCTCTACAAAGACTCCCCATATCAGCCCTCATAGTCACCCTGGCTGCCTCCAAGTGTGCCCCTAACTCAGTCTCTCCTCTCTATGCCTCAGATCTCTGTCACTGGTTAACTCCTGTCCAGCCATTCTCTACAGTTTCTGATTTCCCAATTTGCTCATTTATACATACTTGGTGGAGGGCAGGTGGTGAGAGTTAGGTGGGTAACTCTTTTCCATAGCTTCTCCATATTAATTCAATATTTGATCAATAGATATTTATTAAGGCTTTTCTGTGTGATAGATACTGTGCTAGGTGCTGGTAAATAATTGGAAACTAGACAGATGCATGCCCCCCACTCACAGGGCCACTGTGACTAACCCTGAGTCTCTCGCCAGACAGCTTAGACTAAGGGACTCACTCAGTGTCCCCTTTTTTCCCCCTTCTACAGCCAAAATCCACTGTACCCTCTGGCATTTCAGAACCCTTCTCTTTTCTCTATCCCTGTGTCAGTTTACACTCTCACACAGCTCTGATCCCCTCTCCTCTGCATTTCCAGCTCTAGCTTCCATTCCTAAATCCAAAGCCAGGTTCATCTTACATTTTCAACAGCTCTCCTCCCTGCTCACAAAGCCTCTCCTTTCATGTTCTGGAACTGCCATTTCCAGTTCTCTCCCTGCCTTTCAGTCTTCCCATTCCGACCTCTATGCCCCAACCTCTATGCCCTGGTCTTCCTAGGTCCCTTCCTCTTGCTCCTGTCAGGCTCTAGCGAACCTCAGGCACTCATAACCAAGTGTTTTCTGTGACAACTGTTGTTCTGAGCTGAGAACAGCTCCAGGGAGGCAAGGTCAAACTACCAGAGCCACGAATCCTACAGATTTGACTCAGGGCCCGGCCCCATACATGATACAGCTCCCCTGGCAAAGCAGCAAGTTGTTCCTGTATGGGTCTCAAGGTAAGAGCAGCTGCCTCTGACATCATGGAGGGAGGAACCCTGTCAGGTTGCCAAGGCAACACCAGCAATTTATGACATCAGAGGCTTGAGGTCTTTTGGTTCTCAGGGGGCTAGGAAGATTCAAGTTCCTGTCAGCTGAAGTAAATGGGAATTCTACTTTTTCATCTCCTTGCTTGTGTTCTCCTGGCTTGGGAATGAAATGCAAAAGCTTTTGGTAGGGTAGTGAGTGATTATGCCAATGAAATGAATGTTTGTAAGGTTCTCTCTCCCTCTCTCTTCCCCAGATATCCCTGGGCTTTCTCTCTCTTTGAGCGCTTCACCCAGTGGTATTTCTGCTATGCTTTTTTTCCCCAATCCCTTCCCGTTCCCACCACCCCCCTGCATCAGTCATGATGTGGCTGTGTCCTCCTCACACCAGAGACATTTGTTTCCTTTGATACCTCATCCTCTTCTCTTTCCCCCACCAAGCTCTGTGCAGCTCTGATCTGCCTCAGCACTCCTACGTTTGCTATCCATTTACCTCCTTTGTACCACACTCTTTTCCCAACTCATCTTATTCATCAATTCCTCCCTTCCCCTGCTTTACCACTATATTCATTTCATAGTGCTATTTCTGTTGACCTCCTCTTTAGAAATATTCTATCATTTCTCTTCCTCTTTCCTTCTGTATAGCTATTAACTCACGCTTTATTTCATTTTCCCAATTTCCCATTAATCACCCCTCGGTTCCTCCCCTGCCCCCCCATTCTGCATAGATTTTCCTCCCTTCCTTTGCAAGTCCCTCCTGTCATACATTTCTCTACCCCATGTGTTTATTGCTCCAGCCTCCCCTTCCTTTCTGTAATTCTGTTCGCCTCTGAAATCTTCCACCTTCTGCCCATATCTACCTCCTTTTACCCTTCCAAGCTCCTGAGGTCTGGAAAAACAATGATGGGCTTAAAACCAAGGTAAACTCTCCAGATCCTTTATCCACCTTTACTATTCTTTAGGCTGAATGAACCTGGCCCCTTGATAAGACAGCTTCTATCACATTAATAAAAACTGCCTTGTAAAGAATGGCGCTGAATCCAAATATGATAATAGCAGGGGCCCAGAAAGAAGATGAACTAAAAAGTGAAGAAAAAGCCACAGATATCTAGAACGAACTGAAGGATGGGGCCAACCAGGCAGGGTGGAGCTTAGAGTCCTAGTGAGTGTCCCCTTACAAAATCAAAGTTGACGGTTAACTGACATAATGGCACTGATTGATGAAGGGGTTATAAGCCCCTGGAAGCCCATTAAATTGATTTCTTGGCCTGTTTATGTGCCTTCACAAACTATACCCCCCACCTCTCTCAGCCCCTTGCTTGCTGGTACCTTCTGCTGCTGGGGTTAAAATGCTGGGTAAGAGGATAAGGGATAAAAGAAACTCAGGGTGACCAAGGAGAAAAGGTAGGAAGAGGGCAGATTATGGGAACAAAGGTGGAGAATAAGCAAGAGCGATCATGGGAAACAGGGATGGAAAAAAGGGGGTGAAACAAAATGGGGAGATAAAAAATATACAATGGTAAAGTGGGGGAAGGGAAGAAAATTAAGTCAGCAGGGAAGAGGTTTTGCGATGGGAAGCTCCTGGAAAGGCAGATGATAACACAGGAGACCAGGAGGTAATGTTCTGATGGGGGAGACAGGCACATGGCAAAGGGAACAGTCAACAATGCTAGGAAGTTCCAAAGCTTCCCTGGTGAAGGTGGAAGAGGAGGCTGTCCTGGCCACACTGAAAGGGCACCAGAGTCTTTGAGGGGAGACACATCTGCTCCATCCCCCTACTCTTCCAAGCCCTTGACCATGACCACAATCATGACTGATAAGCAAACTCCAAAGTAGCCTGAAAAGGCCAAAGACAGACCCTGAAGGAGAGGACATGGAGTCCTAGACGGGCAGAACAGTTGGGCAGTCAAGGCGTGACACATAGTGACAGGGACACACAGGGAGAGGATCACTCGGATAGGAAGGGTCATAAGCAGAGACAGCGACACGCAGACCAAGAGATGGATGAGGTGGGGAGACGAGACGAAGAATGGCAAAGCCAAGAGGCAGGGACACATGGACAGAGACCGGGGGGCTACAGGCACAACGAGAAGCGTGGTCCAGGGCTCGAAA